>JAJEKV010000234.1:0-472500 GCA_021234155.1 Isoetes taiwanensis
TCTGGGACCTTACTTCCTGTAAATTTTCAGTTAGATGCTCTTATGAGATTTGGAAAGGCAGATAAAGGTTACATCGCCAAGGACATCCCATTTCACTTCAATCAAAATCCCATCTAGTTTAAATAGTTAGCGAGACCCTTTATTTTTCTTGCACCACAGTGGAATTAGCTTCTTCCATGCTTGCTTTCCCACCTGTTAAGCTTTATGTTGACTAACTTAGGTGTTAGCAGAGGTAGCAAGCAACCAGAAACAGATGCTCATGTTGCAGGCCTCTCAAACACAAATTTGTAGGAGAGCCAATCAGCAGAAGTCATGCATGGACATTGAGTAATGATTATAAACACAAGGAACTAGTACTTACCACAATCCGTTACAGCAGCTGTATGTGATGCTCCAGCAGATATATGCATCACCTTTCCTTCCCAAGGATATTGCAAAATGCCTTGGGACAAGCTCTCTAGTGTATACTCCATGTCCCAACCCTCCCAACCCTCCGTAACCCCTGCAACCTTCCTATTACCTAAAAATTTGATGATGTAATACAACCTAAAAAAGTTCGGATAAGGACATACCAGGTGTATACTTCTCCATCATTCAAGAGTGCGACAGAATGCAATCCTCCTAGAGCTACACTGCTAACATTCTCAATGTTCTTATTTTTAGGGGAAGTACTTAGGATCCTCTGATCCCAATCCTAGCCGACCTCCATCTCCTTTTCCCCAAACCCATAGATTTCCATTTTCCCAAGCCATTGAGTGGAAAAGCCCAGCTGCAATTCCTACACTGCCTGCACCAGCATTTGACACTGGATCGTCCAGCTTATCAACACCTGTTAAAGTTTCAGTTACAGAACCTGAATTTGTTTTTTCGCAGCTCTGAGTCTCAGAATTCTGTGATGATCGCTGGAGCAAGGCCTGGGAATGATGCAAATTGGAAGTAAGAGGGGAATTCAGAAGACCTGGCACTGGAGCTAATGCGGAAAATTGGCCTCGAAGCTCCATGATGAGAACAGGGAGTTTTCCATACTTTCGGCTCCATGTCCAAGCTGCCCAGCCTCTCCACGGCCCCATGCCCATATCTCCAGCTCAATGATGAAGCCAAATGCGTCCTCGTTTGAGAAAACCATCGTATGTGCAACGAAGAACGAGATGAGAGACGCCATAACCATCGCCTTTGTGGAGCTGCGCACATTTTTTTCAGCTACTCCGGAAGCCGTATAAGGACAGCGTATGTATATCGTAAACGTATATCCATTCTAGGGACATTCTTTGCGGAACATGGTCTATGACTTTTGCAGTGGCAGGGACGTTGTTTGCACTTGGCACCTAGACTATCTCGATCATTGAATCCGTCTATCGTATGCCTAGATCGTATGTTAAAGGCCTCAGGGCAGTCTCTCGTTTCGATTATAGTTATTTTTTATTTCGTTTCGATTATAGTTATTTTTTATTGGGAGCACTTAGTGCATGCTAAGATGGACAAGCACGCTCTGTAAGACATAGTTACTATTGTTACTTGGAGGATGTGTAGGAGCAGTTCGGGTATCAACTCTCAGCCGACTCGCCAGCATCTATATCAAGCAATCATACAAGCGAAAGCAAGGTTGGTTTAACAAACCTTGGGCTCCATCTTGCTTTTATGAATGTCTTGGAGAATCTAACCAGATGCTTCTGTCAATAGATTTTGAAGAATCTAACAGACAGTGGTAGAGGAAGGCAAAATCTTGTCTCTTCTGGTTGGGGAGACGTGACAACGTACTGGAAGAGATTCCCATAAATCCAGTTATAAGGACTTGGCGATATTCGGTTATAATAAGTAACACCAGGAGCAATCTGATTTGCCTTTCTCCTTGTTCGAATTTGTAATGTTATATAGAAATTCATGGAATATGACTAGGGCTTTCAGATATCCCCAACTTGATATAGATTTCTCAATAGATGTGCATACTTACTAAAAAGAGCATTTACGGTTTTGCGACTTTCCTTTGGAATTCTCCTTGATATATGCATGCTTTTTGGATAATAATTGGACTTCCAATATGTGAGGGCAATTTTGGTGTTTCTTCCGTAAGTGTAGTAATTTTGTGTTTATGTGCACAATGTCGATATATCATGTTACAAATCCGATATGTCTCTCTTATTTAAGAGAATGGCAGAAATTCAGCTCATCTTTGACAGGCTCATGGCGTTGAGGAGGTTTTCAGGCTCTGCTTCAGATTGGCTTTTGCCATTTCATTCCTCTCTTGCTCCTAAAGATCAAAAGCGAGTTTTTGAAATTCCTCCTCTGGGAGTACGAAAGGTACTTCTTACGAAGTGTTTGTGACATAAATAGGATTTTTGATGTTCATAGTAATTATCAGTAGGTTGTATTGTAGGTAATGCTATCGACAAATATTACTGAGACGAGTTTGACTATTGAAGATGTTGTTCACGTTATTGACTGTGGTAAACACAAGGAAAATCGGTATGACCCTCGATGGGTAAGCTTTTGATTTAGAAAAAATTAGAGCAAAGGAAGTTTTAGTACTTGTTTCAAAAGATCATAAAAATGCTTTTAGGATAGAGGGTTGGGAACAATGATATCTAGTTTGAGACCCCAAATACGATGCATCTTATTGCTCCTCGACATGTGAGATTGCAGAGATACACGGAGACATTGCATTTCATATAGATTTCACAAGCAATCATACACATTGGCCCGTACACGACATGTCCATGCTTGTCATATGTTAGCATGTTAGTTCATGTTGCAAATGTATCATGTACATAATGTACATAGTGTAAAAGTAGAGTTTATGTAGGAGTTGACGCGGTGGTCTTTAGGATGGATAAACTTTCTAATTTTGACCCGCAAAATGTACACGTTCTCCTCGCGCTTAGGCCTTCTCCTCGGGGTTACATTGCTTTTTGAACATTCCGAGTTGCTTTTGAGGCTTTTTGTGAAATAGTAGTCCGCTTCTTCCCTTTGTAAGGTACCAAAAATAGCAGGTTTTTATCTTTATTGAGGACCCCAATCAGCCGTGGCTAGTACCTTTTCGAAAAAACACTTCAAGGAAATCCCGGATTTGGTCATCGTTGATGAAACTTAGACATCTTCTTGATATCTCGTGGCTTCTCTACCAATGTACCCTTCAACATGAAGTTCACAAAAATGGTATCAAGTGATGCAAAAGCCTCAACAAGATAGCTTGCGGATTGATTGCAAACCCATGTTTATTCAAGGGCCCTTTTCTTTTGTCGGACAATTCGGAGTGATGTCTTTTCCCAGTAAAGGTCGGGAACATCAAATTCGGCATTCATTCGCTTCATCCTCATCATCTACTTTGTAAAAGACATTTTCAAAATTTGGGTTCATCAAAGAAAACACCGCCATGCACCTTTATCCGATGCCCCTTGCTCTTAGCTACCTCATAGTCATCATCCGCACAAGGGATATCATTATGAAGATTATACGCGCTTTTAAACCGCATCCTCAAATCATTATCCTTTGTCTCAAAGAGAAGAGAACCTTCCCTAATGACCTTTAGGCATTCCAAATCGCATTTAAGCCACCAAAGCATGCATATAAGCTCTCACGGGGCCATATGATGACAATAGTAAAGAGCTTCTCGGTTGTTAAGCCTATGCAACTAGTAAAAAATTGATGTACTCTTTTGAGTCATCCCTTCTCTCATTTTCTTGGTCTTGCTATCCAATACAAAAGAGAAATATTATGAAGACCTATTGTTGTATCGGGGTAGGAAACACAGATAGCCGATGAGAGACTAGGTATTGGAGTCTTGGGTAAGTCACCACTAGCATCTTCGGGATGACAACCTTTCTTCTTAGCTCAGCCATCATCACCTTATCGATAGTTTTGTAGTATGTTGTTGGTTCTTTAATTTCTTTTGGGTGAAAGTCCTTGGACGTAAGCGTATTTCTTGATGTCATCGAGAGACACGCCATACTTTTCTAGTAGGCCGACTTGAGACAATGTTACATTACGGATAGCCCCGAAGTTCTTGACCAATCTGCTACCTTCATAACTTTCGCATGTCCTTTATATGAGTGCAACAATCAACAAAGGACATTTTGTCCTTTCTTGAAGAAACCTTCTTGTCTGAGAACTTTTTGTTTATGCATTGATCTAACAACTAAATGACTTCATCATCCACGAAGGCCACTGTACTTTTTCTCATCGGTGGTCTTCAAATCAAATATTGAAGTATCTTGAGGAGGCACTCTTCCCATTGCATCGGTACCGGTTTTTACGAGCATAAGCATTCGGAACTTCGTTCCACTTCGGACTCGTCCTTGGCGAAGATGATCCAGAGGCATCAATAGGGCCGGAAGATGCGGGGCGTCTCCTCTTCCTCCCCACTTTTTCCTGCTTTTTGGGCCTTGGTTTTTTATCTTGGGATAGTCCGCAAAGGTCTTTCCAATGCCTTATACTCCCCGGACTTCGCGGCGCACCGGGTCTTCCATATTCTATCCATTTTTGGCGGTGCATGACGGAGTTATTCCGTAAAGTACCGCACTTAATAAGGAAATTATATCAGCCAAAATACGAGGGCATACAAAAATAAACCGCTTTTAGATCGGGCCAAAGGATAATCAAGAAAGCGACAAAGCCAAGCGTGCCCAAAATGTTTAGTACTCATGCCGCCAACTGCCGGTGCAAAAGCATGAATACACGCCCGACTCTTAACCGGAATATATCGCCGACCAAAAATGCTTATGGCGTGTATTCAAATTGGCGCCGAATTGGCAAAGCATGAGTACACGCCGTAAACATTTTGGGCACGCAAAGAATGTTAGTTAAGGCCAGCGAATTACTGGGGAATCTACAAGGTGGCCAATTTGCTTCCTCGGGCGTGTACTCATTCTAACAATTCACGGCTTAACCGGCAAAGATCACCGCATGAATACACGTATTCCTACTTGATATATATAAATGCCACTGAATATACTAACCTTTTATAAAAGGAAAACTTCGCCCATTTAGATTTCAATGTTTGTCCCTCATCCCAGAGGTCCTCCAGGTATGGGGGGCTTAGAAACCGATACCTCTTGTGGTTGTAATGAAGCACATACATGGTTTGTCCTGTTTGCTTAGCTCCTGGTTGGATGGGGATCGTTGTGCTTCAATAGAATGTCGTCGAGCCAATAATAAGAAAGCATACATTTGGGTTCTTTCTTTGTAAGCTCCTCTAGCATTGTCCATCGGAGTGGAGCATCCTTTTCTTATCCTAAGGAAGCACGTCTGGCAGGGACTTGTCTTGGATTCCCTCACCATTGCCCTCAAGATTTCTCTTGCATGCTCGTGGTCATACCTCCTGCTAACAAATGTTGACTTATGTGATCTCACCCGGACGGTCAACATGGATGGGATGTGTAAAAGATTGGCCAAATGGGTAGTTAATGCGCATACTTGACTAACCTACTCATTGCCTCCAAGCTCGATTTTTTTGAGTCATTTTCACAAACATGCCATCAATCATTGCCATTTGGGATGTCCTTTCCTAAGTCCAGCAATCTTCGTACATCCCTGATATCATTTTGATGCTTCAACTCTTCCAGGTAGTAACTTGGAGAAGGTCCTCACAAAGCTCTCCTCACTGCAGACACCCCTTCACTTATAGACACTGGAGTGAGAGCAGTATTTTGAGGCAATCCGTACTTGAAACATGACTCAACACTCGCATCCTTCCTCATCAGACCATCTTTAAAAGCTGTTGCCCTGGCGTGTGTAAATCTGACGAGATCTTTCTTGTGGTTCTTCACAACCTCCACTAGAAATTGATAATATATGTCATCCTGCTCCTCACAAGTGATAAGAATACCTTATTTCTTTATAAGATCGGTCTCTTTCTTCCTGGAGTGTAACACAAGATCCACCTTACCATTTGTTTTCATACCACTCCATACTGTCATCCATCTTCTCCTCGGGGCATCGAGGATCTGTGTCTGCTCTGATAATGGATCCGCTATCATCCATCGACAATGCATAGGATACTGCATCCTCGTTAGGCTTTTCCTTCTTCTGTGAGCTTGAGGTCGCTAGAGTATCTTCCGAGCCTCTTGCTTTCTTAGGAGGAGATGTAGCAATTACCAATCGATTTTTCTCTCTTCTTGACTGATTAATCATAGGTAGGACAAAAAGGAAAGGTAGAACAATCACTCCAAAGGCGTGCCAATTAAACGAGGCAGACTAATTTACTCCACCGTCGGACAAATTATAGACGAAACGATTAATCAAGGGCATGACAATTTAACACGAGGGAAGGACAATTATGCAAAGCAGATTTAACTCCTTTGCCAGAGAAATGATAGGCAGAGTATGAGCAGTAAGGGCAAAAGATTTATTCGACGAAAATCTGAACAAAACCTTTGCACAATAAAGCGGACCAATGAAGCGAAGCCTAAACATTAAACAAAGAATCGAACAATGAAGGAATGACACACAGAATGATGAACAATACTGACCTTGAACAGCTTTTCTCGTGGCTCGGCCGAGTTCAAAAGCAACATGACCTTTGGGCGACATTTTTATCTTGGCCACTCTTAGTTCTTGAGTTCTTGGCCGCCGGGCAAAGTCTGAAATCAAAATGCAAGACTTTAATACTACTTACATACACCCTATGTTCTCATTAATTTTGTATAATTACCTATAGCTCATCTATACTTACAACCTATTTTGGCCTACACTTACAACATATATTTGCCCATTTAATGATTTTTTTTTTTTTTTTTATTTTTTGAAGTTCCCTTTAATATATTCACATAATTACTTTGTCCTTTTTCGAGCTAATATTAAGACATTTAACTTTATATAGGTGAAGCGTGTGGATCCTAAAAAGGGTAAAAATATAATGCCTTTCACCCCCAACATGTATCAACATTGTTACCACATGTTCTTATCACATTGTTAACATTGTTCTTGTAGGTCAATGGTGTGGACCATCCAAAGGGTGTTGAGGCTGAGACTACTAAGCAAATTATCCTCTACAGTAGGTTGGATTGGAAGAATAAGAAGGTGAAAATCAACCACCAATGCAATAAGAAGCTAGTAGGTGAAGGAACTATCATACTAGCTGATCCTATCCAAGCTGTCAATGATGAAAGGTTAGGAGAGGATAAAGTGGGTGTGGCCATAACAAGTTTAGAAGAAAAATGGAAGGAAAAAGGGTCAAATCACCAGGATTGCATTGCTTGTATTAAACAATTGGAGGTTCCATGCATCATGCCATGGCCTATAGCCTGCATTGAGTTTATAGGAGAATTCCTTTTACCAGAGCCAGAGGTTGTGGATGACACCTCTTAGTGCACCTCCAATGGCTGCCGGGACCACATTTTTGGGAGAAGAGTGCACATTCGGTGGTGAAACATTATCCTAGCAAGAGGTCCAAGTCAAGTAGTGATTGTTCACATTGAAGCTATGGCTAAGGTAAGGGAATGGAATGTGTTGGGCTAATTGTGTTGAGAAATTTGAAATTGATGAATTGGTGGAAGCAAGAGCCACCTTCCAAGAGTATACTTGTGATGAGAGGAGGACTTACATGTACTCCATTCATGAGCTTGCACTTCAAGATGAAAAAAAATATCAAAGAAAAAAAAGATACCCTTGCTAGGGACATGGATATGTAAAGTTGCATGGATTAATATTCATGGCATTCTAATTTCATCTTAGCAAAATTGGCAAACAAGTCATGCAAAGGGAGCAAAATTGCATTACATGGAAATAATGGCATGTTGAGGCCAACTTCTAGGATCCTGGCTGTTAGGGAGAATATGCCACATAAAAGTAGGAAAGATCAACAGGGAAAAATAGTTGTTGAGAAGAGATTGCTATCCCATTGTACCCAGAAGAGCATATTGGAGGAAGTGAATGCTTTGCCGAGAGAACTAATGGTACGCAATATTTCAACCGACTTGATGAACTATGGAGCAAGCACTTCAAGCATGTCACTATAGACACTTCGAACAACTTTACAAAGTGCGACTTGTGTGCTAAGTTGAAAGAGATTCTGGATAAGACCAAATAACCAAGCCAAAGGGCTAAGATAAGGGAGCAAATGAAAGATCACATGACTTATTGGATGTGGAGAACATTATTATGTTGGAAACCCAATAACTATGTTTGTATTATACATGACAAGATGGATCAATCGAAGACTTATTTGCCACAGTATAGTTACATACCCAAGCAAATCAATAGAGCTTATCCTATGCAAGTCTCTCTGACAGGTGCAATAGTGCATAGCTCGGTACCAATTTATTATGGCCATTTTAGTTTGCAACTGTGGAGTGATGATCCTGATTTTCATATTGGAAGTGTGATGAGGTGCTTGAGGAACTATGAGAGTGGTTATTCTGGTGACCTCCACAACCCTGGAGGTGGTAGCCAACCACTCTTCAGTGCATTGTTGGATAGAAAGCCTAATAATTTAGAGAAGTTTACTAAAGCAAGGTTTAGGAAGTCAGATGCTTCTGAACATGTTGGAGCCTCAAGTTCACGTCCCCAACCTCGAGATCTACCATTTAAGTTCCTCCTCCAACTTGACAATTGTGTTAGATAGAATAAAAATAGGTATATGTTCTCATTCCTATCTTATTTAACAGCTGTGGATGTCTTTGAAAGAGTGAATTTAGGGTTCTTAATGCCTGGATATACTCATGAGGATGTGGATGCATTGTTTGGGAAGTATAGTGCGCAGTTGAAATCTCAAACTGTAACCAATCTTCCTAGACTAATGGAAGTTCTTAGTGAATGCATTTCACCTTCTCCTATAGGGTTGATCATACAAGAGGTGTCTGATTGGAAGAATTTTATCGAAGGTTATGCTCTTGATATGGAAGGTCAATCTACCTCTTCAGTATACTTTCTGGGTCATGGGAAATAAGCCAATAATGCAATGGAAGATGAGACCTTCAGATAATAAATGGAGGCCAGATGAGGGAGTACCTATATGGCACGAAGATGAAAATGGTAAACTTAAGATTCCAAGGGATCAACCAAAAGCTCTTAAGCCTTTTGCAGAGGTGGATTCATTGCAAAGCATATTAGACGACATTTCTAAATACATCAAGTATTGGAAAAATAACCCCGATGATACCAACCTTGCATTGATAGATTATTGGATACAGGTACATGGATTATTGGGACAAGTAGACACATCCTCTGATGAACTGAAAGATGGAAGGCTACCTAAGTCTAGGTGGAGAGACTTGATAACACCTAAGGAAGTGGATGATGTGGTTAGTAGTATTTGCAAAGTCGATGGCTCCTCCACTCTGAAAAAATATTATGTTGGTCCTAGGAAAGGAAGGCCTAAATATCTCGGGCTGGAGGATTATGATCCCAAAGATGACTTGCTTTGCCATCAATTTGCACTTATAGTACCAGAGCGCAAAGAGATATACCCTGTGTGGATGGGTCATACCATCTCAGATGTTTGCAAAGAAGTGGGTGACCGTAATGTGAACAAAGTTCGTGTGGAGTGGTGGTGTCCAATGCACTAGTTAAATGCAGTGGTAGAGGAAGAAAGGTATAGAGACAGTTGGACAAAGAAATGGAAGAGAAACCCTATTGAAGGGGATGATTGGGTTGAGTTAGATACTATTTTGTTTTCATGGACCCCAAAGGTCATCCCAAATAAGACTGCTAGGGTTACAATATCTGTGGAAGTGAGGAAGAAAGCTATGATATCTCTAGGCGTCACTTCTGAGAAGTAATTGGCATTATGTCACTCGACATACATATGTAAAATATTTTCAATTTTTAATGCAATCATGTTGTGTTGTTATAAAAAAAAAAGTCACATTCTCGATGCAAATTTACTAACCCGGGAAAAAGTTGCAGTGCCAAAATGGTCCAAAATCCTGACATAAATCCAATTTAAATAAATGATGGTTAAGTGTAGTATTTATTTTTCTTTATTTGTTTGTGTATTTTTATTATTCTAACATGTTTTCTGTTGTGCAGATTGCAAAATTTATTCCGTGGTTTTCACAGAATATTACGTCGGGCACAGGATGCTAGGATTATATATGAATACGCGTATTGAAGAGAAAGTGATTGACATCTATAAGGATGTCAAATTTATGAAAGGTCGGAAGGCTTTGGAGGTTGCAATGGAAGATTCTGTCGTAGGTGGCTTCACTCAGGAAGAAGTCAGACATATTGAGTAAGGAAGCCCAGTCGAGAATTCTGCTGCATCTTGCGCATCAAGTTACCAGCAACTTGGGGTTCCAGAAGAGGTTCGCCTTTTATTGTATGTTACGTTTCTTAATTCGTGGGGGCAAGGAGTTATGTAAGGTCGGGGACTTTCAATTTTTTGTTGGGAGGGATTTTGTGAATGAATACTTGGAGTATTGTGAGACCACCAGCAAGAACTGGCATGGCGGCATCAAAGTGAAAACCTAAGGATTTCAGGGAGCCCATTAGATGCTAATGAAGGTGACGTCATAGAGTGTTGGAGGCAGTTGGAGTTCCATCTTCAGAAGGTACGAGGTCCAGGATAAGTTTAGTGGCAGATTTGTGTTTTTGCAATCAATTAATCGCCCTAGAAAAGATACCTGGTATAATACAAATCACGTGTCATGGAAAACCATTTCTACTTGGATGAAAGATATGGTTGAAATCTGGGGGATCGATGGTAATTTTACCAACAAGAGTTGCAGGAGTACTGCAATTATACAGATGGCGGTATCAGGTGTGCCCATTGAAGTTGGTATGAGGATCACAGGTCATAAGAGTGCTGAAGCATATCAGCGTTATGATCAAAGTGGAGTTGTCGCAAAAGTTTCTGCTATGGATGTGCTGAATAGTGGTAAGACGTATGGCGAGTCTTTTCATAATAATATTAAAAATTTGAATCCTTGGAGTATCGGGAATCCGGAGAAGGCAGCTCATTTGTGTTCCTCGTTTGGAAATCAATCTCTGCGTGATATCTCCAACAGCTTGAATGTGTCAACTCCTGCGCAGGCTGCTAGTACAGGTTCTGGTAGTCTTGTGCCAGTTGAAATAGACGATGCATATATGAATGATTTGGATATGGTGTTAAAAAAAAAACCTGCTTTGAAAAAATATTTTCGTTACCCTACAGAAAGTGCTGCTGCATCTGGAAGCATTACTATTTCAGGTAATAAGATCGAGAGCATCGTTATTCATGTTGGAAGTCTAAATGAAGCTGGCTCTGTTATAAAATCACTATAAGTAATGTTGTTGAATTTGGTAGTTTACTTATAATTTTCTTATTTTAATTGTTTCTTATGGTTTGCAGGAAGTGATGCATCCTATGTTTCTAGAATTTGGAAAGTGGTGTTGAATCCGCTGAACTTTAACCACTGAAATACTTCAGTGTGCTTTTTACTTTCACTGCTCAGTGTTTTTGGGTTGCCCCTAAGGGGGCAAACCCTTGTTGATGTGGGTTTGTGACATATTCCAGGTATATGCTAGTATATGCCCGGAATATGCCATTGACTGCTAAAACCCTTCATTGGCTGTAAACTGGCGGTCAAGTATGTTGTTTTTCAGCCACTATGCAAACCGGCTAACCTGTACTTCTTGCTCAAAGGAGGCTATGGCGAATTGGTGCCCTATTTCGTGATTGTTCTACATTTTATTTTGAGGCAGGAAAACGCGTACCGACCTCATGTGCGAAATTTTGAGATTTCAAGATCGTTTTTAGGTGCACTGGGATTGATAGGGTTCGGCCTGTAGAAGTGTGATCGGAGGTCCAGGTAAGCTCCTAGTATTAGACATTGTTTTCGATTTCTTGAAATCGCTTATGATTAGTTTAGAGTTAGGTTTAAGATGCCGTGAATGAAGTCGTTTACCATTAGTTTAATATTGATTGCTTGGGATTGAAGCCGCTTTGGCATAAGCATCTATGCGCGATACTTGAGGTCAAAGGTCGAAAATGCTTTGTGGAGTAGCCAATGCTGGCGTCTTTGGATTTAAGCATTTGTGCAAAACGCGTTTAGCATAAGCATCTACGCAAAACGTTTTATCATTAGAAATGAAAGCTAATCCACGTAATTTTCCCAGACCTCTTTGAATAGAAATTGTGCGAGACTCACTGTTGAAGAAGATTGAGCTTTGAGGCAGAAAACGCCGATACCAGCCTCATGTGCGAAATTTTGAGATTTCAGCATCTGTTTTTCGGTTGCTGGGATTGATAGGGTTCGGCCAGAGAAGTGTGATCGAGGTCCGGTAAGCTCCTAGTATTAGACATTGTTTTTCGATTTCTTGAAATCGCTTATGATTAGTTTAGAGTTAGGTTTAAGATGCCGTAATGAAGTCGTTTACCATTAGTTTAATATTGATTGCCGGATTGAAGCCGCTTTGGCATAAGCATCTATCGCGATAGCAGTCAAAGGTCTGAAAATGCTTTGTGGAGTAGCCAATGCGTCTTTGGATTTAAGCATTTGTGCAAAACGTTTAGCATAAGCATCTCGCAAAACGTTTTATCATTAGAAATGAAAGCTAATCCACGTAATTTTCCCCGACTCTTTGAATAGAAATTGTGCGAGACTCACTGTTGAAGAAGATTGAGCTTGTGTTCGGAATATCAAAGTTCAATGCTTCTCTTGTAAGTCTCCATACTTAAGGTTTAGCTTTTTGTATGAGCGATAAATAACTAATAAGCATCGTTTGAGGTTGTTTTTTTAATTCTCTCAAAAAAAATTTGGACTATGTTGATCCTTATTTGGTCCACTGACCTATGAGAATGAAAAAGACAAACAAATTTTGTTATGCCAAAGGAGGAGGAGTTTCTTCCTCTTGATTTAAGAGGGACATGGGAAGGTATGGAGAAATGTGTGGAGCTTGGGTGGCCAAAAGCAATAGGTCTTAGCAATTATTGAGTTAGGCATCTAAAGGATCTTTTATCATATGCCAAAAATTCCTCCAACATTCAATCAGGTAAATTTTTTTGTTTTGTCTCCTTGAAACATACATTCGCCCGAGTTGAGATCCGCATTGTAAGTGGCCTTCATAACTTAAGCAACCACTAGTTTTTTTTTTTGCGGGAGCTTTTTTTATCCATCTTTAGTCATTGTTATAAGTGTCAAATGATGCAAAAAGTCTCACCATTGTCATGTAATTGCTTTTCTTGAAATATCTAGGTTAATAAAAATAGATCCGCCGGTCTTGCAAATGGCTTCGGTTGCTTAGAATGTCCCCACATGGGGATAAATGCTTTTCCCACGTTTCCAATCGAATATGAGTTGGAGATGTCGGTGAAGCGAGAGGGCAAGATATCGAGTGTCGGCCGGTGATTCAACAGATTCTCGGTTATTTAAAACAATCTAAAGACATTGTACGTAATTAGGTGGTGAATTTCGATCGTGTGTTAATCTTATCTACAAGAGAGGCAGCTGAATATTGATTCGATTACGGATCCTTTTTTCGGTATTTAGAAGTTGGGGAAGTCTCGTCATCGGATCAATTTCCTCAAATCAGAAATGCTTGGAATTGTTTATTTCAAGTCGCTTTTTCATTCAAAATTGAATTTGCGAGGGGAAAGCCATTTGCTACTCTTTCTGAGTTAGTGCAACAGTTTACATTGTTTTCTTACGTGCAAGGTGCAACATCTTCTCTTGCTTTCTTTGAATCAAATCTTGTCTTTTTCGGATATGTGAGGATCCCGCAAGGCTCTGTTTGGGAGAACCGATTGGAGCCTTCTCCCCCGAGTCGAGAATATTTTTACAATGAGAATGTCAAGGTGAATGTGCTTTTCATCGGGCTTAGAGTATATTTGGCAAGGCAGTGGTTTCTATATATTGGGCAAATCGTCATCATTATAAACTCGTTAGAAGTTGAAGTACATAGGCTTCGTTTCTCAAATCATGTTTTAAGACTCAAGATAAGTGGCCCATTTTGGGTAGACGCGAGATTAGGTGCGATAGCAAATTTGGGCTGTTCATTAGTGCAATTACCTTTGGTCTGTGATTTCTCGCACACGGCTTCTTAAGCCAACAAAAATAAAAAGGATTTCTTACCTTTCTTCCTCCTAAACTAGGTACGTTGATTTTTGAATTTGATTTTTGAGGGTATCAAAAGAGATCCATTTCAAAATGCAAGGTTGTTTTAATTGGAGTGAATTATTAGATCTTAACTTTGATAATCCGCACATGAGCGCTCAAACCGTGCAAAGTCTTTGTTAGGGACGATGGGTTATCATGAACTTGTTTAACACCAAATAGCATATACTAAAAATATCATATTCAAGGATTCTTTAGAGGACCAAAATAATTCCTTGGGAGTAAAATAATGAATCGGCATTTGCACCTGCATTTGGGGGGTCACCAATAGTATGGGCCAATTGTAGAGCATGAAAAATAGACAAAAGTGGACTATGGGCCAATTATGGACCATGGAAAATAGCTTAATTCTCGGGCCAATTGTGGGCCAATTCCCGGGTCAATATAGTTTGGCGCGGGAGAGAGTACAAGCAGCAAGCAGCGTGGCATATTTTAACTACTCACACATTTTGTCTTTGATCCTAGGTTATCTCAACTTTTGTAGAGGAGAAGAACAAAATTGGATACCAAGACATGAGGCGACATTATATGCTTAGGGCGTGGCATATTTTAACTACTCACACATTTCTGTGCTGATCCTAGGTTATCTCAACTTTTGTAGAGGAGAAGAACAAAATTGGATACCAAGACATGAGGCAGCGTTATATGCTTAGGCATCAGGACCAAGATTAACAGTAGGGGTATACATAGATAGAAATGTGTTCTTGAAATGGCCAAATGTACAAGCAAAAAGGAAAAATTATGGGCCTGATTTTCTATAGAGTAGTTCGGACACATTGCATGTTTTGGTTCCTTTTCATTAATCATGCCAATATGATGAGAAAATTAGTTATTGAGGTATATGCGGATGAACTACAACCACGCATTGTTGGCAGACTTATATGGGAATTTAATACTATTCATGGCAACAACATACCTCTATATCTTGTTTATTGACAATGGTTGGGATAAGAACTTTTACACTTTTGGCATTACTAGACCTTTCAATACCTATTTCAACTCGTATTCGGGCCGATGGTGGTGAGACGTGGCGATTACCTCAGCTTCCTCTCTTGTTAGATTTCCATAAAATTCCTACATTCCTACCTTATGTCTATCTTGCTTAAACTCTGATACTATTTCCTCAGAGACAAGTTATTATCATAATTATTTCCATGTTGGCAAGTTTTTGCGTAGATTTGACAAAACTTTGATGCTGTTAGGAGTAGAATATCTTGAAGAATCAAGGGAAAATCACTGAAATTTAACACTGGATTATAGTATCTTTAATACCTCCTAAATTTTGACTATTTTGATGTACATGTGTGAGTCCAATGGTCACACATTAAATTGCCCTATGGTTGCTATTGTTTGCTTCTTTAAAAGGCAGCATATACAATTACTTGTACTTGCTCTTTTCTAATTAATGGAAAAATCAATCCTTACCCTCAAAAAAAAAAAAAAAAACCAAAGAAACACAATTTGATCGAGGGACACTTGTGGACAGGTTTGTCGATGAATGTAGAGGATCTACAAACTCATTGTAAAAATATGGCAGGCATCTAGTTTAATTTAAATATTGAGTTGGCAGATATAGTGGGGGGTTTGAAGTAGATATTTTGATTCCATAGGGTTTCATTTAAGCCACTTTACCCTCGGGAAACTGGAGGGCAACCCTCTGTGCGCAGCACCTTGTTTGTATTGGAACCTTGATTGTTATACTGGAGAAAACTTCTAGTAATTGTGGTGAAAGCTTTGAGTAATTGTGCTGAACCTTGAAAACTTTGAAAGCTGAAAGCTGAACATTGAGCAATGAAAACTGAACTTTGAAAGCTTCTAGTAATTGTGCCTATTTGATGAATTTCAAACTTTTATGGCCTTTGTTAAATGAATTTCCAACTGTTAAATGACCTTTGTTATGATCTTTGTTAACTGAACAAATGAATTTCAAACACAAATTATCAAGTAAAATTTTTAAGGTGACCAGTTTACCCTGTCACCTGGAATCAGGGTTCCCGATTAACATTCTGGGTTATTAGAGGTGACACGTGTCACCTTAAAAATAAATGATGGCAAAAAAAGTCGACCCTATTTCAATATTTCATTGCTAAAAGAGATTGACATGTCGCTGTTGGAGATTACAGCCATGGCATATTCCTTTTTGAAGATATTCTCTACTGCAGCAATTAGAGCCAGATTTGTAGTTCTTTTGTGCCTAACCATCATGGGTGAATCTTAGATTACCATTTCAAAGCTCTAGAAATTTTAAGCCCATCTGGGCGAACCTTACCTTAGCACCGATTTCTCCCTTTCCCTTTTTCTTTTTTTAGCTCCATAGCCATCAGAGCATTTTACTCCCGCTTTTAGTTCCACACTTGCAGTGCTAGAGCAATACAAGACTGTTGATATTCTAAGCTTTTGAATCCACCGATTTCAGCTCCGACAGCCCAAGCACTCTTCTATAACAACGTCTCCCATTTCTGTTTTAGACACCTCGCCTGTCTTTGTTTTCTGACAGACTCAATGTGGGCTTTCCAATCCGACCCTCTGATTCATGCTTCAACTCCTGCTGCCGTTCTTTCTCTGACCTGATCACTGCCCGAGAACCCAAAAGCTTCCTTGTCCATTGCTTTTCCCTGATTATATCTTCTTCTGATATCTCCACCGCTTTCCAATATTTGCCCACGTGTACGTTACACAGTTTTGGGCTTTACACGGTTTTGGGCTCCTTGAGCCATGCCTTTTAGTATAAAGGCTAAAACCAACAAACTCCCCCTTTAGCCTTTATAGTCTACGGCTCCAACTAGATTCTTTGCTGCCACCAGTTTAGGCTCAAAAAGGGCCTTCGTTAGCATATCCGCCTGCTGCAGTTTGGTGGGAATACGCATTATGTTTATTTCCCCCTTTTCCACTTCATCTCGTATGAAGTGATGATGTATATCAATATGCTTGGTTCGGGAATAATGGATTGGATTCTTGGTCACGCTATCCCGCTCTTATTATCGCAGTATAGCACGGTAGCTCTGCTTGACAAATTCCCTAATTCCTCAAGCATTCTACGCAGCCAGATTATTTCCGAAGCTGCCATGGATACTGCTACATACTCTGCTTCTACACTAGATTTAGTAACACACTCTTACTTTTTACTTGCCTATGATATTGCTGCATTCCCGGGTTTGCACAGATAACCAGATGTGGACTTTCTGTCATCAAACAAGGTTTAAAATGAAACGCACTTATTTAAGAAGTGCGTTTGAAAGATTCCTTCTAAAAATTTACAAAATTCTAAAATACCCCTAAAAAGGACTCTTTTACTATCTTGTGTCTAAAGATTTATAAAACTGCTCATGAAAACAGACATTTTAGGAAGACTTAACATTAAGGAGAAGAACAACAAAGAAAAATATCTCATTTTAGAGGGGAAAAGGACCACTACGAAAGCCAAAGATTTATTATGGGGCAAACTCATATGAAAAAATTAGACGCTTTTGTATCTTATCCCTTAGAACGTTTATATTGGCTGTTATAGAAGACAAAAAATTTGTTATTTCACAACCATTTTGGCTAAACATCCTAATTGACCTTAAAAGACATTGGGAGACAGTTGAACAAACTGCTTGAATGAAAAATTATTGTTTTTGCATCATATGGTGTTACAAATGGTAATACATCCACGAAATCATGCGGTTAGTTGAAGTTCCAACCGGCGATGCCGTATAAATTTATCCGAGGAAACGAAGTTGAAGTAGTGAAGCTCTGTGATTACATGGCCTTCTTTGTTGTTCTCGGAGATGTATTCATCATGTCTTTGGGCTTGCACAATACCAATCCACAATATAGTGTTGTTGAGAAGATAGTCAAGCTCCTTGTCAATGTTGAGAGTCTTGAAAGACAATTCCATGATCTCAGAGCGATGGGCGCCATCGCACATTTCTCCACAGAGAAGTATTTGTCTATCTTGCTTTTTTTTGTTTGTTTGCAAAGAAATAGGTAAACTTTTGAGGGGTTGCTACTCCTCGCACCCCTATGGACAAATTACGTAGTTTCCTTCTCGTTGAACACATGTGTCT
The DNA here is from genome assembly GCA_021234155.1 of Isoetes taiwanensis. Lineage (NCBI taxonomy): Eukaryota > Viridiplantae > Streptophyta > Lycopodiopsida > Isoetales > Isoetaceae > Isoetes > Isoetes taiwanensis. The sequence goes on from JAJEKV010000234.1 coordinate 18,077, forward strand.
CCATAACATTTTGGGGTCCTTTGCCTTTAGTAGCAGTTTTTGAGCTGCCTAAAGTGAAGTTAGCATGTGTGTAGAGAAAAAAAAGAAAAAATAACAACGGGATTCGACTAATTTATGCTCTAACATTGCATTACAAGGTCAGAGAATTTAGAACTATTTTAGAACTTTTTGAACTAAAAACTAAGAAAAACCGCATAAAATTATCCCTTGAGTGTGTTATTTCAACAGTATTAAGTTGCAAAAACCTTTGGGAGCAAGAAAGACCCCACAAGATTTTGCACGATATAAACTTATACTCCTGGACTACATATTTTATGTATATATATCACTAATATATATACACGTATTAGATGTGTGTTTTGTCATCCCATGGGCATGTTCATAGAGATTCATCCCAGCCATCCAATTACGAAATGAAAGGCCAGGATAATGCCACCTCATTGAGGTGCATGGATGGCCATGATGGGCATGCATGGGCATACATGGGGGCATGCACCACATCCCCGAACCGTTGGATCGAAAGGGGAGGATAAATCCTAGCCCTTGATTTTTGTGAAGAAGGTGCAAGGAAGATGCCAAAAAATTGAATTTGGTGCAAACAGAGATCTCAACCGTTAGATTAAAAGGTGAGCATAAATCCTAGCCATTAACTTTTTAATATTATATTGGTTTTTTTCTTTTAAAGGAGGTGAGATGGCACCCTCATTAATAAAAAAGGTAGTGAGGTGGCAAAGTATTTATGAGAGGACTTTCTAGGAAGCTTCCTTCTGTTTAATTGCCTTCGAGGACACGTAGCTTGCAATAGAGGGGTCAGATGAAGGTGGGGCCCACGCCGTTGGATTCCTCTCGAAGAGACCTTTCCAATGAGTGGTGCTTTGGCACTATTTTGTCGCAGTTGGAGCCAACATGATCGAATACTAAGAATATTCTTCGAATCTTCGAGTTTCAAGGAATCTATAGTATGTTGAGGGAATCTGGGGGAATCTTCATGGAATCTTGAAGAATCTAGAAGAACCTTGGAGTATTCTTTTGGAATTTAGGGGGATCTTTAGAGAATCTTAGAGAGTCTCAAATAAATCTTTGGGAATCTAGAACAATCTAGAGGAATCTTCATAAAATCCTTAAGATTCTATGGGAATCTAGATGGAATCTTGGAGAATCTTGGGGAATCTTAATAAAATCTAGGGGAATCTTTGTAGGATATCAGAATCTAGGGAAATCTTTGTAGAACTTTAAGGAATCTTTTGCGAATCGGAGGAATCTTCTTAAAATTTTTGAGAATCTAAGGAAATATCGATGGAATCTTATAGAATATGAGAGAATCTTTATAGAATCTTGGGTAATCTAGGGGAATCTCCATAGAATCTTGGGGAACCTAGAGAAATTATGGAATAATCTTTGGGAACCTAGGGGAATCTTCATAGGATCTTGGAGAATCTAGGAGAATCTTTATAGAATCTTTATAGACCCATTGATAGTACAAAGACTTGTATATATATATATACATATATATATAAATATATATATAAATATATATACATATATATCCAGAGGTTGGTCGAGGCATAGTATGAATAGGGAAGTTCATTATTATCTAATCTCACTGCAGTTCTCTTCTTGTCGAAATGACTAAACATATATGAACTGTCAACCTTGACATCTGCATCTTTGACCATTTTGATACACTATTTGTTAGAAGTGGCACATGGCATTTGCTCTTACTTTCACAACATTGAAAATGAATATCTAGTACTTAATCATTCTAACGGCTTTTTTGACAAGTACATTTGTTATGGAAGTTTATCTAAAAATGGAAGCAATATTCGACACTTTACATGTGACCATAGTATTTGCTTGAACATTCAAATATGGCATGACATTATTACGTAAGGTATGGCTCTCTCCTCTATCCTATTGATATTTTTTGGCATCCCCTATGGCATTAATTTGACTTATGACATGTTGCATAGCATTTAATAGAAGCATGTGTGGGAATTTAACTTATCCACTTGATGGTATAGCTATTACTGGAAACATCATGAGATGCTTTGGTATTCACTTGATGTATTAATTGTATTTAATGCATTTGGTGGCAACCTTATTGAAAAGTTAAGAGTCTACACATACGTAGCAAATAAGGTTTGATTTCTCACCTTTGACCTTTATGGCTAATCACGGGGGTGTATATAGCCTGATATTTGGCAAGCAAAAACAGAATCCCTAATGTGTTTTTAGGGCAAGGATTTTTAGCGGCCGTTTTACCTGATACAAGCCGGCCTTTCTCATGCCGTTGTTGACATTTTTCTTTGCTTCTCTTCTCATGCCATATTATCATGGCTCTTACATTTTCAGATTTTGGTTGCCATCTTTGTATATTATATGGCATTTTCTCCTTCCGGCCATGGCCATCTCTCAATGCTCATCTCTTGTGGCTTTCTCAAAACCATTTTCCATTTGTATCTTCTCTAACACATGCTACACGATCAAGTCATTCATCATATCCTCTTTCAAGGGTTGTTTACAACATGTTTTAATGCTGGTCTTTGTAGACCTCAAGCTTCAACAACAAATCTTTATGAGGTTCATCTTCCACCAGGAGTGCGAACCAGGTCTGGTATCATGAATATTGCTGGAATTTCTTAGAAAGATGGGCTGTATGACAGGAATATCATTACGTTCAGTAATCTGGTTTGGCATGGCAGAAATTTATGTTGCTTGTACATTTACATTTAAAAATTTGTTATGTTACTGCATATAATCTCTTATTACAATAATCTTTTAGAAAAAGCATCAAGTTTCTTGGTCTACTTTTGCTAAATAGTGGCTGAAACACATCAATTTGTACATTGCTCTAATCTTTTTATATTGAGCAAGGTGAAAGGTGATAAACCGTGGTGTTCTATAGCTTACCTGTCATCCCTTGTCTAGTTACCAAGTCTATTGCTAACTTTGACATGTTTGGATGCGGTAACTTAACTCCACCTCCTTTGAATTATGTTCTTAGGTGACAAGGGGACATTTAAAGCTTCATGAACTTGTGGAATATTTTATTGGAATTCATACTGAGGATAAAATGCAGTTTTTGTTTTTGTTTTTGTTCTCAAGAGCTTCGTACAATTTTGTGGATCTTAATGATCAAACTTGAAAATGCAGAATTCAATGCCGTGCTTTACCAATACAAGACATATAAAGATTAAATGGGGATTGATGTTCTTTGAGGAGCTATATTTGGATAATATTATATTCTTTCATTCGAAGTTTTATTGCAACGAGATATTGCAACAATGAAACATTTGAGGGAAGTTACTTTGTCTTTGAAATATTCTTGAAAATTAGTTTAACTAGACATATTCTTGAAATTTGCCACAAAGTCCGAGTTGCATATCTCATTGGGATTAGAGATATAATATTGCATTGATTGCTATTGGATATTTCTCTCGCAGAACTAGGATAATCATGGAATAAACCATGTGCTTGGAAAAACATCCTGAACTTGTATTTTCTAACATTGATTTTATCTCCACTTTGTTAGAATCAACTATAACTTTTTGTGACATCGCGATCAGATATATCTAAGAATTGGTTTGTTCTGAGTTCTTTTTAAAGAAATGTCTATGGATATTGTTAGATATTTTGTAAATACTCAATGTACAAGCATAGCAAGCTTCTTAAGGTTCTCCTTTTATAAATATGGAACCGATAAATCCAACCAGTTCTCAGGTGAATCCTGGAATGGGTTTGGATGTCTAGGCTTGGTCTTGATCAGGCTTTGGCTTTGTATATATTCAGTGACTTCGGGGTACTGGTTTAACCAGTATGGGCCTTAGGGGGTCTGCTTGCTTGTTACTTGAGTACTTATTTAACAACACGTAATATTATTGTATATTCGTGGTACTAACTATGTTTTGTAATGACTAATTTGAATAGAAGGGAGCTTTGAAGCTACTTCAATTCTTTGGTTATGATAGCAACAATCTTATTAGTGACTTACAATGATCCTAGGAGTTTGGAAGATATGAGACACATCAAGGTATGATTCCACATTTATTATTGTTGGAGGAATAAGGAGAAATGTATTAAGCAATACTAGCGCTGATACTCACCAAATATCATGGAGCAAGGAGCTCATTACTTATGGATACAATCGGACTAGAAATTTTGCACCAAATTTGGCTTTGATAAGCTAAATATGACATCAATTTTACGCAAAATTCTTTAATATAGGTCTTTGCTCTCAAAATACAAGTTCTACTCAAATTTCAATGCCTACATAGGCATTACATTAAAGAGCTGATCTTCTGATCATGCATTACAAACAACTACTGATCAAGACATTGCATAAAAATGTCAATTGAGATCTTGGATAAATTCCATGGAACATATTGTATAGCAATCGTCTCGATGTTGTTGATGACTCAAATGACTTAGTGCAGATATTCACTTAAAAATGCTTTGGAGGAATGGATGTTTGAAGGTTTATGAAAGAAGCACTTAAGACACGGATTTTTTATGGACTACAGTACCAGTACCAGTACCAGATCATCATTTTTCTTGAATATGCTCAAGGGCTGCAAGTGAGTCTACTGTTCCAATTTTTATAGTTTTTCTTAACATGCTCTAGGAGACAAAGTTCCTATAGGAACACATAGGTTGCGGGATGGATCCCTATGTATATAGGGATCCCTCCTGCTCCCTATATACTTAAAACAGGGATCCTATCTTGCTTCCGGGAAGGAGGTAGGCTAAATTTTTATATACATATATATATAAATATATATACATATATATCCAGAGGTTGGTCGAGGCATAGTATGAATAGGGAAGTTCATTATTATCTAATCTCACTGCAGTTCTCTTCTTGTCGAAATGACTAAACATATATGAACTGTCAACCTTGACATCTGCATCTTTGACCATTTTGATACACTATTTGTTAGAAGTGGCACATGGCATTTTGGACGATAAAAGTAACTTCCTTCCTTCCTTCCTTCCTTCTTACTTTCACAACATTGAAAATGAATATCTAGTACTTAATCATTCTAACGGCTTTTTTGACAAGTACATTTGTTATGGAAGTTTATCTAAAAATGGAAGCAATATTCGACACTTTACATGTGACCATAGTATTTGCTTGAACATTCAAATATGGCATGACATTATTACGTAAGGTATGGCTCTCTCCTCTATCCTATTGATATTTTTTGGCATCCCCTATGGCATTAATTTGACTTATGACATGTTGCATAGCATTTAATAGAAGCATGTGTGGGAATTTAACTTATCCACTTGATGGTATAGCTATTACTGGAAACATCATGAGATGCTTTGGTATTCACTTGATGTATTAATTGTATTTAATGCATTTGGTGGCAACCTTATTGAAAAGTTAAGAGTCTACACATACGTAGCAAATAAGGTTTGATTTCTCACCTTTGACCTTTATGGCTAATCACGGGGGTGTATATAGCCTGATATTTGGCAAGCAAAAACAGAATCCCTAATGTGTTTTTAGGGCAAGGATTTTTAGCGGCCGTTTTACCTGATACAAGCTGGCCTTTCTCATGCCGTTGTTGACATTTTTCTTTGCTTCTCTTCTCATGCCATATTATCATGGCTCTTACATTTTCAGATTTTGGTTGCCATCTTTGTATATTATATGGCATTTTCTCCTTCCGGCCATGGCCATCTCTCAATGCTCATCTCTTGTGGCTTTCTCAAAACCATTTTCCATTTGTATCTTCTCTAACACATGCTACACGATCAAGTCATTCATCATATCCTCTTTCAAGGGTTGTTTACAACATGTTTTAATGCTGGTCTTTGTAGACCTCAAGCTTCAACAACAAATCTTTATGAGGTTCATCTTCCACCGAGTGCGAACCAGTGTCGGTATCATGAATATTTTTGGAATTTCTTAGAAAGATGGGGTGTATGACGGGGAATATCATTACGATCAGTAATCTGGTTTGGCATGGCAGAAATTTATGTTGCTTGTACATTTACATTTAAAAATTTGTTATGTTACTGCATATAATCTCTTATTACAATAATCTTTTAGAAAAAGCATCAAGTTTCTTGGTCTACTTTTGCTAAATAGTGGCTGAAACACATCAATTTGTACATTGCTCTAATCTTTTTATATTGAGCAAGGTGAAAGGTGATAAACCGTGGTGTTCTATAGCTTACCTGTCATCCCTTGTCTAGTTACCAAGTCTATTGCTAACTTTGACATGTTTGGATGCAGGTAACCAGAACTCCACCTCCTTTGAATTATGTTCTTAGGTGACAAGGGGACATTTAAAGCTTCATGAACTTGTGGAATATTTTATTGGAATTCATACAGATAAGTACAGTTTTTGTTTTTGTTTTTGTTCTCAAGAGCTTCGTACAATTTTGTGGATCTTAATGATCAAACTTGAAAATGCAGAATTCAATGCCGTGCTTTACCAATACAAGACATATAAAGATTAAATGGGGATTGATGTTCTTTGAGGAGCTATACGCTGGATAATATTATATTCTTTCATTCCAGAAGTTTTATTGCAACGAGATATTGCAACAATGAAACATTTGAGGGAAGTTACTTTGTGCTGAAATATTCTTGAAAATTAGTTTAACTAGACATATTACTGAAATTTGCCACAAAGTCTGAGTTGCATATCTCATTGGGATTAGAGATATAATATTGCATTGATTGCTATTGGATATTTCTCTCGCAGAACTAGGATAATCATGGAATAAACCATGTGCTTGGAAAAACATCCTGAACTTGTATTTTCTAACATTGATTTTATCTCCACTTTGTTAGAATCAACTATAACTTTTTGTGACATCGCGATCAGATATATCTAAGAATTGGTTTGTTCTGAGTTCTTTTTAAAGAAATGTCTATGGATATTGTTAGATATTTTGTAAATACTCAATGTACAAGCATAGCAAGCTTCTTAAGGTTCTCCTTTTATAAATATGGAACCGATAAATCCAACCAGTTCTCAGGTGAATCCTGGAATGGTTTTGGATGTCTAGGCTTGGTCTTGATCAGGCTTTGGCTTTGTATATATATATATATATATATATATATACATCTTATACATGTTAATATATATATACAAGAAATTTAATGCGTCCTACGGTGCATGTTCGAGTTTTAGCATGTTCTACATGCAAGTTCGTGTCGTGCCCTACATTCTAAAAGGATCTCTTGAGAATACTCTAAATTCATACATTCTCTAAGATTCTACCAAGGTTCTCTTGGAGGTTTCGTGGAGATTCCTCTAAATTTTATAAGATTCCCTCTAGATTCTATTAGATTTCCATAGATTCTTCAAGGTTCTATGAAGATCCCCTTAGATTCTCTTAGATCCCTTTAGATTTTATGAGATTGCCCTAGGTTCCCTTACATTATATGAGATTCAAAGAGATTCTATAAAGATTCCCCTAGATACTCTAAGATTTCATCAACATTTTTTTAGATTCCCTTAGATATTATGAAGATTCCCTTAGATCCCCTAGATTTTAAGAGATTCCCTTAGGATTGTAAATATTTTCTTAGATTCTCTTACATTTTATGAGATTTTTTTAGATTGTGTTACATTCTCCTAGATTCCTTTACATTCTAGAACATTTTAGAACATTCTAAGACTTTCTGGAACATTCTAAGACTTTCAAAATACCCTAGAACTTTTACGGAAGTATTTCCCTAGATTCTCTTACATTCAGTAGATTCTCCTACATTCTAGAACTTATTAGAACAATTTGAAACTTTCTCGGAAGAAATTTCTTAGATTCCCCAGCATTCTCTTATGTTCTAGAATTTGGGACTTTTCTGGAAGGATTCTCTTAAATTCCCCCTAGATTTTCTTATCTTCCAAAACATTCTAGAATATTCTGGAACTTTCTAGAATATTCTAGAAGATTTTAGAACTTTCTAGAGCCTCCAGAACATTCTAGAACTTTCTTGAACTATCTAGAATGCTATATTCTATTTTATCTTAATTAGAATATTACCCTTAAGTATATTTGAAACATAAATCATTCATGGAATTAATGCTTGGTCTAGTGGTTAGAGTGGGGGTTTGGGGGTTGAGGTCTAGGGTTGAATCCCCCAATAATATAAAAATTTTAGAAGCCTTTCCTTAAGGGGACGAGCATTCAACATGAGCCTTAGGATCTTAGACTCGATCAACGATCAAGATCTCACCATATAAAAGCAATATAAGCCGTAGGATCTATTACATATAATTCCCAAAGCCATGTAGACCGTAAGATATGTGCCAAGCAACGTGAGCCGTAGGATCTCGGACCGACGATCAGGATCAGAGCAACCTGGGCCGTAGGATCGATTACATAGAGTCTACATAGAAACTCCCAAGCCATCACGGGCCGTGGGATGTGTCCCCAAGCAACATGAGCCGTAGGATCTCGAACAAACGATCGGGATCAAATCGACCTGGACCGTAGGATCGTCTATATATATAGAATATATATAGAATCTCCCAAGCCATCTGAGCCGTAGGATACGTCCCAAAGCCACGTGGGCCGTAGGATCTCGAACGGACGGTCGGATAAGCGCGACAAACATAAGAACATATATATGATTGATATTCAATATATATACGTTCACATATTTGTATATATAAAAAAAAAAACGGTATAAATTTATACCGCAGGAAGTCTCGCGGTATAGATTTATACCGCAAGAGTTCTCTTTTTTTCGGATATCATTAATATATATAAACGTATATCACATGCTGGGCATCATGAATAGTCTATATATGCTAGTCAATCTCGGCCGTTTGTTTGATAAAAGACGAGGTGGCGATGCTATGGCCGTGTGATTTTTTATGGGGGCATGCATGGGCATGCATGGGGGAATGCACCACATGCCTGGACCGTCGGATATGGGGGACCTAAATCTTGGCCATTGATTTTGGGCTTAAGGAAGGCGGAAAGAAATTGCACTACAATTAATGTGGAGGGTGAGGTGGCACCGCAATTATTATAAAGGTTTATATGAAATAAATGTCACGTTATGAGGTGGCGCCACCACATGTTTTGTTTTTTTTATTATAATATTTTGTATTTTTTAAATTGCTGAGTTGGCAATTTGGACGGGCAAGTTTTCGGTTCCCACTGTAGCCGGGCGACCTCTTGCGATGGCGGCGACTGAGAGGATTTAGCTCTTCATCGGGCGGCGAGAGGTTGCGTTGTTGATTCACGTTTTGCTTTGCACAAAGCGACCAGATTAACGCCTGCTGTTTTGATCATCAGGAGCTATGCTTCTGCCTCCGACGGAATCACGTTTTTTATCAGACCAATGGAGAAAGAATGAAGAAAAATGGCCTGTTCCGAGCACCCAAATCGGTGCTTGGAGGGCTTGGAAGAATGCAAAGTTGTCTTCTGTGCTAGATTTTCTTCATGATGATCTGGTTATATCTATTCTTGAAGCTGTGGCTTCTATGGCGAACCCCCGCCGGATTTGCTTTCGATGCCATGCTTTGATCCCTGTTTGTTTCGTGTTTTTTAAAGGTTTCTGTTTGATGGGCAGTCTTTAATGCTGTCGCAACACCTTTTTTCTGTTAGGTAATGCTCCATTTGATATTTTTCTTTATTTTTGGAGTAGATGTAAGAGATTACGGGCATTTGGTATCAGCGAGAAATGTACTAGCAAAGGTTTCCATGAATGCGTTAAGGGTAAGAGGTTGAAGATGGTCGGAAGGGAGCGCCTGATTTTTAAAAAACACCGCACGATGGGGAATCTTGAAGCATGCTATAGTTACCGGGCATGGTGAGTATTTGATCTCTTTAGATAAATTTATTTCTTTGTTTTGATCCGATCCGCCATAGCTAGAAGCATCTAATTTTTCAACCTCGGATCCCGCGGATCGAATCCATCGCCAAGCATGCCACATTTCGGGCGAATCCACCCCCACCATGTAATTCTCGGTGGCGGATTCATCCTTGTTCCGTTGAAATTCAACAAAATCGCTTTAATTTTCAAATTGACGTAGTAGTAAGTTTTATGCGAGCATTTGGGACAATTGGAGTAGATTGAACCTCCAACCACGATAAAATTGCGGCTTCTCCTAAAAACAACGGATGTGTATGAGAAGGGGAATCATCCAAATTAACCAAGCAAGTAGAAAAATTTACGGCTAATTTCGTGCCCAATTGAGAAATTAATGACAGAGCCGTTGTCCAGAGCCCCCTACGATCCCGGTTTGCGCCTCCAAAGCTGCTTAGAATTAGCATGCCCACATCCAAATTTTATATTTTAGAACTGTTTGGATCCTCCGGAGGTTGTGCTTTCGAGTAAGAGACTGTTGAATAATCCCCCGCGAAGAAGATGCATCTCCATCTTCGGTATTAGTATTTACATGTATTTGACGATTTTGTGCAAATTGATGTGGAAGTGTTTGTGCAGATTGAATTGGAGCATGGAATTGTGTTGTATGTGGAAGAATTCTCGGCTTGAAGATTGCCCCCGTCTTGGGTGTAGCGGGGATCTACGGGGCTGCATTGAACCCATATCATATCACTTAGGTATCTACAATTACTTTGAATTTCTGCGCCGGAGTTCCCAATTGAAGCTCAATTGTGTATCTGCTCTTATCAGGCTTCGTTTCAATCCTGCCTTAAACCCATCTATGCGCTTCAGATTTCCAGAATTCGATAACTCATTCCTAAAATCATTGCCATGGCTTGAACGGACCAGCCCGGGAATTCAAAAAAAGCTAGTGCAAAAGACCAAGAGCTTGGCCATCATGTAAATGCGAGAATGGAACCAATTGTAATCGTAATTTATTTAAAAAGAGAAGAAGAGGAAGGGTGCGCTTAGTTGGACAGATGTATTATGGTTAGAATGGGACGTTTTTGAAATGGGTCTAATCTCTTACGTTGTAAATTAGCATTTTCAGAGATCCTTTTCGTGCACCAAACCTTAGAAGCTATACCATATTAATATTTTGTTTTGTCTCTTTTCTTGACATTAAACTTTTAACCTACATATGAGAATCTTTGTAAAACAAAAAAGACTCTTTTTGACTGTGAGTTTTGCCATCAAGCCTTACCAAAAGTTTAAAAAAGCTCTTTGCACAATTGGTGTGACGTCCAATTCCTACCCACATGTTTGATGGGTTTTACATCACCACATTTCACAAAGCATTCTAGCTATAGTGTCATACACCATGAAGTTGCAGCTAATGTCACTTCATGTCATACTTTGGATCTCAAAATCTAGGTTTCTTAGTCTTAAAATTGAGTTTTTTTAGTCATCTTTTGCAATATGTTAATTGAAGATAATGGTTGCAAGAAACAACCCAGTAATATTGATGTCATGTAAGCAAAGCCATTGCCCCTAATAAGCAAAGCACAATTCCTTATAGGCCTAGATAGAAATAAAGATTGACCTTTCTATTATTACTAGAGAGGGAGATGATGGTTGCAAGAAACAACCCAGCAATATTGATGTCATGTAAGCAAAGCCATTGTCCCTAATAAGCAAAGCACAATTCCTTATAGGCCTAGATAGGACGTTCTGCATCTCTACGTCGAGTTCTCCTACTACCTTTTGCCTCTTGAGATCCAGCTTCTGGTGCACTATTGGTGTCAACAACCTCATGCACCTCCTTTGGCTCGGTTTCTGGTTTATGACGCACCTCCTCTGGCTCGGTTTTTAGTTCATGAGATGCATTATCGGACTCTACCACCTCATACACCTCATCCAGTTCCATGTCTGCTTCCTCAGTTGCAGCATTGGTCTCTACATCCTCTTCACCTTCCGATTCTACATAGACTTCATCGCCCTTTAAAATTGCGGTCTTTGTCTCTTCCTGATTATCTGGTTGATCATTCTCCAAATATTCTCAGCGGTATCCATTCATTTGCTTCATCTGCCGCTCGGACCTTTCTGTCGTCCTTATATAAAGCATTTTCATTAAACATAACATCCTTACTAACATATACTTTTACGTGTGACTAATCTCTAACCATTTTATGCGCTCATCATAACCCACCGAGGAAAAGTACACATGCTATAGTCATCCAGTTTTTCTCCTTAACACTTTCGGTACCATCATATAGGCAAGGCATCTATAGACTCTAAATCGTCTCACAGATTGTTTTCTCCCCATCCAATACTCTTCTGGTACTCCACCTTTCACAACAACTGTTGGTAACCTATTCTGAATATAACAGGTAGCTGTGACCGCCTCTCCCCATAAATTGTTGGCAAACCTCGCATGCTTGAGCATAGATCTAGTTTGCATCCATGATGGTGCGATTTTTTTGCGTTACGCCACTCCTACATTGCGATGTATATCTGCATGTATAATGTCTCCATATCCCTCGTTCTTGACAATACCTACAAAACTCAGATGATCTATATTCTCCACCAAGGTCAGACCTTAGGCATTAATGGTTTAGTGACGTTTCCCTTTCAACTTCCGCAGTATATAACCTAAATCCATCAAACACTTGATCCTTGGTCCTCAAAAAGTAACATTTAGTACGTCTACTGTAATCATCAATAAAAGTAGCAAAGTAAGATTTTGCTCCTCTACTCTTGACTTGCATAGGTCCGCAAACATCTGAATGCACCAGTTCAAGCAACTTATGCGCCCTTCTTCCATTATTTCTAAATGCCACTCTATCTTGTTTTCCCAACATGCAAGCTTCACACACGTCATCAATCTCACTATCCTAATAGTCAAGCTCATCCAAAAGATTGTGCCTTTTTGCTATTTTTATGTTGTTATAGTTGACATGTGCTAACCTCAAATGCCAAAGCCTTATACTATCGAGGGGAGATACCTTATTGATGGTATCATTGACGTCCAATTCAAATAGATTTCCTCTTCTTTGAGCCTCAAATAATTTAATGCCTCCTCTAATGAATTTGCACCCATACTTATGGAAAAATAAATCATATCCATTATCTAATAAATTGGCAACTGAAATTAAATTAAAAAGCATTCCTGGCACAAACAATGTATCTGGTAAACTTAAAGCATTCTTGTCTTTAACTAGAATATGCAAATTTCCTTTTCCAAGCACCCTCTGCATTGCTTCATTGCCCATCTGAACAGCTTTGCAATCCACACTTGGCTCAATGCATTTCAACATATCAGGCGAGCTCACTATGGAGACTTCAGCTCCAGAATCTACAGTCAAGGTATTAGTTTTGTCCAAACTTTTCTTCTCAACATTAATTTTTGAGATGCAACGCTTGGTTTTAGAAAAAGATTTGCAAGTACTTACTTCCTCTTCTGTAAGAACTCCCACGGTTGGTGCTTTCATCTCAGACGTCTCTCCAACTGCTGCCACCACAGTCCGTCCCTTTCCACGGCCAAATGAGCCACGACCACGTCCTCGGTTCCACTACCCTCGATTCGGACATTCTGCCTTGATGTGACGAATTCTTCACATCCGTAGCACTGTATCTCTGCCTTCCACCTTCCTCTGCCTCTTTCGCAGCCTCGACATCTCTCTCCACTTGGTTCTCCTGCATACAAGGTCACTGGGTGTTCCTCTGCCTCCATTGGTATTGGTTTTACCAAAACCTGTTGCTCAAGCTCTGTCCTAATCACTTCTATTGCTTCATCCAGAGTGGATGTTGTCCTTCTGACTAACATAGCAAGATCTTTAAATGAAATTTGAAACGCCCGGTTAAGGGCCAATACCTTTTGTTGCTCACTGTAATGCGCTCCAGCTCCTTCCAAATCATGCAACAACAATCTAAGATTTCGTATCAAAACTCTCAAATCGTCACCTTTTTTGAATTGCAGGTTGCGCAATTGGGTGTAAATATGGTAATGCTACCCAAAAAGCACCATCCGGACAAGTGCTTTAGGTGCTTTGCTTGAAGACATTTCTCTTCAACGACCTTAGAGTTGTTACTTAAAAAACAATATATATGATGTAGGAAGGCAAGGAGCGATGATATAGATCTCGTGGAGGAGCGTACAAATTGTGGAGGTCAAGTTATGACACATTTTTTCTTAGTCATAGGTGCTTTAGGTGCTATGTGCTTTCGCGCTTTTTTGGGTAGCATTACCATATTTACACCCAATTTCATTTCCAGGATGTCAATCTGCGTCGATGTCTTCTCCTCATATCTTTCCAAAAGATACTTCCATATTTCTTGGGCGGTTTGTCGCTGAATTTCAAGCACAATATTACCACCCAGCTTTGCCATGATTAGAGCTTTGGCAATCTCCTCCCTTTTGTCATCCGAAATTTGATCTCTCTTAGTCTCCTCAGATCCTGATGATTCCACTTTCACTTTAGATTTGAGCGGTGATTCCCTTGCTCGCTGGATCAACCAAATCCCACAGCTTATCCATTTTAAAGACCTGCATGATCTTGGCCTTCCAAAGTTGAAAGCCAATATCTCCATCAAATACTTCAGCACTATTAAGATATGTCAATGCCAATCGGCTGGCCATATCTTGCAAGCTCTGATACCACTGTTGATATTCTAAGCTTTTGCATCCACCCAATTTCAGCTCCACAGCCCAAGCACTCTTCTATAACAGCGTCTCCCACTTCTGTTTTAAACACCTTCCCTGTCTCTGTTTTCTAACAGACTCAATATGGGCTTTCTAATCCGACCCTCGGATTCACGCTTCAACTCCTGCTGCCTTTCTTTCTCTGACCTGATCACTGCCAAAGAACCCAAAAGCTTCCACGTCCGTTGCTTTTCCCTGATTATATCTTCTTCTGATATCTCCACTGCTTTCCAATATTTGCCCACGTGTACGTTACACGGTTTTGGGCTTTACACGGTTTTGGGCTCCTCGAACCATGCCTTTTAGTATAAAGGCTAAAACCAACAAAGACATCGTGCGCTATGTGGCTCCTTAGAGTATTACGTGTGTATGTGTAAATGTGGCATGTGCTTTGATTAGTATAGTTCTTATTTCTGTGTATTTAATGGTTACCTCTTTTGCTATAGTATTTGCACATTGAACTTACGTAAACACTAAGGCTAACACCCCATGTGGGGCTTTTCCTTGTGGTAAAAAGGCCCAATACCGATCTGTTTGGTAGGTAGAAGGTGCTTTGTAAAGTAGATCCCATATGCCCACGATTTTGGCTAAAATGTTACAAATAAAAAGGTGAGATAAAGGCAAGAAAAAGTTTTGTAAATTCATAGTATGCACGATTATTTGCTAAGTGTGATGAATGATGTTGCACTAGATTTAAGATGCATTTGAGTTGTTGTGATGAAAGATAAATTAAGTGAAACTACCATTATTAGATAATTCACTGCAGTGAGCAAAAAAAATGAAGAAAGAACAAAAAAAAGGGGACAAATAAATTGAGCTGAACAGTGGGAATTGGATAGTGGGAATCTCATGGTCGTCACAAACAATATGCCATGCATTCTATAGGCATCAAAACATAGGTACAAATGTGGGTTCAAATCCTATATATTCTTCCTCAGGTTTCCAATTTGGCTTCTAGATATACATAACATGGGATACAAGACAAACAATGGACCTTTTAAGGTGGGTACTAAATAGTAAGGTGGACTTTGAAATGTTTGGGTCTCAAAATGCAAAATTGGATATTAGGAAGAAATGCAGGGTTTCGTTGGGAAGATCACAGTACGATGAAAATTTCAAAGCTTATTTTCAAGTTGGTGCTATTATTTTGGCACAAGTGGTGATGTGTTATGCATAGTCTCTCTAGTTCCCAGATACGATGGAAATTTCAAAGCTTATTTTCAAGGTGGTGCTATTATTTTGGCACAAGTGGTGATGTGTTATGCATAGTCTCCCTAGACATATAGTCTGTCGTAGAGAAATTATCTTGAATGTGCAAAACATCTTTCAGAAGTGTAATTTAGTGTTGGTCCTAGACCTCTTGACTAAGTTTTATCTTCACTAGCTCATGGCTATGAGATTGTTCTAGACTTCATTAAGGCGTTCCAATCATGAACTCTAGACCACATTTGATGCTATGCATTGTTGTGACTTAATGCAGGTGTTATTTTCGGACTATTTTCAATTTCACACAAATCCTTTAACATTAGGCATCCTTCATACTGATATCTTTCGCATCATTCCGAACAGATACTATATATAAACATATTACAAGAAATTTAAAACATCTTATATTTGATCTATTTGACCGTTCAAATCTCTAACCCGTTTTCAAGGTTGGGTGCTCATTTAAGCAGGAAATGGTATAGAAGGAATTTTTTTTATTTACTTTTTTTTTTTTTTTGGAATTGGGGGAGGAGATGGGGGACCAAACGTCATGTGGTAGGTATTACAACTTAAACCTTGGAGGATTTTTATATATCATAAGAAACCTTTCTCTTGGAGGCTTATAGCCGTGTCACGAATGCAATCATCCAAAGAAGTAAAGGAAAATCCTAGATCCATAAGTCTCCTGCATGATATCTTCCATGGCTGAACTCTGGGCCTCACGTTATCAGAGCACCTGCATTTTATCAAATCAAAAGTGGATCTAAAAAAAAAGCAAACTAGGAACTTTAAGGTACAAAGATTCCAGTATTTTACTTCAATGGAACCGGGCACTCAGGAAAAAGCTTAGCTATAGTGGCTACTACGTCACCCCTATGCAAAACGGCTTCTGCACAAAGATATCTTCCAGAGGCGTTGGGTGTTTCATATACTAAAATATGTGCATCAGCCACATCTCTCACATCCACATATGCCTGGCAATGGTTTGTGTAGTGCTTTGTGGTCCCTGCAGACAAAAATAAGTAAAAAAAAACCAATGCAAATGGTGAGATGCATCATGTAGAGTTTTTCTTCAGTCCCTTAGTGTACTATGTTATCAAAACAATATTTCTTGCAGATTATAAAATTGGGTACCAGAGATTTGGTGTTAGAAACATGCAAAAAATGATTAATTACCTTTGAGGTATTTGAGAATGTGAGCATTGCTTGCATTTAATGTGTTCTGCAACAAGGGTCCCAGCACTACTGAGGGATTCACCACAATCATATCTAAGCCATTGGCTCTGACGTATTCCCAGGCTGCCATTTCTGCCAAAGTCTTGGCCAGGCAATATCCATTCTGAAAAGTAATGCATCCATTCAAGGGCATCAGATTCGGACCAACATGACACCAAAGACCAATGTCATAGAAGCAGGGCAGGACTTAAATTCTAGACAGAAACATATAACGTATTAAAAGAAAAGGGCTGGAAATGGAAGGTAAACATTTATTTCACATGCAACAATGCAATGCAGGTTTATGCTTTAGGTTCAAGAAGGTGAACCTTTGTATCCTTGAGATATGTAATGTCGCTCCAACAATCCTCGTGTACTTCCTGATCCAAAGGTCTGGCAGGATTCATGTAAACAGCTCCAACGGAGGATGTCAATATAATGCGCACAACATTCCTTTCTTTGCAAGCTCCTAAAACATTAAGCGTGCCTTTCACGGCCGGCTCCTGCTCCAAAGTAGAATCATAGCATCAGTTGTACAACTCTGCACAAATATTTTTTGAGACTAGCACTAAGGAATCAGTTGTACCTAGAAATCGCACTAAGGATTATTTCCTGAACGAAGATTCTTGAATCTTTAGTAGCTTACCTGAACCAAGCTCAAATCGTCTGTAACAGGGCATGCTGTGTGAAAAACCCCATTGCATTCTTCAAATGCATCTAGCAAGCTTTTGTAATCAAGAATATCTGCTTTAATAAGACATAACCGATCCTCTGCTCCTTCCAGAGTCTTCAAATGATCATTTTTCTTATCCTCTGCAGAACAGAGATTGTATTAGAATTATTGCAAGGATTAAATGAAATGTTTCTTATTCACGAATGCTGGATTTGAGGCTTAATCTTACCAATATTTCGCACTGTGCCCCGCACATAATATCCCTTAAGGAGCAGGTGCTTCACAAGCCAAGATGCAATAAATCCATTAGCTCCCGTAACACATACTACTTTCTTTGATGCTTTCTCGGGAAGTTCTTGGCCAAGAACATTTTCGAGCTTCATTCTTGGAAGGTAGACTCTGTTCTGCACAAAGTCGAAACACGAACATAATATGTTATTGTGATAGATCTAAGAATCTGCAAACAAAGGCAATACTAGCAGGCATCAAATTTGCTCACAAATTATAACGTTATCTAAAAATAAGAAGAACGCTAAGCATTGGCCAAGAACTCCATGGCAAAATGCTTCGACCTGAAACGACCAAAGAAATAAGCAAAAAAATGACAAGCCAAAGAAATAAGCCAACAAATAACAAGCTTAATCAGGGATAAAACAAAACGAAAGAAAGAAAACTACAAACTAATCAGAAGTAGGTCAGGGCTTAAGACCTGGTGAATAATCAGACAATGAAAAGCGAAGAATTGATGGACGAACTTGCCAAATTTAGAGAAAAACGTGTTCCGGATTATATCGAAAAGCAAATGCTTGTATTTGTGCGTTCCGGATTATGTCCCAAAACAAATGCTCGTATTTGTACTAAAGGGTGGCGTTAAACCTTCATCACGGTTGGAATGGTAATAAGAAACAACAATGTACTTTTACTTTTTGCAGTAATAAATCTGCTGCTGTGCATATTTTATTTATTGCTTATTTAATTTATATATTATATTTAAAATCTTGTATTGTATTCTTTTGCTTTTGCTCATACTCTATGATGATGATGTTTGTACATATGGTGGATCCAATCCCTATTGCAACAAGGATTACTATGCCTCCAGCAATGGCTCCTTAATCATCATGCACATAGTAATTGTTTATATGCCCATTGTAAGTGTGCCTTAGTCATACAAGAAACTTATCGCGGCGGCCTAGCGGCCGCCGCGAACGTTTCTCTTCCCCTTGGCCGCTGCGAAAATGACATCCTCAGATCTCAATCTTCCTGAAGCTTGCCTTCTTGATCACTTACCCTTCTTACCATTAAACTCTAAAAAACATTTTAGTCCTGACCCAGTAAGTGGAATATTAAGTAGGGTGGAATCCAATTTTGTTCCACGAATTACCTTGTGGAGAGAATGAGGCTTCAAAATAATGGTAAATGTGTCTATATATAATATGAACTGTTAAATATAATATGAGGCTTCATATAAGAACTGTTAAACTATAATACAATCTGCCGGCATACTGACTGTATCTGTTCCATTGGTAATCCACAGATAAGAAATACTGAATTAACTTGGACTTCAAAATACTCTTATAAAATACAGCATTTGCAAGACTAATATGCTACAATAATTGTTCTTGTGCAAGTTTCATGTGCCTGCCAATTTCTAGTAATGTAATGCTCAAGTCTTTCTTGAAACATAATATAACTGTTGCACAAACTTATTGTAGCTGCGTGCTTGTGCACTTCAAGTACATCCTAATCTCACCATTTAAAATTGACAGTAATATTAAACCAAACCTCCTTCGCCACACCAAAATGACACTAAAATGAACTGTAAGCTTATCTTTCTCAATCTTTCTTATCTTCCTACCATATTGCAGTGCAAAAAGCTTATTGATCTTTAGAACTTGCCAGTAGCTTTTGAAAACTTCCACATTATCGTCATGAAAGAACATCTGTGATTATGTATAACATCTGCTTCTGGCTTTCGTACCTTGCATGAAAAATTCTTTCTGAAAGGAATATGGAAAAGAGATTATCCGTTAACCAAACAAATTGGCAATGTTATTCACAAACATTATTCTCTTACCTACTTCAAAGGATCTCTGCAACTAAAGAATTTCCTGCCTTAGATTCTTGCCTTATATCTCTAATACCTGCAACAAACAAAAATGACGTCTCAATCCATACATGCACACAAAAATGCAAGTTTCCCCATAAATGCACAAAGCCCTGTTCGAAAATGCTTGTAGTAAAGAAAAATAACAAAAACTGGAGGATTCAAGGCAATTAAACAAATATCAATAGAACCTGGCGGTTTTTTTGGACACCAGAAGACTCACAGCATCCGAATCCATCCGAATCCAGTGAAAAGAATCCGAACCGCTCCCTTTGCCACTAAATTACCTCGCAAGAAGAAACATAAAATGAAGCTGCTGTTTTAGAAGCCCTAGATTTGCGAACCTGCATCAAATAGAGTTGTGGACTGAATAGAATCTTATAGTACCTGGAATGGAGTAGCTGCAGAAGCCATGATGTGAAAATGCGACCGAAAATGGCGATAGCTCTGTTTGCAAAAGGCATGGAGAAACAAAATAAGTTCTCGGTTTCAAAATAATGGTGCTCGAAACCTGAAGAAAAAACATGGATTAAGCAAAGACAATAACTTCACGGCAAGACACCAGCCTAAAGAACCAAAATAATTTACACGAAGTTGCAATTTGAAGCTCCAACCCGGTAATGGTGATGCTAAACCTAAGGTGTAATGGCTTTGAGCTGTCGGCAGACAAAGCGGAATGCAGCCATGGCTCAAGATGCTGCCGATTATGGCAGATGATTTTTTTGCAGACTTATTCCACCCCCATATCAGAATTGAGCATTAAGCATCAAAAATCGAAGAACCTGCAAGACCCACATGAAAATCAAACCTGTAATAGCAGAAAAAGAGATAACTGAAGGATTCGGTTCCGTCACATTCAAGCAAGTTAAACACGCTTCTTGAAGAGGAAAAACTAGAGCTCCAGTTTTGCGGTTCATACCCTAAATGCAGAGTATAGTCAAAGTAAGGAGACTAGTCAGCCGGGCTATGGGAGAGAAGAGCTCCTCAAAACTCGCCTTAAGAGCTCCTCAAAACTCGCCTTTTGCATTTGCAGAGCGGAGCAGAGGATTTGCATTTGATGGAGCGGATATATTCAAAGCAGATAAGAACTTCACACACACACCAGGATAATAAATCTTCATGAAGGGTTGCTTCATCGGCAAGCAACGCCTTCAAGGGAAGCAAGGATTAAGCGGAAGTGAGGCCATAGCACCATATCGACAGATTCGGCAGATTGGAAATTGTGAGAGATATGCACCCTGATCGTCTCCTATCACTATCACGTGGCGGGACTGAGATTTTTCTACTTATTTTGATTTGGAAATTCAATAGAAGCAGACGTGTCGGTGCCAGGGCTGTGCTCAGCCCAGAAAAATTCTTTCCCTATTTTTTAAGAACAGAAAACACACTGCTTTATATATGGTATGAATAGTGTAGGAATAAGTAATGTTGGGGGTCAAACCATCCATTTTTGCATACATAATGTGATATGATGTATGTTGGCATGCCACTGGGACCACATTGCGGTGTGGACCGGTGGGGCCCTGCGACCGGTGGTAGCCGGGAGCGGATCACCGGTCCCACCAGAATGTGAAACCAGGTGGCGTGCCAGCACAACATGGTAACTGGGAACAAAAAAATTTCGTCCCTTTTTTTTCGGCTTTCTTTGATCCCGCAGATATGGCGCCAATGGAACGTCCTCCTCGCCCCCCTGCTCATTCCTTTGGCGTGCGTCGAGCCAAAGCCATAGCAAGGTGAAATATGAGAGCTATGGCGCAAGGAGGCAGTGCTGCATTTTTATCTTTGCATGCTTGTTATTTGGGAAGTTTTCTTATGTTCTTGGTATTTTCTTCAGTTTTGCAAGGCGTTGAGCCTTCTATCGGCTCTTCTCGCGACGTGCTACAGGTAATAATGCTGTTTTTATGCGTTCTTTCTTGAATTTTTTTAATATAACTTGTTTTCTTCATAAATGCAGGTGCAAATGGAAGTCTGATGATGGATTCAAGCTCTTCTGGCGATTTAACGTGCCTGAACCTAGATCTTCAAGAACAATCTTCAAGATCTTCAAGCTCTTCGTGACTGAGTGACTAGACTTGATCTTCAAGATTTTATGACTGAGTGGCAGAAGAAAGATCTTTCTTCTGCACCAAGATCTTTCTTCTGCCACTCAGTCATAAAAGTACCACGGAGTAGTATACTTAGATCAGAATTCTCCCACTCAGGCCGAAATTGTTCTTCACCCAGATTTGATGCAGCCCACCAAGGAATCAGCATCGACTTCTTCCTTATATCACCATCAGAAGGTTCTTCTACGTCAGCATCAGCATCACCCATTGTTCTTGAAGATCTCTTCAACGCAGTAGCCTGGGCCCCAACAATTCTTCAAATAACAACTCTGATTGCATGCAGATGCTCTGCTTCCTAGGATCAGCCTATGAAGGCTCTGATACCATGTAGAAAATCAGAGATGTACAGCAGAAAACTGAATATGAATAGATGGAGATGGTGAGAAAAGCCCTCACCGTAGCATACATATATAGGCCTCAGAGAGGCGTATAGACTAAGAGACGCAGCCATAGCCAAAAGACACAGACATGGCTCTTGGTGTGGATCGCCAACATGGCGCTGAGGTGTGCATGCAGGGCCATAGATATATACCACATGTGCATATTTCAACAAGAATATGGTTAATATAGTTATGGAGTCATCTCAGCTCAAAATTGCGACCCAGTTACCATGTTGTGCTCTGGATTCCTCTGTAAATCTAGGTAACTTATTAATTTTGTCTTGTATGTGTATTTTTCTTATGTTTTTGTCTAATCTTTCTTGTATGTAGCTCGGGATGTAGCTGTGGGACCTGTTTTGGTAGATCTGAGCTCAAATGAAGGTAGTTTCTGTAGGAGTTTTTTTTTTTCCTTTGGTATTTTGCTTTCTTTTTTCCATTGTTTGTGATCATTTTTTATGTTCTTTGTTATTTAGGAGACCTGTGTATTGGGAAAGAAAATGAAGTGAATGATTGTCCTTCATTCAGTCTGGGGGATCTTGCTAGTCCTACGGAGAAGATTGCTAGTCCTACAGAGAAGATTGCTGATTTGGAATAGAATGGAAAGAGGCCCTTAAATTTGTCTGGAATTAAAGAGTTAGACCCGGAATTGGTTGAGAAGGTTAATAAGATAAGATAAGATAAGAATTTTTACGTCCACGGGAACCCAACGAGTTATGGGACGACACATGCAAGGGCAACATCCCATGTAAAACCTGGGGACTAGGCCCCATCACCAAATACAATAACCAAATATTAAAAGGCTGCCAAGAATAAAAGAAGATAATGCTAATGCAGCTGGTCTGAATGCTTCAGAAGGAGAGGATGATTGGGCAAGGGTTATTTTGATGCATGGAGAGTTCTCAACAATATTTCAATTCAAACTCCAATTGAGGATATTCCTCTTAATGAATTAGTTGATATGCTCGAAAAATTTATACTTTGCGTGCATCGGCAAGATGGTCGGAGATATCCTCCAAATTCGTAAGTATTTTGCATTTGTTTTGTTGTATTTCTTTTGATTTTTTTTTTATGGTTCTGAATTCCAGATTTTGCAATTTGTAGAATCTATTTTGTACCATTAATAGAATATTGAGGAGAGCACAAGATTCCAGAATTCTGCAAACTAGGAAGGAGGCGAAATTGATAGACATTTACCATGATGTGAATTTCTTTAGGGCACAAAAAGCACTAGAGATTGCTATGGAACAGTCGGCTACTGCGGGTGCACTTCCAACACGGAAAAAAAAAACGATATTCTGAGTAGGGAAGACCAGAATAGGATCTTGGCACATCCTATGCATCAAGTCAACACTGCTACAGGTCTATAAAAACGTTTTGCCTTTTATTGCACGACCCGATTTTTGATACAAGGTGTTGGAGAGTTACGGAAGGTGCGAGACTTCCAGATTAATATTGGCAAGGATTTTGTTAGAGAATATATAGAGTACTGTTGATACGCTTTAAGGGAAAAGCTTAAAGCCGTAACTACTTAAGCAATTGTATAGACAAGATAAAGAAAACAATCTTTATATATGAACAAATACCAATGGGTTTGGGCATCCAGTTTCCACCCAACCGGATCCAGATAGAACTAAGGCAATTCCCAAGGGAAAAAGATGAAAGGAATTGATCACAGCCTATTATCCACTTCAGCTTATGAACAATCCGATCTTACAATGGTATTGGGCTTAGATAGGTTCAAACACAACCACCAAGGAAGAGAATGAGAGGCAATCTCAAACTTATCAAGAAAACCAGCAGTCAGAGCAGACCCAGAAGCCCTGATTACAAGATCTTCGGCCAAATCAGAGAGACACAGGTCGGATTTATGCAGCAGCGATCAGGGACCAATCTTGCTTGGGCCGAAATAGATGATTTATGGATTGCCGGGTTCCGCAGGTGCCCGAAGTGAAGACTGAGGCTTTTGGCTGCCGTAACCTCTAATACTAACCGTTGTCTCCTTTTATAACCAAGTCGGATCTTTTGCTATTTCGATCCCCTCCCGAGCCTTTTTGAGATAACCTATTTTGCATGAAGTCTATTCCCGATATTGCCCTTTTTCCTTAAGGTAGGACGTTTCCCTTTTCTTATACGTCAAATGGTTGCTTAGGATAATATCTTGCCCTTTTTTTTTCCATAATATCTTGTAGCCAAATGCCCATTGCCTTAACCATTGTTTTCCAACACCCCATTGCCTTAATTCATTTCTTCTGGACCACTCTCCCTAGCATGCCCCATATCAATCCATCCCTTCTTAAAGAAGATTGTCCGCGATCTTCCAAAGACGCTCCAGAGGGACCCATCCCTTCTCAAGGCGATTGCCCCCATGCGTCTGAAGGTTCTGCAAATTCAAGAAATAGTTATGGATATGCGCGTACTTCCACAGTACGATATATCCTTGTACCTCCGCGGCACATCGCTATCGTTTGTACCTCCACGGTACTTATTGATAGTATCTCCACGATACTAAACTATTGTATCTCCGCGACGTTAGTATTTTTCGTAGCGGTACTACTTAATTGTATCTCCGCGATACTGATGTAATTTTATTAGGCCTATTGTGCTATAACAATTACCACCTTTCAAAAATTACATCTAATGCACCATGCTTTCATAATAATTTAATTTTTGTTCCACATAAAAATCAAATATTACAAATCAAATCAAATCTTACAAATCTTGTCCTAAGAGATGCAAATTTTTACGACTTTTACCCCATTGTTCCAATTTGGAGCCACCTCCGTTCTTTGGCAATAGCCTTAGCTCGTTCTTCATCTTTCTTCCGCTCATCAGCAGCTTTAGAGGTCTCAGGTATACCCTCCACGGGCTTGGGACCTTCAATAGCATGCATTTGTACAACCATGGGCTTGGGACCTTCAATAGCATGCACTTGCGCACCCCTTTGAGATTTAGGTGGTTCAACTTTTGTGATCCCCCCTTCTCCAAATGAGCAATCCCTTAGGAAATGATTTCCTCTGCATCTATAGCATCCTCCCTTTAATTCCTTAGTCTCCTTCCGCAGTCTAATTCGACTTCCCTCCTCTCGCTTCCTTTCGGAACCATTACCATTGCCATTATTTCTCTTCCTCTTAGAGTTCTTAGAAGATTCCTTACTTCCGTTTTTCTCTTTTCTACTCTTTTTGTCCTCTTGGTCTGAAGTTTCCTCATCCCAAATATCAAACTTCCTAGACTTTGGATCTAGTTTCCGCTCCACTGCAGATGCTAGTTTTATGGCTTCATTTAAATCTTTTGGGAAAAATATTTCCATTTCCGCATAAATATCATCCCTACATCCGCTGACATATTTTCTTAGAAGCTCTTTCCCTTCCAGATTCCTTACCGCTAAATGAGTGAATTTGGAAGTATAGGACTGAATACTCTCAGTTTCCCCCTGTTTCAGACGATCCCATTCCCTGCGTAGCTCACTGTGATAGTTAGAGGGTAAATAATGTGCTTCAAAAGCCGTTTTGAAACTTTCCCAATTATTAATCCTAGGATCACATTCTCGTCTGCCTTGCCACCATGCTTGAGCTCGATCTGTCAAATAAGTGTCCATAGCTTGCAGTCGTTCCACATCTGTTGCCTGCACACGTTCAAAGAACTTTTCCCACTGGCTGATGAAACTAACAACCTTGACAGGCTTTGTCTTTCCCCCTTTGAAAGACGGCATATCCGCTTTCTCTAACCATTTTCTCAGCTTAGGTGGCGGTGGAGGAGTTACTGGAGGAGGATCATTAGGCAGAGGAGGTTGCGAAGGTTGCTGATAAATATCTGGAAGGAAGCAGTATAGTATAGACAGCAATTCCACTTGCCTGTCATACTCTTGCTGACTGCTAGGCATGGGCAATGCTAACTTAGCTAGCATTAGACAAAGCTTGCTGATATTGTGCTTCAGTAACATTGAAGCGTTGGGCCATTGATCAGATCTGAGAATCGATGTGCTCTGATACCACTTGATACGCTTTAAGGGAAAAGCTTAAGGCCGTAACTACTTAAGCAATTGTATAGACAAGATAAAGAAAACAATCTTTATATATGAACAAATGGCTTGGTTTCCACAACCAATGGATTTGAGCATCCAGTTTCCATCCAACCGGATCCAGATAGAACTAAGGCAATTCCCAAGGGAAAAAGATGAAAGGAATTGATCACAGCCTATTATCCACTTCAGCTTATGAATAATCCGATCTTACAATGGTATTGGGCTTAGATAGGCTCAAACACAACCACCAAGGAAGAGAATGAGAAGCAATCTCAAACTTATCAAGAAAACCAGCAAATGAAAGCAGATCCGAAGCCCCGATTACAAGATCTTCGCCAAATCGAGAGAGACACAGTCGGATTTATGCAAGAATCGAGGGGACCAATCTTGCTTTGGGGCGAAATAGATGATTTATGGATTGCGGGTTCGAAAGTGCGGAAGTGAAGACTGAGGCTTTTGGCTGCCGTAACCTCTAATACTAACCGTTGTCTCCTTTTATAACCAAGTCGGATCTTTTGCTATTTCGATCCCCTCCCGAGCCTTTTTGAGATAACCTATTTTGCATGAAGTCTATTCCCGATATTGCCCTTTTTCCTTAAGATAGGACGTTTCCCTTTTCTTATACGTCAAATGGTTGCTTAGGATAATATCTTGCCCCTTTCTTTTACCATAATATCTTGTAGCCAAATGCCCATTGCCTTAACCATTGTTTTCCAACACCCCATTGCCTTAATTCATTTCTTCTGGACCACTCCCCCTAGCATGCCCCATATCAATACTGTGAGATGACAAGCAAAACTTGGCATGGTGGGATAAACAAGTGTAGGCCAGAGGACTTTAGAGAACCGGTACGATGTTATGAGGTTGACGTAATTGAAATATGGAGACATCTTGAGGGCCATCTTCCGTGTTATGAAGTGAAAGATAAGATTGGGGGAAGATTTGTATTTCTGCAGGCTATTAATAAGTATAGGACTTGGGTATGGTATAATACACCATACAAGTAGTAAGAGTATTTCCTTATGGCTGCGGGAGATGACAGAAGTGTGTGGTTTCTTTGCTCTATATATCCCTTTCTACACGAGCATGTAGATACTAATCTCACCTAGCTGGCATAGGGATGTATGAACTCTAGAATATCTCAACCCAAGTACCGTTCAAAATACAGGGCAACAATATCACAGCCAAATATAGCCCCAACGGGTCTATATTCCATGAAATTCCACCCTTCTAAGTTCCTCAAAAGCCCATCCAGCATGATTAATATGATTTGATTATTTGATTGCAATGTACATATGATGGATCTAGTCCCTATACTACAACAATGATTACTATGCTTCACTTATTCTTACACTATGATGACTAGGCACACTTACATTGAGAATATAAACAATCACTATGTGCATGATGGTTATCTTTAGCTCTAGAACAATGTGGCTGGGATAACATACGATTTAGTCTGGTCGCATACTTATATGCAAAAAACATATTTTGATACTTAGGCGCGATATGCTAAGGGCTGTTTTGCATGTGATTATGTAGTGCATATGGTGAGTTTAAGTCTCTACCACGAGATCAGTTGATCGTACTTGAACCCATAACCTCAGAGCAATGGAGTTTTAAGGTCCTCATTACTAGATTGATGTTGGTCATGTTTGAACCCATGACCTTGGGTGTGGCAGTTTAAGGTCCTGGCACTAGACCATGCCCCAAAGGACAAAGTTTTTATATTGTACAGTAACATGTTTCTATAGAACTGATGAACTAAATGAAACCAGTCATCACAAGACATTGCAGTATTTAATTCTAGCATAGAATGGTGAGTCCGCTTTCATGTATTTGACGTATATACTCAGATAAACCTTTTTTGTGATTCATAATCACAGCCAAGTTTATCTCAAAACTATTGCTGTAGCTAGAGATGCCAGTTAATCTTTAAAAAAAATTCTGGGACTGACAAAGCTTTTAGACTATACTGCCGCACAAATACCCTTGCATGTCTAGTCCTGACTTTGTTATTTTTAGGCCTATTGTAGTAAACTTTTCAAAGTAGATCAATAAACGTTTTCGCAAAAGCCGGCTTGAGCTCTTTGATGTTGTTCTTCTATACCTTAGAGGCAATTTGGCATTTGTCACTTTCTCGGACTTGATTTCGAGGTTGTTCTTAAAGAGGGGAGTCTATCTTGATGATACTAGTATGTTCAAGGATGTAAATTGGTATATTTTTTTTTTATTGAAGGCAGTATTTAATTAATATATGAAAAAGGTGTACATAGGATACATATGGATACAAGGACGAGAAAATCTGATGGTCTCTCAATGGTATAATCCAAGAGAGAAAGGAAAAAGAGGCTTTTTATAGGGGCAGCCTTGACCCTTGAACTAAAAAGAAACAGAGGTGATCTTCTAAAAGTTTTCAGATATGAGCAATCAACTAAAACGCAATCTATCTTTTGTATTTTTCTTCCAATTCCCCAGCTTTGGTTGATGAAGTTACTGTAAGAACAACCACACATCTGACATTATAGTGGATTAAATCAACCAGACTGATCAATTGCTTCACAAATAAGTCCACACCTTGCATTATAATTTTGAGTGCAGGAACATTTGCATGTAGAAGAGTCTCCATGGGATAATACTGGGCTCGACCCGAACTAATCCAACCACATGTCATTTATCATGAGATTGATTCTCTCCCACCTCATCGTTTTGATGAACACCAGAATGTTACCCGAAAAATAAGGAGAGAGTTAGACTAGAAGAACGTCTTGGATCCATCTGATATCATATTTCGTGTATTGAATCACAACATGAGGCCAAATAATCTCCTGGTCAACTTTTCTACTAAACTTCTCGATAATTTTATACTATAAATCACTAGCATTTGCCCTCAGTGCAGAATACCAAGAATCTTAGATTTATTGCTGGGGGAGAGATACTCACAGCCCAAAGTAATGGCAGTCTGCCTCCCTTTTACCCGGTCCCTTGCCATGAGTTTTGATTTAGTAGGATTGATCTGCATCCCGAATAGTTGCGAAAGTTTTGCAGGATCAATTGAGTGTTCATAATGGATTGATGATCCATTTTCACAAACAGAAAAGTGTCGTCTGCAAAGTGGGCATGAGGAAGAACTGATCACCTTGAGTTTGAGGAAACTTGAGTCCAGTTATCATACCCCTTTGGCTGGCATCTTTGAAGGCACTATTTAATGCCTCCATAACAATAAGAAATAGAAAAGGAGCGAGAGGACAACCTTGTTTTACCCCTCTTTTGATCTCAAAGAAGGGGCTGCATTCTCCATTAATAAGAACGGAAGATCTAGAGTTCTTGAGAACAGCAAAGAACATACTAATAACATCCGGAGAGAAGCCAATCCATTGACAACACTTAATTAAAAAACTCCAACTAACCATGTCGAAAGCCTTAATGATGTCAAGATTTAACAAGGAGATGTCTTGCCTGTTGTCCTTAGCCCAGTGCATACCAATAATAGCAGTAGCCACATTGTCAAGAATACATATGTCCTTAAGATAGGCATTTTGAGTATTAGTGATGATCTAATCCAAGATAGGCTTGAGTCTCATGGCAAATGAAGCAGTGATAATCTTGTATAAGACATTCGTCAGGGAGATTGGTCTATGATCCGAGAAGGTACTAGGCTCATCCACCTTAGGGATTAAGGTAATGAAGCTCGTATTAATTATGTAGTCTAGAGTTCTAAGAAGAAGAAACTCATTGCAAATATTAGTAATAGTAGTGTCAATAATATCCTATGTTTTTTTGAAAAATTCGATTGGCAGGCCATGAGTCTTACCATTTGATAGCCCAAAGTCTAAAGCCTGGGGAAATAGTGTTAGATAATAATCTATCAAAATCATCATTATGAAGTTTATGTTCCTGAAAGAAAACAATGTTGAAAGCAATAGAAGAAAGGCAAACTTTACGTCTATCACGCTTTGCACTGGAATTAATGCCGTGGAGATTCCAAAAGAGACAGTTAAGGTTAAGAAAGGGTTTTCTTGTGCACCCTAGAGCTCTTTTTAGTAGGTTCAGGGTCGAAATTCTTTTTCTGCTTCTTGTTGCTAAAGATGATGGTTTTCCAATTTGCATCCTCTTTTCTGTCTAAAATTTCATCATACTCAATAAAATTGGGGACAAAAATGTTGGATAGATCACTGTCACAGTTGAAGTTGTCCCAGAAATCATCTTCACCGTGAATATACTCCACTATAATATTATCAGTCTGGCCTTCCCCATCCCACAAAGGGATTTGACATTCATAGGCTCTGTCCTCAGATGATGGTCTGGTAACAGTGAGAGGCATGAGAGAGGGTGTAATCTCTATATTCTTTCTCCCTCTCTAGCATTACAGAACTATCTATCACCCTTTCCTGCACATCAGAACCATCTTTCTCCCTTTCTTGCACTGCAGAACCATCTTTGTTCTGGTTCAATCCTAACTCCACTTCTTTCAGTAGGATGATGATCCCCAGTACTGATGCCATTTATGGGCATGGTTGTCTTTTTATCTAGACCTCCTGACCGGGGCATTCATGGGAGTTTTGCCCTTGTTCTTTATTTTGTCCTTTTCTGAGTTTTCTTCTGCCTTGGGCTTAACAGGGGATTTGGAGTAAACAATATTGATATCCAAGAAAGTGTCAATATCAATACGAGTGCCAATATACTTCTCCCAGATTGAGTTGATTTCCTTAATAAGACATACTAAAGGGAAGTCAGTCTAGAGGATAGAAACTTGGATAACCTCTCCAATGCAATTTCCAATGGCCTTTCAGTGACCTTGAGTCTGTCACAGGGTCCAAAAAATAGGAGGGAGATTGGGACAAGACATCCAGGTAGAAGTGGCTATGCTGGAATAATCATTAGGAATATAAAGAGGATTCCACTTTGAGATATAAGCAGTACAATTGGCCACACTAGGAATTTTTTCCGATAAGAACAATGTTTCTGTGATGCTTATTCCTGCACAGAATTTGGAATGTTTTGCTATCCAATCTAAGGATAAAAACAATAGGGATATTAATAACCTCGTTTAACCAATTCTTAACATCCAATAAGTTGGGGCAAGTCAGAGGAAAATGAATTAAAATACCACTTCCAGCATATTTAAACTCTGCAGCTCTATCATCAATGGCAAACAAGTCAATCATGGATCTCCCCTTATTATCTATTAAATTCCCTTTAAAATTATTCTTTCCACACCCCCCACTATCATACATGCATGCATTCAGAAGAGCTTCTTTAAAAGAAAGAGTACCATTGAGTGTGTCATACTTTCCCATGACTGGGATCTTGGAGCGCAGTTGGGAGTCTGAGATCCTTGTAGAATTCTTGTCCAAGTTTAAGCTCACAAGTCTGGTACAATTAGGACATGGGCACTCATGAAGCTCACGGGGGTTGAAGCAACCATTTGAATCACAGATAATACAGTTCTTTGTAGGCTCAAGTTTGTGGAAAATAATTTCGTGCTTCACTTTGATCTCCTTTAGCTGCTGAGCCGCAGTAAGGGACACATTGTCTCTCTTGTACTTCTCCTTGAATTCCACAATCTTGTGGTCATCTGCTTCCTCCCATACCTGGACCAGTCTAAATGATGCTTTGGACTTCCACTCCATTAGTTCAAGTTCTTCAGCCAGATCTTTTATGAGTTGAAGGAGTTCTACCATAGATTTTTTGGAAACTTGATTTTTTAAGTTGCAGCAATCCTTTTTGGAGTGTCTGGCCTTAACCTGAATCATCTGATATAAGAGCAGGTCAAGTTCTTGGAGTTTTTGTATCATATTCCAGACTAGATCCTTGTCATTGGCCTTTCCATCTGCGTACTGCTTCTCTAGCCTTCTGATTTCCTCTTGACAGGCCAGGATCTGGCCTTCTTTCTTGATCCCCATACATTCGATAGCTGCATTTTGCTGGTCCCTGATAATGTCGAAGGTAACCATGAGATCCCTCATCTTCTGCCAAGCAGGGTCTCCAATTTCCTCCAGGTTGAAGATGGTTTTCCAGTCTTTGGAGTATTGTGCTACTGTAATCAAATCGCTTGGATCATCAGGATCCATTCCTTTGCTAGCTTTCCCTTTGTGAGTGACTTGATTAGGTCTCATTTTCAAGCACCAGGAGATGGATCTTGGGTCCTCAAAAAAGGTCTTGCTGAGTTTGGAGCCCAAAAATCCAGCAACTGAGTCGGATGACCCTAGGATCAGCTTCAAGAATCAAAAGATTACTTATGGAATGGTTTCTTTGAATTGTTTCATGGAATCCCGCGTTATTAATTACTACAACTAGATTGTGTCCTTCCTCGAAGAAGGATAGAATGGCAAGAAAGTCTTTATCACTATCTTCACAGACTCTAAAAAAAGCTACAGTAGTCCCTGCTCTGGTGGCAAAGAGAATCCAAGTCTTTATGATTAGAATTGCTTGAGGTACAAGGTGGGCTCCAGGAAGGATGCTCTGGAGAATAGCAGAGGCCAGAGCCTCTGCTTCATCCATCGAGCATGGCTCCAGGGACAAGGCGCCAGTCGGAGCGCTTACTTGGGTGCCACATAGCCGTTCTCACCAAATTGGTACGATATTGGTTTTGTCAATTTTATGAACTAGGACACAAAATATGCTGCTTAAGGTTATACACTGTATTGCTCACGAGATTTGTTCTTTCAAGTGAATAACTAATTCCTTTCTCTAAATTTTCTAACACCCAAGATCTTGTGCTTAATCTTTACCATGAAGTTTTTTTTTTCCTTTAGAGTTCTAATTCCCACATGCTAATTCTGCTTGGTATTCATATGATCTCCCCTTTTGAGCCGTTCCACAAAAAATGGACCATGCCATTAACTCTTCACTTAACCATTTTGGTTTGATGATTTCAAACTACAAGCTGTTAAGGAGGATTTTGTGTTCTTGCTACAAATTGTGGAACTTAGCTCTGCAGTGGTCAGCCTCTTCTACCATGATACTGTGATCCTCTATTATGCCATTGTGTTCACATAGGCATTCTTGTTCATTATTCCAAAGCTTGGAGTAAGTATATTTCTATAAAAAGAAATCGATGCAGTACCAAAAGATGATGTGGCGCCAAACTCTCTAAATGTGGAGCCCTGCATCTTGCAAAGATCTTTACGACTTAGACGATGAGCATCTGAAGTTAGCAACTTCAAATAGGAGTGCGACATAAGTAGGGCATAAATGTTAGGTCCTATTTGTTGGCGCAATGTGGTGAGAAGTTTGGAAAACCCAAAGAAGAGGACTTCATAAAGAAACTCGATGAATTATACTGGCTAAAAGTGGAGTCGGAGAAGGAAAAGAAAAATGACAAGGAAAAGGAAAAGTAAAAAGAAAAGGAAAATAAGGAAAAGACGATAAGGATGAAGCAGCTTTGGAGTTGAGGACAAAGTTGTTGAAGCATATGCTGGAGATGGCAATGACATCAACTTGGTGAATGGGACTTAGGGATGCTAGAAGAAACTATAAAGGAAAACAAGGGAAGGGATCTCGTACAAACTTTCATTAAGGACATGGAGAATAGGGCAAAAAGGTTGCCAGGTCTCGCTCTTTAATGGAACTTTTGGATCAGGAGCAGATTGTCAATGTGGATTTCGATAATTTACGCGAGCATTTGCCTCTCCATCTAATCCACGCATGGATTGGTTGCATGGTTCATGATCATTGTTGCACTCAATATATATCTGAAGTTTTCTTATTATTCTGTAAGTAAATGCAAATGCAATTCTAGATTATGTATAATACTACTAATCTGATACGAGCTTTTAATGTAATATGTATAACGAACCTAGGAATGGTTTTGCGATGACATTCTGGCACAGTAGGAGGGACTTGTCTACTGGTGGAGAATGGTTTGCCATTCTGGCAGCTGGGAGTGGGTTTCCCGCTTGTTCTCTAGAATGGCAAAGCAAAAAGCATTCATCTACTATACAAGAGCGGTATTATTGTAGATAGAGTCCTGGGGGGTGCATCTATTATATAGGGATACGACATGTGCATGCAAGGGTCGCCCAAAACCCCCTTGTATATGTCTTAGATATCTGCCAAAAATCCCCATTTCAGTCACATATTGTACTAGAGCACTAAGACAACGGGAATTCATTTATTGCAAATTTTCTTTCTATTTGTATTGGCAGTCAACATTAGTGAGGTGGAAGTTATCTTCCTGGCAGCTTTCTTATGAATCACGAAAATGTCATGCGCACAAAAGTTCTCGCCTTGCAAGGCTTGAGCATTGATGCAGTTTAATCTTCCCGAGACCAGAATTTTTAGTCTTTAGGTAAGCTAAGATGTTCTTGCAGAAATTGAACCTGATTGACGTTGCATCGTAGTCTGGATATATTAAGCTGAGCTTATCAATCGACTGTTGTTGTTGGCAACGATGATTTGCAAAGTTCGTATGAGCATTTTATGCTCTGATTCCTCTGCTTAATTGTCTTCTGCTCTTATTTAATGCTAGCATATCTGAAGCCTTGTTTTTTGCACAGGCATTACTTATTTGCAGATCGGTGCATTTTTTGTAACCTTAGATTAATGTTTTTCGTTGAGTTGAATGAGATTTGTTTTAAATCTTGAGGTCATGCTTCAAATGTTTCATGCACATATTCTTCGTCTTTTTTATTTTGATGTAGTGTGATATTCTGCCAGCATCAGATATTTGCATGCTCTGCAAATATATCTCTATGCAAATATATTTATGTGATGTAAACATATTTCTCTACAAATCCATACTCCTGTTAATATTAAACCATCAAGGTGAAATCAGAATTGCAACTAAAAATCATTCCATCACATAAGAATAGAATAGAATAGAATGGCATGGCATGGCATGGAATGGAATGGAATGGAATGGAATGGAATGGAATGGAATGGAATAGAATAGAATAGAAGGGCTTTTATTGTCCAAGGAGACCAAATAGCCTATAGAACCCAACAAAATAGCGCATCAGACTTATTACTGTTCGGGTTAAAAAACCCTAGCCCCGAAGGGTTTTTGGGGGAAAAACTGTGCCAGAAAACATATACCATGTACAAAACATACACCATGAGGAAAATATATATACGCCAGGCGAGTGCCCGAGAACATAGCCGATCCAGCCGATGACCTTTTGAAGGTATGATTCTAGCATCTGTACCAAGGCCGTGCTCAACATTTCATGTAGTGGTTAGACGGACCTAACGAACTCAACATAGCGGCCTGGGTTTGATCATACGTTGGACAGCTCTAAAAGATGTGGCGTTCGTCTTTCACTGCTCCCACTAACATTGACAGAGTCTGTCCTGGCGGGGCTCCCAAATCCATCTCCCCATCTCAATTCGGAGGCGATGTCCACCTATGCAAATGGGTGTGCATGTATCATTGTGGGGAAGCAAAGGGTACATATTGTCAACCAGATTGGCAAAGAAAATGTTTTTTTTTTTTATTTCTCATACATCTGAAATGTCATACAAAACAGATGGTGACATGCCATGCACTAGAATCTTGATGCTTCCTCAACAGTTAAATCGTCAAATTTGCCCTTCTTTAAAGCGAGACAGTCAACACAAAAAGTTTAAGAGAACTCATCCAAGTTGCAGGTGCGGCAAAGACACCAACCAATAGACAAGCAGAAACCGTTACATCAGCATGTAGAAACTGCACTTTAGAATCAAGTATGTCCATCCATGTTGCTCCACTTAAATAGGTGTTCTCCAATATCTT
Source organism: Isoetes taiwanensis (assembly GCA_021234155.1). NCBI lineage: Eukaryota > Viridiplantae > Streptophyta > Lycopodiopsida > Isoetales > Isoetaceae > Isoetes > Isoetes taiwanensis. Next base: position 54,003 of record JAJEKV010000234.1, read on the forward strand.
CCAGAATTCTCAATCCCTTGAAGAAAGAGATAAGCCAAAAATATTTAATTATTTGATGCCATAAGTTACTATTTCGGAGGACTGGCAAGGTTATCAGGCCCTAAACTGTAAACCATACTCTTAAACATCTGGTGTCATGCGATTATCTGGTCGCGGCAATCTCCACCATTAAATCATCATCTTGGCAGGGGAGGTTATTTCTGATAATCCATCGCTCCTGAGCGATTATCAAGTTCACGGCTGAGATTGAGGAGATTATCAGACCATGGTGATAATCGCCTCCACCAGATGTTTAAGGGAGGCCAACCCTCCCCTCTCGATGCCAACCCTCCCCTCTCGATGATTATGGCAGATAACCCTCTCGGCTTGCCAGCCTCGAGGGTTATCTGCCATAATCATCTCAAGAGGAGGGTTATTCTCCTCTTCACGCATGCTGCAAAAAAGTATGCAGATGCAATCAAAAGCAAGTAGAAGAAAGTTAAAGATGCATTCATTTCTACAGTCGTCTCCTCCCCATTCAATGGGGAGACGTCTTGTGCGTCAGCTACTTAACTAGGCACAATGGTAAAATTGATGGTAAAAAGATCTAAGAATTCCACTAATATCTTCTGCTAACAACTACCTATCACACTTGGCCAATTTATGGCGAAATCAAGTAGGAGGAAGTTGAGGCGTCCTGTCGAAGAAATCAGTGTTTGATTTCTCACGAAACTTGTACTGATAAGGCCTTCAGTACGTTTGCTTGGCTAATAGCAATGGATCTGATCGACCTTGCCATGGTACGGAGTAAACCAATTTGACCATTGTCCAGTAACTTATCTAATTATGTCTGTCATGGTTATTCGTTTCTTGCCTCACCATTGCCCCAAGACTTCCAGAATATATCTTTCAAAACAACATTCTAAAGCTTCTTCACTATTTACAAATTGTTCAAATGTACAAGTTTGGAACTTTGTAAGTTACATTATGGTTCATCATATAGTTACTTTATTGCTTCGCTAAAAAATGGCATTTCTTAGATTAAGCCATTATTCATTTCTTTGCAGGATACTCTCTAGGTCCAAAGATTGTTGAACCAATTCTAACGTTTGTGCTTCCCATTTCGACCTTTCACAATATGCAAAAATTAGACATTTAAACATTGACACCGACATTTGATATAGAAAATAACTTACTGCTAACTCAAAATCACCAGACATCCCCATTGACAGCTGAAGGTCTTCTTCAGGGATCTGTAGTTCATTGCACACATCTCTCCCGCAATTGGCTAATGTCTGCAATACAGAAAAGCAGTAAACTTTGACAACTCTAAAGCACTATGTTCAAGTGATATGTTACCTTAAAATTTTCTGGGGTAGAGGTATAATCAGGCATTCCAATTGTCATCAAACCTGAGAACTCCAAGTTCGGACATTCTGTTCTCACATGACGCACAAGTGCAAGACATTCTTCTGGTTCTACCCTGATTTAGCTGCATAAAATAATAAGGAAAATAAGAGGCAGGCGACTGGCATTTTACTGCAATATACAGCCAGGCTTTTTAAACTGGAGTGACCAAACAATACTTGAACTGGTGAATGCAGATCGTTAGTAGCTTTCAAATTAGAAATAACAGGTCTATGATTCTAAATGTCTGCCTATGTTACAATTCTATAAACGAGTAAGATCACTCACACTCCTCCCCACTCGTATTGACTTGCACCAGAACCTTTAAACGAGCTCGACCAAGTCCTGCTACAGCTCGGTCCAAATTATTTGCAACCTGCAAATATGATCCAAGCGTTTAGTGCCCCCAAAGGCAGGGCCTTCTTGTTGTAATTTTTTCCTCCAGATATTTAATCTGCTGCCGAAGTTTATGATCTAGTCCATAAGTGCAGACGTTATACAAGTTAATGAGTCAATGGTAAGTCTCAAAACAACATTTACCTTTTGGCTGTCAATCCCTTCAACCATATAGAGGTTAGGTACACTTGCTGCAACAATCATTAGATGTTAGAAATAACAAGGAAACTGATGTGATATGTTATTCATTAAATACTATTTTACAACTATATACCTACTAGTGCCTTTGCTTTGTTACTCTGAAGGTGCCCAATAAAGTGCCATTTTATGTCGTCTGGAAGCTGCAACACAATAAAATGTTAACTATGATCCTTTATACATTTCAAGCTTATAAGTCAACCAAATTGAGATAAATGGACCAAGAATTAAGAGGACACCTGTGGCGCCTTTTCGATAATTTCTTGGACATAATTTTCTCCAAAGTGCCGATGGCCTACATTGTAAACTTCACTTATAAGACTGATAGGTTTTGTCTTGCTTACAGCAACTACAGTCACCTGGAAGAAAAGCAGCATCAGCGAACTAATTCTAAGTATAACCACAGATGCAGTCAGAATAACTTAAAACTTTTTGGCTTTGTCTCTAACTGCCTTAACATCCTTGCTCCATTAGCAAAGGCATTCCAACAAGGTTTGCAGATGTTTACAATATTGAGTGAGTACTATTCGACAAAGCAACATATGCAAGTTCTAGGGTAATCACCTGTTGTCCATCCACATTTGACATGTTTGTAGGCTTTGGTTCCCTCCCATTGTTTCTGTTTGCCCCAAAAATAAATCCCTACATTCATTTCTCCAATAATGAATACACTCTGAAACTTAATGGAGATGGTACACCGTGCCATGGAACCATCATCGTAAGGAATCTAATTTCATTGTGGGCAACTAAGAAAATACAGATGTTATAGCTTGTTAAATGTGTTGCTGATAAGAAACTTTAGGTTCTACTATGCTCAGACGTCGATCATCATGTGGGTTTTAGTCTCTGTTAAATGAATATTTTTGCACATAAAGATACGACTTTGGAAAGGAAGAGTACCCTAGAAGGAGAACGGCCGGACTTTTCAGCTGCTCGCTGCACACGGTCCAGCACGGATCGCAGGGCTTGGGCTACCGCTCCCTCCATCGCCCGCGCCATGCTCTTCTTCTTCTAGCCTATGACAAATATGTGGCACATAAAAAAAGACCACCTGGACAGAAAGAATTGAAGAACTTCAGGAAATGCTTTTGATGAATAAATAGTCTATGAACCTCGAATTAAATCGAGTGATTCTGCAAGTCCATCTGATCGTATGAATCCCAAAATGGAGCCCATTATGATATACTTTTTTCGGCGTATAAAGAATTAAAGATGTCAAATACCAGTCCGTTATTGATATGTTTGAACTTTTGAGATATTCGTATTTATGGTGTTTTAGCAGGATTTTGCCTAACCCGAGGTGCACTATTTTGTGCAATTCTAAGCTGTTCACGTAGGCACCCACGTCAGCCGAAGTCAGCCCACCTCAGCTAGACTTAACCGGAGCTATCGCGGGTGCAGTGTTCGCCCCTGGCGTCGGGCATTTTAACTTGGATTCCTAGATTTTTGCAAGTCATGTTTGGAATTCATGTTGTAAAACAACATTAATGATTGAATAAAGGATACAAGAAACGTAGCACAATGTTGCCATATGGGGGATATTTGTATAAGCCAGAGCAATCCCTCAAGATTCCTCAAGATTCTATGCAGATTTCCTCAATAATGAATTCGGTTAAACCAACAAAAATTGCAAATCAATGGTCTTAAGGTGAAAAAGTTTTTGCAGGCCCAAAATATCTAATGTGGATACAGATAGTTTTGTAGACTTGCTATTTGTGGCCATTTTTGCCAAAACATCATATGGAATATGGCGTAAGGGTATATAAGCTATCGTCTATGGTGATATTTTGAAATTAGGGGTTTTGTTTTGTTTTTATTGCACTTTTGACCATCGTGACCCAAGATTTGGGGCTTTTTAAGTGTAAGTGCATCCTTCAGACATACGGTAGTTCAATCTAGAGAAGCCAGATTTGGTAGGCAGCTAGCTGCACACGAAGAGCTGGTGGCATGAAAGCGAGGAAAGGCCAATGGTAGGGCATGGCTTTTAAACTTTGCAACTGGTCGAACACCAAGAGCAGTGCCCCTGTGGGGTTTTAATGCAAACTTTCTCATGGAACTGAAAGATCCAGCTACCTGCTCAAGGCGTACGATGCATTGCAAACTTGAAAGCAAAAGCTCTGGTGAAAATTCAGGAACGTGATTGCAAGTATATTGAAAACAAGGGAAAGAATACATTCTTGAAGCAAGACTGGAGCACTTACTAAGTTGCAGCAAGCGGTAAAGTGGCCACCTAAAAGAGATATATAACTGGCTTCATCTCTAGAGTTTGGCACGTTTAGCTCTTGAGATTTAGGGTTCGATCGCTATTAACAAAGGCCAAACCCTTTTGTTTCTACTATGGCTGTTCTGTTAGCAACATTCCAATATTCCCCCTCAAATCAAACATAATATAGGAACAACAAACAAAACTAGATTGTAGATTGTGGAGTAAATCTGTATGATTCCCCTCTATGCAGTGACAAATTACTGAAAGGCAATGCATGACGCTGCCTTTTATAATGACTCCTATAAGGGTCATCATTCTCAGAATCATCGTCATGTTCTTGAAGTTGTTTCCCAACTTGTTCCTCAGTATTCACATGTTCTGTATCCTTATCATATATCCCCGGAATTTTTGTAAGGAGCATAGCCTCCACACAAGGCCTGGCAGTATGGAGATGGTAATTCGTGCAATGGCGATGAAAGTTATAAATTTGTTTCTTCCTTTGTCCTTGTAAGGTAGTGGTAAAATCAAAGTAAGCAGAGTTAACTTGAATAAGAAAGTGATCATCGGCCAAACTTTCAAAGAGTCAATGCACTTGGATGGCAAATGTGAAAGTTTAATGAAGATAGCAGCATCCATCATGGTGGATTTGCAGGGACTATTGAGGTTAATATTGATCAATAAGTCTTTAATGGACGCATTGGCTTCAAAGACCATATGAAGAAACTTACAGTACTGGGCTTGCTTGCATATGATGAAATCAGGACTGTGTTGGGTTTCTTCAAAAAAGTTTCTAAAATTTTGTATAATCTCTTTCGGACTATTCCATGAGTTATCAGGAATGATAACCTAGTTGTTGATGTTCTGAAGGTCTGCAGTTTGCCAATCCATTCTATGGTTGTAGGTAGGATCAAAGTAAACAGAATCTTGTTAAGTGTTGAGGGGCCTGTTGAAAAATCAATTTTATTGTAGTGTCCAAAAATTTTCGTCTCCTCCATGCATCCATAGTTGTAGGTTTAAATGGCACTAAACCAGGAAAGTCATAATCATATAACTTAAGAGACTAGATCGTGGATGTCTCAATTGAGTAGGATCATGTACCTGTTGCATTGTATCATCAAGTTTTTAGTTTTAGCTTCAAGTTCTGTAGAAAGTAGATTATTCTTTTGTTGTAAATCACGCACTTGTTGCAGGATGACTTTGATGCGATCTTTTAATAATTTGCAGGTTGAGAGGAGATTGAACTTTGTCGTTGTAATTTGACATGTTGCAATGTTAAATCATCATATTTTTGTAATAAAACATCATAATTAGTGAGTTTTACTTGATAGTGGTGCTCAAAATCTCTATTTTGCTGCTGCAACTCTTCATTTTGTTGCTCCAATGAAGTGATGCGAGTTTGCAATCATAATATCTCATCATTCTTGTTTTTGAGATCTTGATTAATCTATCATAAAGTTGATTTATTTTACTGCTTATATAAGAAATATTTGAAGTAGAGAAAGTGAGATCTGCATTATTAGAAATAGCTTGCATTGTGATCTCCATGGGGTGTTTCATAGGATCAAGATGAAGAATGTTTCTATGCCCATTTAGTATTGGTGAAGATGTTGAAATATCTTGTTGAAAAGTAATGAAATTTAGCATATGTAAATGTGGACCATAGTATACACTAGAAATTTTATGTTCTTTGGCATTTTTGAGTTGCTTGAGTAATTTGATGACTATATCAGCCCAAGAAAATTTCTTTTGTTGATAGGCCAATATTATAGCGTGAAACAACGTTTGAGAGCATAGTCTGAGCTTCTTTTGAATATGAATGATTACATCTCTGCAGGGTTGAACTAAATGTTCTATTTGGCATTGCCCAATTGTAACAGACCTGGGCGCTTGATGGGTCAGTATACATACTTATGTACATATGTATGCATGCATAACATGTATGCAGCATGAGTTCAGGGTTTTGTCTCTTTGGAAAAAGGATTGTTGCAGAGCATGAAGGAGGAAGTAGTTCTGGGTAGTTCTTGGTTACCCGAGATTCTTTTTAGCGGATTCTTCTGTTGCTAGAAAGGTCTGCATCAAGAAATTCTCAGGTGGGGTTTTTCTATTGATCAATTGAGATTCTATGAGCTGCTGTGATTAGTTTGTACATGATTTTTGGCATGATCAGACCCAATCCGGAAAGCTTACTTGAAGACCTTTCCAGCAAAAAAAAAAAATCACATGAAAAGAATCTCGGGTCGCCAAGATATGATACTTCAAAGTTCGGGCTCCAAAACTGCCTAAAATTACTCCCCTAGTCATGCTCTGCAATAATCCGTTCTCCAAAGAGACAAAAACCCTAAACTCATGTTGCATACATGCTATGCATGTGTATATAGGTACATAAGTACGTATACTGGCCCATCAAGTGCCCAGGTCTGTTATAGTCTCCCCTTCTAAAATTTAACCCATGTCCTCATGGGTCAATCATAGGTCTACTGAAGCATTCCATGATTCCAACTTCTCAAATTTAGAATAGCTCTAGCTCAAATCAAAACTTCGCCTTAGATGTACAACTGCTACCCATCTTACTAGACATACCACAAAGAAACCCTTAACTTAAGATCAACATAGAAATTTGACTACATGGATACTTCTCTCATCATTCGCTTCCATAGCAATGATGGAACTTCATGACAGTATACGCTTAGAACACCATCTTCAAATAATTCTGAAAGAGGAGCCATTCCAACCTTAACTTAATCTATGGTCCACCATGTCAATACTCAAAGATCCAAACCTGCAATCCACAGATCATAATATCAGCTCCAAAGATTTAGCGTTGCTCTGATACCAACTGTAACATTCCTAACCGACATGCCCTTAACCAACTGGGCAAAACCGTCTAGACGTTTATGAGTAGTCGCTTCTACCCATTTATGCCAATGTTTCGGGAACGTCCCACAGGCACATTCAAGGATCGAATACTCGAGTAGTCTACCATGGGCCCGCTACAATCTCTCCCACTAGAATTATGCTCGTCCTCGAGTATCAAGACTATGATTTAACTAGTATACCACTGACTGGGTGGTTACCAAATTACCCATGCGTGTAGGCACCAATAAAGTCTCGAACTCGAGTCCTGCTCTGATACCAAATGTAACGTTCCTAACCGACATGACCTTAACCAACGGCAAAACCATCCAGACGTTTTATGAGTAGTGCTTCTACCCATTTATGCCGGTGTCTTGGGAATGTAACACCAAGATCCACTCGAACGGTCTCCCATGGGCCCGTTACAATCTCACCCACTAGAACTATGCTCGTCCTCGAGCATCATAATACTACAGACCACACTATCCCATGGTATCCAAGACCAAGTCATGACCTACCGTCCAACGTATTCCAGGTCATACTTGCCCCTATGGAGACTCGAACTCGAGCCCTGCTCTGATACCAACTATGACAAGCCTGTCGAGGTGACCTTCCTGGCAACTCAGGATCTTTTCTAACTTAAGGCTAGATCTAGATGGATATAAAAACTTTATTGAAACTACTGTATTGGTGAAGAATTTAATCTTCTATTTTGCAACTAGAAATGATCCATTCTTATAACTTCCATTATCCATCAAAGAGTATAAAATTCAAATGATGCACTAAATACAATACTCTCAATATATAGATATAAACAACTGCTAAGCAAGCTAAACAAAAGCTTTAACTCGAAAATTCAACCACAATTCCCGACCACAAAGACCGCCATCCATCAACGACCCAACGCCTTTGTGAATTAACTGCACATGCACTCAATGGGGTTAGTCCTCGTGACTAACTCGGGATCCCTGGCTGCCACTGCATGCACGAAAACACTTTGGAAATCTTGCATACAAAGACATAAGCACAAGCAAAACAAAAGATTCTATGTGAGTACAGTGTTAGACAATGACAACTCAATCCAAGCAATACCAAGCATGAATATCGGAAGCAAAGAAACATAGTCAAAGTGCCAAACATCATAACATAGCTCCAGGACAATGGGAAGCTCAGTCAGCCTACATGCAGGCCACATTGGCAGAGAAATGCTTGACCACTCACATCCCGAGCTCGTTGGCAGAGTTGGTGGGGTGAACCTCGTATGCGCATACCCTTCCCAGCCCATGTCTAGCATTGAGGACCTCTTACCATGGAGTCACAGAGGTGACATAGCATCCCTACCAGAAGAACTACGCCCTGTGTCATAGAACACAAGAATACCACAGAGAAACACAGATGAACATGAGCATGCCAGAGCAACCTAGGCCATCGAACCTAGAAGCCCAACCCCGGAGGATCTAAGAGACATCAAGATATCAAGATAACAGTGGAACAATGCAAAGACCATAACATGTGATGCTCATTACAATATTTACTAAACATGTGCCTAGATCTTGCCATTGCCGAGGCTGCCCATACAATCTAACCATATCGAAGTAGCTAACTCATTGGTAAAACTCACAATCACAATCCAAACATGCCGAGGAAGTCATAAGCCTGGCTGTCATTGATGTAGCTCGATACCTATGTACTTTACTGATCAAGGAAAGATACTAATATCCTTTATAATGCAAAACTTACCTCAGAACCATCCCCCCATGAGGAATACAACGTCCCATACCGTTTATACTTTGAATCCATTAGCTATGATGCTCTTGATAAAATACAATGCAATAACTTAGAAGCTTACAATTATGCACTCAGGCTAACAATACTTCATGCTATAGCCACATTCAGAAACCCCCAAGCTTCACATGGCTCTCCTTGTACCCATGTGGACTCGTCTCCATCTCAATAATCCTTGATGTCGGATGATCCCTTATTCCCATTTCAAGATCCTCATAGGAACTTGATGCTGAAATCCTTGATGTCGAGGGGTTGTTGAGCTCTACATCTGTGCTAGGCTACTTCTCAACATTGGCCCCATTTCCATGAGCTAAGAAAGATATTTTATCCCAATTCTTAGAATTTTCCATAGTTAGACAATTATTCAAACAATACATATTCTTACTACTTGTGATTATTCTGCCCAGCTCTTCATGTTCCGATCTCCTCTGCTGCTAAGCTCAAATGCAACCCAATCCTATCCATGGGTACTTAGCTTCATTTTATGACATGCAAATAAATTGACAAAAGCAAGAAATACAAGTCCAACAAGATAAAATACAAAACACAAAATGACAAAAACATGAACACAAAATGGCATTGGAAAGGTCGATGCCAAACAGATCCAATTCAATTTTGCCTTTTCTAAAGTTTCCATGCTGATTCGGTCTTCTCAAGTAATATTTGACCATTCCACAAGGTCCCCAAAAATGAACTAGTACACTTAACCACTGTTATATCATATTAAAACCATATATATCATGGTTTTTTATGCATGAAATTATTTGAAAGATAAAAACCACATGCCTTAGTGGTTTCTCAAAACTAATAGTGGTTGGTGACATGGTTATCAATAGTGGTTATGAATGCTATAGTGGTTTGTTAAGACTAATGTGGTTTATGAGTTAGTTTCATGCATACCACTGCATAGTGGTTTGTTAAAATTAGTGATAACCTATTAAAACAACCTTAAATTTTGACATGGTTTTGAAGGCTATTTTATTATGCCCAACAATTATCAAGGGTTAAGACGATTTGTGTATTTTCTTCAACTTGGAAATCAAACATAAAATGTTGTTGTGGGAACAAATCCGAGAGCCATATGTAAGCTATGAACGCCGATGTTAAATGTGACAACCCTCAATTAAACTATTGTGTTACAAAAAGGTTTTACATGATTTCATTAGAAGTTTCCTAAATGGTAAGCTTCCACACATATTAGCACCCTTGCTTTGGATTTAAAGCATGTGTCCAAATCTCTGACAAGGATCGTCATATTTTTCTTTTTTTTTTTTTTTTTTTTGCTATGCCACTCCATGGAATCGCAAAATTTTGATCATATTCCTCCTTTTAAATTTTTGCTATGCCACTACATGGAATCGCAACAATTTTGCCCTTTTTGCACAATGGGAAGTTCATGTCAAGCAAGCTAAATGCAATGCATAGGTGACTCTTGCCCATAGGGTAATCTTGCATGGGATAGACATGTGTTTACTAGTGCTCAATTAAATTAGTTTTTTCCAATATTTGAAATTTTATATGAGCGGGAAACAGGGTACATGGGAGGGGTTATACACATGGGATAAACCCTAATAGGGCGAACTTTTTTAGTTCTTTATGCCGCCCAAGACCGCAAGGTTTCCCTGAAATATTTGTATCTATCATAATCCATCTATTCTAGATGCAGTATTCAGAAAGATCAGAGTTGAAGAAGCTTATTAATCTTGAAGGGTGGGTTTTCTCATATTTTTCGGTTTTGAAGAGTGGATGGGTGTTGTTTTTACGGAGATGCAGTGATGCTTGGCAGTGAGTAACAATCTTCAGTATTCTTCCCCATGGATCTGCTTCTGTTATGTTCACCATAGCTAAACGGCATTCAGATGTGCCAGCTTTGAAGATTGAACCTACATATTTGCCATCGGAGTTTATATTAAGAAGCTTCATCTTTTTGGCTATGTTATATCTCTTAACTCTTTTCTTCTGTGTGCAGAACGGTATGTCCCTCGAATCTTGCGAGATTGCATTTTTAGTTGGTTATAAGGATAATGGCATGAAAGCTAGGTAATTGTATAATGAAGGTAGACTAGAATTATTTTACGTAGAGGGGAGGTGTATAAAGCACTCGTTCCATGATTTATATTTGAGTAATATTTGTGCAATTCATGTTTTTGATAAGGGTGTTGTTGCTTTTGTATGGGTGCACTGGATTTGCATTATTAGCATGTACGTGGGCTAACTTAACTTTGGCAATTAGGTGTTTATGTAAGCATGCTACATCTTTTATTTTTCTATATTATGGAGCCATTCTTCTCCCTTTGTAGTTGACCATAGGGGTTTATGTTCATATTGTGTAGATTGCTATTCTTCTTAATATAACTGTGTTTGCTTAATAATTTCAGAGGAAAGGCCTGTTATGTTTTCATATCTAATTGATAGCTTGGCAATCAAAGAGTCTAGAGTTCTCATATTGGATGGGTTAACTAGGAATACCAAGGTTCAAATCCTTGAGCATTCTATATATGCACTTGTATATATTCATATAGTTTATTAGATATCAGTCGTCTTTACGAACCACTTGTTTCCAACTCTCTTAATCTTACCGGGTACGTTTGTGTATAAATCAAGAACCGGTTTGGCTCTAAAATATCAATGGTTCTTTGATTGAACAATTTTTAATTTCTTGAAAAATCCAATACCAATCATGTAATAGAAAACATTAAGAGTCGGATAGAGAAACTTATCGTAGTTACGGTCTTCAAAAACACAATATTTTTTAGCTGAGTATGCCTTAATTACATTTATTAAGCTAATACCAATTGCATTGTTGAAACACCATTGATTTGTTCTAATATGTCCAATATGTTAAAGATGCAAGCATTTACTATTTTGATGGAAAAACCATCAGCAGTTAATATATGTTTTTCGATAAAACAATGACATTTTATTGTGTGAAAAAATATTGGTTCATATAAAAAGATGCAAACAACTTCATTAGGCAACCATTTAAAGTTTCAGACAGAAGTCATCGTTAGTTTATTGCCCACATTATTAATTGAATTACAATCCTATTACAAGAAACTTATCGCGGCGGCCAAGGCCGCCACGAACGTTTCTCTTCCCCAACTCGTCTATACAACGTGCAGAATTTGAACCTGTATTTTGTTGCCTTGTGTTCAGTGCCTGCACGATAGAAGAATATTGACCATAACGACTCGTTACGAAAGATATTTTGCATTAAATCAAAAGAATCTAAGTTCCGAACATACAAAAATTGAACTATGTTTGAGCATGGGGAATTTTAACCTCTGTAGTTTAAGGAGCCCTATAAATACTGCTCCATGGATAGATCTAAACTTAGGTCTTTAGGCCACTTGAAGCAAAATAGAAAGGCATCGTGTATTAATAGTCATCCTAAAGCCTATGATACTAACCCTAGAAGTAACACACATAATAGATTTTAAATTATTAAAATCATGCAGCATATCATGAGAGAGATTTAATGTACTGCGAATCATCTATTTATATACATATCATGAGATATAAAGTATGGCCAATCATCCATTGATGTATTCTACCAATTAGCCCTTACAACTTATCAATTGTCTAAATCTAGCAAGTTTTGATTGCATACACAAGTTTATGCTTTTATGGTTTATAAAGCTACGATTACCATTCTATGCTCTTTGAAGGATAAATATTATCCTCAGGCAGATAGTGGGAAGCAATATCAACATGTCGCTTTTAATTCTATAATTTACGCTAGCATTTGTTCATTGGATTCTCGTGGCCTATTTTTGCCCTGACATTTTTTGGCTAGCAATTTTTGTTACGAGCATAACACTCCCAGTGGCATTGATACAAAAGCATTGATACTATAGAGATGCAAAAAAAAGCAAGCAAAAGAAGAAGAGGTAGGGCATTTCGGCAGAGCTCTTCTAGATCTGCAAACATGGGCTTACTTTTGCCCAGCCTATAGCTTTGGCCAGAGGAAGGGCAACGTGCCACAAGGAAGAAAATTCTGATCATGATTACAATCTGCATCAGCATCTAACATCAGCACCTTGTGCATTATTAGATTTTAGGCTTTTCATTGCACAAGAGACTAATAGCATTACGTAAATGGAGAGCAGTTGATCCACTTCCTCAAAATTGAGCAAAACAGATTAAATCTGATCTAATTATTTCATGCATTTAGCCATTGGCATAAGCTACAGAAAGTTCTTGACAGATCTAATATAAGATGGAAGAAATTTATATAGCAATTGCTACATATGACCACCATATATTAGATGCATAGTTCCAAATATAAGGATGCATTGATTATGAAAGATTGTAATTACAAATGCAGGAATCCTGATCTACTGATTAAGTAGGTCACAAATGCTAAGGAATAGATCATAAATAGGTCTTTGATTTAGATCCACTTGAAATATGTATATTTTGCACAAGGTAACTAGCAGTTTGCTCAAAACAGAACTCGCTAACAAGTTAAGAGATATTTGGCTTTTCTAAGGAGAGATGAGCTGATGCATTTGCCAAGCTAATTTAAGCTTATAGGATTAATTCTACATGACAACAATAAATAACTAATTTAAAGTATTTCTATTAGAGCAGAAAATGATGTAGAACCCTTAATAACTCACTTACAGATGGAATTCTATGTTCTCAATTATTAATATGGATATTTTCCATTGGGTCTGGGCTCTCTATAACTGCCGAGCTTTTCATCCTCCCTCGAAAACACCAGCCTTTAGCAGAGAATTAGTCAATCCCGTCGAAGCATCTGAATAATTTCGAGCATTCGTTCATATCTCTGTTTACCATTGCCTACACTTACAACAAGGATTACAATATACGCTATATTCACAACGCTAATCAGAATGATAGAACAATTGGTACCTTGAGCTTCTCCGCATGAAATGCAGGAGATACGATTCGTCTTCTCTGTGCCCAATCCTCTCCATCTGCAGTTATTAGACCATTTCCAGTAAGATCCTCTATAAAATTAAGCAACATGGGGCTTCCCAAACCATGTCAAGCATGATTTGCCATAATGTTTGGAAAAGAATTTAAGATCAGGCAGGACATGGTCAACAATATCATGTGTGACTTCGCTGAAATCGTTGAGATGAGCTTTTGCTCTCAGATCAAAAATCTGCAGCATATTGCCAACCAAGGGAAGTGACGGAGGCCTTGTGATACCCTGCTGCAAGAAAAGAGCTCTGATATGTCGAGGCCAGAGGAAGTAATGCTTGAACAGGCGCCATAGATTCCAGACAAAGAGAGTTGCAAGCCCATATAGAATCCATGCGGCCATGGTGAGATCTTAGCAGATCAAGGGGAAGACACGAAAACATTTCCAAGGGCATTCTCGTTATCTCGCCATCCGACAAGGTTTGGTCTTTTCTTGCATGACTCCACTTCATAATTTCATGGCCCTCCATCAAGGACCAACAAGAATCTAATCTAGCAAATACAAACCTGCATCAAGTCTTTCGAGCCCAGGAAGAAACAGATGATTTGTGTCCCTTTCTCCAAGTAGTCTGACTACTAAACCTGCAAACCATTAACTCCTTAGGCGATAGAGATCTGCAGTGAAAAAAGCCGGCATTACGCCTGAGAAGAACCTTAGAAGGGAAAGAATCAGCATTGGGGCAGCCTTTGGCTGCAAAACCGTGCATAAACTGGGGTCCCTGATTGCGAGTACCACCAACCAGGCGCACAAAGGCAGAACCCAACTAGAAGAACCATGCCTTAAGCTCGAATCTTCGGTAGAATCTCACTGTAGCAACAACTCTTACAAAATGTAAAATTTTAAATCGACCCCACAGAAGCTAGGATCTAAACTTGTCGAGATCGTCTCTCCTTGCAGACAATAAGCTCTGTGTCAAATCTCTGCTTGTTGCCGAATTCGAGCTTCATAAGAGTTCCGTCCCTTGAATTCAAGCTCCATAACTTGCTGCGGAGGAAGAACAGGGGCACGCCTTCAGATCCTATTTTTGATACGCCATAAATGCTCATAAATGCGTCAGAAAACTAAAATCAATGCAATAAATGCCATCAATGCAACGTGTCATGGGCTCTTAATTTGTAAGGAACAAAATAGAGGAGAACAAAAATAGACACTGCATTACATAAGGAAGATAAAAATGCCATATACGTAAATTGTGGTGAAAAAACTAGAACAATAAATCAGAGATAAGAACCACACTATATAGCCATTCCTAGTTAATCAACATATTAACCCACAAAATAATATTGCTTTATTATAGTGGTTTACTATAAAAATTGCTATAAAAAACTAATATTAGTTATTTTTTGGGGGGCTTGTGTTCCTGGCTCAGAATCAGCCCTTCCAGAGATGTTTCCACTCACTAGTTACCTTCCATAACTAGTCCCCAACAGATTCATAATTTATCATATTCACATCCAAAACTCATGTACAAACTATCACTGCAGCTCATAGCATCTCAATTGATCAATAGCAAAACCCCACCTGAGAATTTCTTGATGCATAGACCTCTGGACCCTTTCCCGTTGCTTGTGCCTCAAAAGATCGCCTTCTAGCTCCAAGAATCAAACTGCAGAAAAAGATACATAGTGCAGTCAATTCTGACCCAACATCACTATTTCTGTTATAACTTTCCCGTACCGATGATTTTTCACCTGATCAGACCCAATCCGGAGAGCTTACTTGAAGATCTTTCCAGTAAAAGAAAAATTACCTGAAAAAAATCTCGGATCGCCGAGATATGATACTTCAAAGTTCGGGCCAAAACTGCCCAGAATTGCTCCCTGCCTTCATGCTCTGCAACAATACTTTCTCCAAAGAGACAAAACCCTGAACTCATGCTGCGTACATGTTATGCATGTGTACATACGTACATAAGTACGTATACTGACCCATCAATTGCCCAGGTCTGTTACAATCTCCCCTTCTAAAATTTAACCCATGTTCTCATGGGTCGATCATAGGTCTACTGAAGCATTCTATGATTCCAACTTCTCAAATTTAGAATAGCTCTATCTCAAATCAAAACCACCTTAGATGTACAACTGGTACCCATCTTACTAGACATACCACAAAGAAACCCTTAACTTAAGATCAACATAGCAATTTGACTACATGGATACTTCTCTTACCGTTCGCTTCCTTAGCAATGATGGAGCTTCACGACATTATACGCTTAGAACACGAATCTTCAAATAATTTCAAGGACGAGCCATTAGCACATTCCAACCTTAACTTGATCTATGGTCTACCATGTCAATACTCAAAGATCTAAACCTGCAATCCACAGATCATAATATCAGCATCCAAAAATCCAACATTGCTCTGATACCAACTGCAACATTCGTAACTGACACGCCCTTAACCAACTGGGCAAAACTATCCAGACGTTTATGAGTAGTCGCTTCTACCCATCTATGTCGATGTCTCGGGAATGCCCCACAGACACATTCAAGGATCGAATACTTGAGCGCTCTACCATGGGCCCGTTACACCATTGGAAGATTTCTTGACTCCATATTGCTCATGATCTACTTTACCAAGAATAGGTTGGTATGGTAAATACGGAATAGCTAAAGTGTAACGAGCTCGGCCCGTTAGTAGGCATGTAATTTATATTTCATTATTGATGATTACAGAGAATATTCTAATTGATCATTACATGAAAAATACATACTATATATGAGAAGTTTATACTAAACCATGTGATAAAAGCAAAGTGCAGTAGTTTCTATGAGGGTTTCTGAAAGGACACAGAAGGAGCAATTTTTGGGTAGTTTTGCTGACTGAACTTTGGAGCATCATATATCGGTAACCCGAGATCTAATTCACGTAAATTTTATTTTGCTGGAAAGCTTTTCAAATCAGCTTTCCGGATTGGGTTTGATAAGCCGAAATTCATCTGTATGAGGGAGATATGGCAGAAAGAGTGAAGCTGTGTCAGAATTGACTGCACCAATTTATCTCTTTGTGCAGCTTGCTTCTTGGAGCTAGGAGCTAAAAAGGAGGGGATATTTTGAGAAGAAAACAACTACAAGAAGTCAAAGGACCATCGTTGAAGTGATTCTCAGGTGGGTGGTTTGCCGCTTACACCAGGGGAAGCTTAGATTGCTTAGATTATTCTTGTTATTGAGAGAGAATTAGGATTTAATGATTTGAATAAGAGTATAAAGGAATCTGAGTGATCCTGAATATGATAATGTGGGATTGAATGTCTTTGGCCACATTGGAATATAAGAGGAAGTAAGAACTAAGCTAAGCTTATTGTAAGAAGTCTTGGGAATAGTCCTTAGAATTGTAGATAGTAGGGCAGACCTTGTATGTAGTAAATGGGATCCTGGCAACAGCAATATAGGAGATTGTTTGGGAGAAGCCAGAACTCAATTGGAACCTTGGAGATCATGTAGCTTATGGGGGCTGCATGGAGGTTCTAGCAAGGGCACGAAAGGCGCCATCGTCTCTATGAGACAAGAAGCTAATTTAGAAGATGGACAAAGATGTATATGTACCTTGGTGATTAGATTGAAGTTAAGATGCTAAAATAAGCTACGATAGGGGATTGCACTGCTAAGAAACAACCGTGGGGGTAATGTGAAATACGTTAATCTCTCAGTTTCATAGAAAGAGGATGTATACCAAAGCGTCCTAAAGAAGCTTATGGGGACTTCTGGAGTATGGCAATGGCATGGAGTGTTGTTGGCCAAATAAAATGCTAAGCTATGTAATTAATTTATTAGTGAGAAGACAAATTCGCCCATGTGAGTCACCCATTAGTCACATCTCACTTCCAGTGCACAAAATGATTGAAATTGGGTTAACTTCCTTTCGATAACGGATCCAAATTCTCCATATTCTTACCCTTGATACAGAGGTCGATGATCTGCAAAATGTCCCTGCAAGCTGGTCTGAGATGTCTATTTATGCGGTAAGAGCAGTTGAGACATCTATTGATTCTGATCGTGTTTGCTAAATGGCAAGGCTACCTTATTTAAAGCACTCGTGGTCGCAATTTTGTTGTCACTTATTCGAAGTAATTCTGTTTCAAATGCTGGTTTTGGATCATAAAAATGTCTTTAGTAATTATTAGCACATGGAACGTGCAGGTTTGGATTTGCAAACTTTATTAGACCTTCACTTCCTATTTTATACTTTTATTTCATATGCTCAAAATGCCCATTATGCTCGACACCTTTCAAGTGAAATGAACGAAATGCATTCACAATCACTTCTGCTGCCCCAGTGTTCTAGACTCTGAGTCCCTATAAACACTTGTTGGATGCCTAATATCTCCCTAGATCAGTTGTGCTCCCCAAGAACATCAACAAAGTACTTAATTAGTTGGCAAAAGCTTTACATTACAACTTCACTAGAGGAATACTGAACAGCCATTTTAATGCACAAAAGCCTTCTGGAATCAGCAGCTAATTTTGCTGTATCACTTCCCTTTATGGCCTTGTAGTTAATGATCCACAGACGAGTTGCTTGGTTCTATCAAATGATTATCCGTCTTGCAACTCTCAAATATTGCTTTAAACTCAAGAAGGTATTGTGTCACCTCTTCAAGATTGTGCTCCAACTCAGAAACACGTCTGGTTTTCTCCATCAATTTCCTCTCTGTCTCTTTTAATCTAGCTTTAAGCTCGTCTTTATCTTCCCCAATGCTCTCCTGAGTTTTGGCCTGTCAGCAAATATTAGGTGAGAACCATTGTAATCTTAACACACCCAGTCTTAACCAGCATTAGTCAACTGAAATCAACTAAAAGCATTCTGTACCTATCAAACCAAGGATTTCCATACACCAGACCAGCCACTAATCAAAATACACTATCAGAACGCACCTGATCTCAGTCAGCATAGTAAACTGAATACAATTCTGTGGCCACAAATCAACGATTTCCATTGAACAAACCAGCCATCAATTAGAATAAACTATATTTAGAGGCAGGAATGGGTGTGCCAAACACAGAATTACACCAGTGCAAAGATAAATTAAAATGGCAGAAATAAAGGTAGCATTCAACAACTACCAGAATCACCTCGTCAAGAAGCCTTTGAGCATCCCTTCGATCAAGAGCCTGATTCATTGCAGCCTCTGCAGCCTTCTTAGCAGCTTCAGCCTCAGCTCTTGCCTCCTCTGCAATTCGAAGAGCAGCAACAGCCTGAGCTGCAGCCAGTCCAGCAGCCACTTCTGCTGCTCTAGCCCTCTCATTGCTTGCCCTAGCTTTCTTTTCAGCATTACTAATGAGACCGCTTCCACTACATAAATCTTCACCATCCACAGATTCCTCATCTTCCTGACTAGTAATCATAGGCTGCCTTGATGATTCCCCTTCACATCCCCATTCTACCTCTCTGTCATTAAATAATCTCCTACTATGTTCTCCAAATCCAGAATGCCTGAAGTTGCCAGGGACGCTTTAGCTCCATTCAAAACCCAATGCCCTTTCTGTATGGTCCACAACAGGATACTATTCCTGTACTGTCACCTACAACACTCTCATTGCTACCCAAGCTTTGTTTTTCTTCTGTATCACTTTTTTCAGTTCTGTTAGGAATGTGGAAACCAAAACCATCTGATTCCTCATCGACTAATACTTGAAGAGCAACAGCTTCAGCAAGAGCAGCCCCTTCTTCATCTAGCCTTTGTTCTTCCTCTTTCCTCCTCTGCTTCTTCTTCTCAAGTTCAGAACGTATGGCTGCAGCATTAGCAAGGGCTTTCTCGAGACGCCTCTTCTTCTTCTCGGCTTGCTTAAGGCGATCCCTTTCTTCTTTTGCCTGCTTCTTCTTTTCCTTTCGAGAACAACCAGATCCTGAGCCCGAATTGGACACTGATTGTGACACAACCACCGGCATTATGAAAGCCCCTGTTCAGTGCCTCTTGTCGACTACTTATCAACACTCCGGACCTCTTTTTGAGGATTTGCTTCAGGAAAAACTTCTATGCTGTCCCGAGAAGCTACTTCTATTTCCAACAATATGCTCCTATGGACTGTCGGTGATGGGTGAAGTCTCTCAAGCCTAGAAGCCCTAATAGGTATAATGAACTTTGCCCATGCTAAGATTGGCAAAATGAACAGCGGGCTCGGTTCAAACACCTAATTAAATCACTTCAGGGCACCGCAATGCCACCTGAAACTCCAATGGAGTAGCTATAAGCTCTAGAATATGCAGAAAACCTTCGAATCATACCTAATTTTCCGTCTGAAGTCCAAACTCCAGCTCAAACTCCCTGGTATGCACCACATTTCGCCTCCCAACTAAAACCTAGCTCTAGCCTAGCGAGCAAGAAGGAAATCGCCGACCGGACCGCTTGCGCCCTAAACACCAAGTGAGCATGGCCTGTCGGCGCCGGAATATGGGAGAGACACAGACAGAATATAATGACGTCATATAAACGTGGCAGACACGGTGGCATCTGTAAAAAAAAAAAGTCTTTGTTGAAAGATGGTTTCCTCTACCATTAGCAATTTAACATAGACCTATGCAGCCGAGAATTCCTAATAGACTAGTAAATATGTGCCCAGCGTTACTGCGCTAATGTAACTTGTCCGTTCTTACCTGCTTTTAAGTCAAGCTTGTTACAGCGTTACCGCGCTAATGTAACTTGTCGGTTCTTACCTCCTTTTAAGTCAAGCTTGTTACATCTAGAAGTAGGCCTTAGTAACATGATAGTCATGCCAATGTGGAGGTATCCTATTTAGAGTTTGGGCATTTAAAAATTCAGTAGGATTCTGCATCATTCTTAGCAACTCGATCTACACTTGAATAAGTTGTAGGTGTTCTAAGCAATCACTCTATCATGTTATGCTTGCGGTCCCAAAAATTTCGACTTGGAAACCGTTAAATTTGAATAGTTGTCTATCATGTCTAATTCCTATAATTAATTTGAGTTCGAGTTTAAAATCTTATCGCTTTTATAAATTCACAACA
This sequence comes from Isoetes taiwanensis, assembly GCA_021234155.1. Taxonomy (NCBI): domain Eukaryota; kingdom Viridiplantae; phylum Streptophyta; class Lycopodiopsida; order Isoetales; family Isoetaceae; genus Isoetes; species Isoetes taiwanensis. The sequence continues at coordinate 74,747 of JAJEKV010000234.1, forward strand.
GAAAGAAAAAAAAAAAAAAAAGGGAATCTTCAATCTGAATAATGGGATCAAGTTAAACAAATATAAATGTGCTCGAGAAAGAGTTAATATTCTAGACATCATCATGTTCAAAAAATAGATCGAAGTTCACTTTAAAATTCTAACGTTCATGTTCTCCTTGGCTAATCTTGACGTGCTAGAGTTCAAACGGAGAGAAATAAGATGTTAGTCTTATCCCTTGTAGGCACCAGTTAGTTAGAACTATTACACACTCATTTTGCGATACCATTATGATCTTTTGATAATAAAATCTTAGAGAATAACATGCTAGAGTTTAGGTATATAGAATTATTTCAAGAATTTTAGCCGAGTGATCAATTCCGCATACTAAGGCTTACGTCAAGACCCAAAAGTTCTAGAAAAAAAAATCAAGATATAGTGGTTTGTACAAACGTCTTCTGGAGTCTTACACATCCCATAAGGGTCATATGCACAGTGTTAAGAATATTTTACCCACTGAAGCTGGACTATTTCTGGAATTCTTGACTATATTTAAATGTTAAGAGAACTTCCGTTTATTCTCAATGTTACCTAGTCATAATCTTTTTATTATATCATTAGCTTAAAATTAAGGAATCAATTTTAGACCTCTTTGGAAAATATGGCAAGCGAGACAAAAGATAATAAATATTCTATAAAAATGGCAAAGAAGGAGAACGACAAAAAACATTGGTTTTTGGTCAGATTTAAACCCTAGCAAGAAGTTTAAAAACACGCCTCCTTTCTATGAAGCCATTGAATATTTTGTTTATAAAGCTCTATCATTATATCAACTAGTCTGACAGATAACTATGACCTCCTTTATTTCCGCGAAGCTTTTTAGTTTACCCTAAAGATCAGTCGTTGCCATACTCGTGGCCTGTGGAGACACGAGTTTAAGCAAGAACATAAATCTTTCTTTGTTGTCCTGTCTTACGGCAAACTATCAGAGGAATGGAAGAATGAGCAAGTGATCTATCTGTATTTTGTTAACTATTGTCTTGTATGTTCTACCCAAATTGGATTCTACAGTCTGTTGTGTTCCATGAATTTTGATCCCCAAGACCACAGACAGTTTTAAAAGGAAGTTTTAAGATGGATCTTAGAGAAGAATAGAGTCGTTGACTCTCATCTTTTACTTAAAAAGCTCGATATGAGTCTTGTAAATTGGTACGTATGCTTAATTTAATGATATTATTTGAGATAACAAACTAATACAAAAATGTTGTGTTTATGCAATGCTATAATTGAATTGAATTGAATTGAATGATTTTTATCATCCACGGAGGCCAATCGGCCTATGGGACCCAATACAAGAGGACATGAGGTGTATTGCTGCCCAAGTTAAAAAAACCCCCGCTCCGAAGGGTTTTCGAGGGAAAAACCATGGCAGCAGTATAACTGCTGATAAGCTGTACAATATACATACATAGATCATGAAGTATTTCCTGCCCATCAAGTGGTTGTCTGAGGGCATATGTGAGCCCTAGATCCATGACCTCCTGAATGTATGATCCTAGTGAGCGTACCGAGGTCGTGCTCAGTATCATGTATAGTAGCTGGTCTGGCCTGACCAAAAGAGCGTACTGCGCCCATATCCGATTATATGCTGGCTAGCTCTGAAAAGTGTGACATTCATCCTCAATGACTCCCATCTGGCAGCTTTGATAAAGCCTATTTTGGCGTGGCTTCCCAATCCACCTGCCTATCTCAATTCGGAGATGTGGGCACCTGTGCAAATGAAGGCAATGAGCCTGCGCTTTTTCATGGGCAGATATGAATGCAGGTAGCGTCCAGTGTGGGGTTTATGCATTCCTTGTAATGTGTCGTTTTGACCTGCTCCTGGGGCCTAGAGTCCCAAAGCTTACCGAGGAAACAAGAGTCAAGATAATGCCTCAAGCTGTCCCGGCCTGCCTCTGTATCTGCCTATATGCACCTGTGCTCTTGCATATTCCATCTAGAAAACCACTGAGCTCTCTTGTCCTTCCAACATGCCTTGAGCCACTGCGGTCTCATTGCTATGGTATAAGCCAGGCACGAAAGACGGGCATCGTCCATATTGATAACCTTCTAGAAATAGACGATGTGTCTATCAAGGGCTGTCTTTTGAAGAGGCAGGAATCCTGTCTCCTACAACAGGATTTGATATGGTACCGTGGATTTCACCCGAGTGCATTGTGCTAAGAAGGCTTTCACTTTTTGCTCTAAGTCATTCAAATTAAGCCAAAGGATACCACCGGACCTCGGACATCTACTGTCTGAAGAACGGGGTTCCACCAATTATCTTGAATAGATGTGACTGATGGCCCCAATCATAGAGCTCTACCTTGTGGCTGTTGTTCTGCATTGTATAGAGCGATTCCCAGCCTGCTGTCACTTGCAATCTAATAGATGTGTCCCAACATAATGAAGAAGGAAACTCCACTCCCAATTACTTTAGGTGGGTGTCACCTCCATGATTTGCCCCCGATAGGTGAGTGTAGGGGGCCTATGGTGACGTGAGGATGATATGAAGACCATCTTAGTCTTGGTTAGATTGATGCGCATGCCTGTGGCCTGGCAGAATGTATCTCTCTAAATGAGACTATATATCCATCCGAGTGTGGGCCAAGAGGTCGACATCATCCGCATAGATGAGCTGCCTGATGACCTGATGCAAAAGCTGGGTGCCACCTCCCCCTCCCCCTCCCCCTCCCCCCTCCCCATTGTAAGCGAGCCAGGTTACCAACTGGTCAATCTAAAGGCCGAACAAGGTTAGAGAGAGAGGACAACCCAGTTGGACCCTGATATTACTGGTAATTGATTGCCCCGTCAGCTGCATTCGGCCAGAACAACTCTCATATAGTGCGTATTCACATAGTTGAAGATGGAAGACCCATGTCATCTTATTCCATGTCTGCAAAAGTATACATCCCCTAAGTGCAATATCTTCATAGCTGCAATTCTTCATCTTTCAAAGCAGAGACTTAACCATCTAAAACAAAACCTATGTTGCTTTGGGATGCTACAATATATGAGAAAAAATATATTCATAATCATTTTGTTTGGTTTAACAATCATTGGCTGCATGTTTATATCTAAAGAAGCAATGAGAGACACAAATTGCTAACCTTTGGCACCTATTCAAAAGTATTTCTTGCAAAGGCAATAAGACCTTTTTTTTTGCAAAGGTCAAAGTAGTATTATTAAGACTTTAATTATTTTGGTAGAGGTTCGAACCCCTGTATTTCATATTCTAAAACCTTAGGTGAAGACGTGTAGAGGCTCGATATTCCATCAAAACCATAGGCGAATGCGTATTTCATATTTCAAATCATAGGCGCCCCCAATCATAAATAACCACAAGCGAAACGAGAGGTGAGGCTCCAACATACGGTCTGGACCATAGGATCGACAGATCCGACAACTGTGGTAGTCTTGGGTGCATCTCATTTAGAATATGTAGCATCAATATAAACCACACATAGCATCGGGTAAGGCCAAGTATTAACATAACTTAGACATCCTAAGGTATGGAAGCCTATATTCCACATGGTCATACCCCATAAATGTCTAACCATGTGGATGCACCTCATCGAAGCCAAGTGGGCCAACATGTAAACTCTAACATATACAAAATTAAACCCTAGACCTAGTCCACTTTTGCTCCACCATCAACCTGAAACTGCTCTCCCAAATTCAATTCAAGGATCAACTTCAACTGCATACGCTACAACAACCCCAAGAGCGCATGTGCATCAGCTTGAGGAGTGCCTACTCTAAACTATCTGCAAGAGGTGGAGATCGTTGGAGCCAGAGACAACACTTCAGGAGCAGGTATTTCAAGTAAATATCTAGGTAGTTCATCTGGAAGAGCATCCCAGATGGGTTAGCATGTTGTAGTACCATTCTCTTAGAGCCATTCTAGAACCCACAATTATAATCATGAACCCTAATCAATGAACCCTAACTATAAGTTAGATGCATATGATTAGGTTTAGTTGATACTCTTATCATTTATCAAGTTATGTTAATATAAAATGTTGGTTGACCTCATGATGGCATCTCTTGTGCATGAAGGAAGGGGGGTAGAGATCTAGCTGCCCGTTACGAGATGATGCTCCTAGTTAGACCCAATAATTCTCATTATTATTTCAGCCTGTGCATAGGACCCACCGGGCTGTGGAAGCTATGGGATGATTGAACACCAGACAACAAGAGTTCTGGAGAAGTGGAGGGAGGACCCTGTTGAGCGTGGTTACTGGAGTCCTCATAGCGAACTAGACCTGTAGTCAAACTGTGTGCTTGGCTTTGACACTCCTTGGGTTGAAGGTGTCGCTCTAACTCATTGAGTTGCAGTTGTCATTCTAGTTCACATGTGGGGGAGTTAAATCAGGTAAGGACATGTGTCCTCACGCCTCTAGTTGCCAATGAAACCATTGTGTCTCGAGATGGGACTTAGCCCTCTCTTGCTCCATCGAACTAGGGAGATGAAACCCGGAGTAGTCTCATCGGGTGATACCACGGAAGTGCATCTTTAAAAGGCTAGAGTCACTTAAGTTAGAGTCAGGTCATTGCTATAACTTGGTTTGAAGCTATATGGAGAGCCTAGTCGTGAGTCAACTCCCACTTGAGTTAGAGCTGGGTCGGAGCGACGATATGATGTTTAGCACGTATTAGATGATGTATTCGTCGACCATATGGTTGGATGTATTATTGCTACCCTTCAAAGTAGTCTTAGTATTATATGATAGTGCTTATGATAGTATGTTTTGCTTCTGCTAATGTAGGAACCCATAGTAGAAGGGATGGAATAACACCTCACTATCCTTTAGATGCTAGTTAGACGGAGGGTCCATATAACGAGGAGTTGTTGATTAAGAGAAGTCCTTCAGTGTATACAAAGGATAGCTGTATATAGTACAAGGACGCCACATTGCCTATACACATTATGTTTACATCTCTAGCAATTATTTTTCCTTCTTTTTTATGTTCTCCATTTTATGTTTTGAGTCTTTTTGCTAAAATATTTCTATTTTTTCTGTTTCTTTACACTCAGCATATTTATTTCCAATTGTCCTTTTGTTGCCTCTTTACTCTCTAAAATGGCATCTCAAATTTGAAATCGAGGTCAGCTTTTCCTTAACTAAATTTTGACTTTATTGGTGATTAGTACAATTGCATTATTACCCTGTGTTATGTGAGAATTTTCGATAAGACATCTTCAAATGACATATGACTATTGTAAATTAACAAAGAGAATTACATCAGATTGTAAGCACTTGATTTTTTAAGCACCTATGAACACTTTGGTTGATGTATTCGTTTGATTGTACTAAATAGTATTTCTAGAGTGCACATTTTCTTGGCCGTTGATTTAACAAAAAAAAAAAAAAAAAGAGATTGTGTGGTTGTATGTGAATATTAAAAAAGGTTTAAAAAAAGAGAGATTGTGTGGTTGTATGTAAATATTAGATAAAGGCTTGGCAGATTTGGTGATGGCGCAGCTCACTGGAGCTAGGGTTTTGACGCTGCTTCAATCTCAGATATCTCCCTCCTCGAATGTCAGTTTCGAGCAATTTTTTGGTGAGTCCCGGAATTGGGACCATCTATTTCGACCTCCGTGGTTACCGTCAATTTTGGCGTTGCTTCAATCTCAGATACCTCCCACCTCGAATGTCCGTTTTGAGCACCCTTGCAGTAACGTTCCGATGGTGTATGGAATTAAGTTATTTTCTTTGTATTTTGGTCCCGTAATTGGGATCATACATTTCGGCCTCCATGGTTACCACCGCCGACATGCAATCTTGCTCACAATTTCCTGCTTCTATGGCCTCTTCAGCACCGCCTCCTACATATTCTAAATGAGGTGCACTTGGACTACCGCAATCGTCGAATCTGTCAATCCTACGGCCCAGACTGTATGTTGGAGCCTATGGGCACCTCTCGTTTCGGTTATGCTCATTTATGATTGGGGGCGTCTATGATTTTGAGATGTGAAATACGAGTTTGCCTAAGGCTTTGATGGTATATCGAGCCTCTATACGGCTTCGCTTAAGATTTTAGAATATGAAATACGGGAGCTCGAACCTCTACCAAAATAATTCAATGTCCTAATAAGACTACTTTAACCAATTTAACCAGTGAGCTAACGTGACTATTTTTTTTTATCTTAAATCTATGTTTTTTTTTATAATAACCCATTGAATTGTTTTAGAGATATGGTCTATGGTTTTAGGAATTATATCCATATCAAATCCCCCTGGAAACCCCTGTTATTTTGCTACATATTCTAAACGAGGTGCACCCTGGACTACCACAGTCGTCGGATCTGTCAATCCTACGGCCCAGACTGTACGTTGGGGCCTCTGGGCACCTCTCGTTTCGGTTATGCTCATTTATGATTGGGGGCGTCTATGATTTTGAGATGTGAAATACGAGTTTACCTAAGGTTTTGATGGTATATCGAGCCTCTATACGGCTTTGCTTAAGATTTTAGAATATGAAATACGAGAGCTCGAACCTCTACCAAAATAATTCAATGTCCTAATAAGACTTTAACCAATTTGACTAGTGAGCTAACATGACTATTTTTTTATCTTAAATCTATGTTTGTTTTTAATAATAACCCATTCAATTGTTTTAGAGATATGGTCTATGGTTTTAGGAATTATATCCATATCAAATCCCCCTGGAACCCCCTGTTATTTTGCTACATATTTGTCATCTCAATTATTTTGCTCATGCCCTTGCTTCCATGGGTTTGTAACGAACTGTATTATTACAATATTTATTTTATTAGATGCTTTTTGTACATCTCAGTGCTTTGTAGTTTCTAACCAAGAATGAAGGATTATAAAATATATGCAGGTCCACGACATGATATTTGAAGCATCCTTCAATTCGCACCCCTTTATTATAATCTCTACAGATTCTGTAAGTCCATCTAAGATGCTTATCACATTCAAATGTCTCAGAATAATCAAGTTGGGCATGTGCAGTGCTGAAGTGATCAGGTTTGGCATGTGCAGTGCTAAATAAAGCTTATTGGTTTAAAACTGGCTGTTTGCTTTGTTAAAATTTTAAAATTTATTTGATGGAGATCAATGGCTAGCTTCTGCATGACACATGGTACTGTTTCCCATCCTTGCCGTTTGCAAGGGCTTGGTATACAAAGGAGATTTTTGCAATAGGAAGCTTAATTGGTCAATGATGTCTCTTGTATCAAACTTGTAAACTATGGTGGTTTGTAATGCCAATAGTTCTCTTAAATGTTATATTTTGACATTGATATTCAAATGTTATATTTTTTAATTTGGAAACCATGTATGGACCTATTATGATTTAACCCTTAAATATGGGCCATTCAATGTCAAATTTTTAAAACTATTTTTTATTGCTCGGGATATCTTTCTTATTGTTTCTTTCTTGTATTTCATCGTTTTTTTACAAATTATCTTGTTTTTTACTTATTCTAGTATTTTCATGGCTATTTTTGTATATCTATATATAGCCTTTTCTCTAATTTTTACACCACCTTTTCCTAGGCCCCGAAGGGGCCAATTTATTTTTTGAGTTAATACAAAAAACCATTACATCCAACACTTTAAAATTAAATTCCCCCTGAAATCCCCTTTGGTTTGGATGCATATTCTAACGGGGGTGACGTAGGGTAGCGAGAACCCATAAAATCATATAATACATATAAAATCAACACCATTCAGTACATTGCCTCAAACCTTATTGTATTTCGCAAACCTCGTTATACAGTATATCAAAATTTGTACAAGAATACCCCACAAACGAGGATCGCTATTTACGGTTTAGATCAAGGAATATTGAGTAAATATGCCCATCTGACAACTCTCAATGCCCGGAGTCACCCCCTGCATGAAAGGAGCTCTACCACACAGAGTTAATCCCATTTTTATTTTATATTTTAAAAATAATGTAAGGTTGAGTGCATTAGTGAGATTTGATTGACCAATTCCATCGATCAAATCTCCAAAGTGTGAAGCAAAAATAGATTTTCTAATCCTCTAAGCTTTAGCTTTCCAATGAGTCTATCTCCAACGTCATATGAGTATATATGCTAAAAAGGAATTGTCACTGCCAGTGCACATAATTAAACATAGTTTTATTTTAATTTCTTGAAGGCACCGATGAGATTCTAAATCTCACTAAGTTGGGGAAATAACAAACACTTGAGGCAATTTTGGTATCATTGCAAAGGTCTTACCCTGGGCTTTCAGCTGACACTAACTCTTGTTCCCATTAGGAAGGTGAACTCCCCATTTTTCTCACAACCTGATACTTAGGACGGACAATGGCAGTTGAAGGAACAAACTAATTTCTTAGCAAATCACTACAAGAGGATGGGGGATATAGTGTCAACCCTTGGTGACAATTTTGTGTCGACTGCTACTATCTTGACACAAAGTGCTTGTGTTGTGTCAAATTTATGTCTAGTGCATAGTGTCAAATATCCCGTCCAATGCAATGACATCCGTTTGTCAAACTTTTTATCGCAATTTAAGTGGGTTATTGCAACAACTTTTGAACAATATTATAACTAAGATGTAACAACCTTTTCTTAAGACTTGTAACAAAACGGTGTCCAATTCATTATCTAATATTTCAACTGAATTGTGAGGAGCATTTGTCTAATTTACGTGAGTTGTTGCAACAATTTTTAAACAACATTATAACTAAGTAGCTGCAACATTTTCTTAAGACTTATAACAGAATGCCATCCAACTTTGTGTCTAGTATTTCAACAAAATTATGTTGTGTATTCATACATCAGATATATTACTACACCAAGGGATATTGTTTGATACAATTGAAGAATGATTTGGACATCTAGGAACTAGTTGGATGAAGGGGAATAGTAAATGGTGAAGGGTACTTGACAATGTGGATCAATGAGAAAACCTATTAGGAAGGCAAGACTCATCAAATACGAAATACTTGTAATGTACATAACATATATATCAAAACTCTAGGAACTACTCTTTATATGGCAAATAAATGAATTCATTGAATTGCAAAAAGGTGCAAACAAATGCCACTCCAATCTAGATCGCTCTTGTAGGTTGTATCTCGACAGATGGATGCTTCCCCTTGAAGGATGAACTCGGAGGACGAGTGGCAAGAAGAGGGACCTCTATGTTCTCAAGATCTACAAGGAATTAGTGGCAGTTCCATAATTTAGAGACGACAAATTTAGAAGGACCACACTCAATATCAATATGTAGTACAATAACAGGGTGTTCCAGAGGGATTTGATGTGGATGTAGAATTGACAATTCCTGAAACCACAGACTATATCCCTAAAACAATTGAATGGATTGTTTAAAAAAAAAAAAAAAAAACATACATCCAAGATGAAAAAATAATCATGTTAGACAGACAGTTCTTTTGCAAGCTTTCATGGCAAAATACAAACTATGCTTAAACAAGCTAAATGGTGCATGTTGCAACAAAATCGGCAAGCATTCTTCAAATGATGGATGCAAAAATAAGAAGTGATTTCCTGCAACCACATCCAATGCACGCCCTGAGTAACTTAGTTGCTAGTTATAATATATTCTAACCTGGCTGTTCCAGTAGTCAAATGAACTGGCGACAATAAAATTTTCACCATTTCCAAATCCTTCCGAGATCGTAGGCAAATAGCAGGTGATAAAATCTGGCTAGCCTCAAGGTAGAACCACCATTTGTAACACTGACTAGGTTTCTTTCCAGATCGCAGGCAAATAGCAGGTGATAAAATCTGGCCAAAATGCCTGAAAAGGTTACCTTGTGGGAATGCTCACCAAGCCATCGCGCTTGAGCAAAACTCTTAAAAAAAAAAGAAACAGAGATTAAATGGTAGATTAGCAACTTCAGAGTGATCCGATGTCTCTGCACATAGACGATCCTAATTACCAAGGGCTAGACGAAAGATGTTCGAAAGGAAAAATTGCTTTATAACTCCATCACCTGATGCTACAACACAGGAATTTATGAGAATATACACTACAAGGGCCGCCGCCATCGCCCATCTGAGGCGCCGTGCCTCCCCTATTTTCTTGTCGCTGCCATCGCACCTGCTCTTCAAGATCTGCCCTGAAGAAGGATGCACAAAGATAATTTTCTTGGCTTTTTCTAATTTTCCTGCCAGTTAAAAGATTTATGGTTGAGATGGAATTAATCTTACATGGCAGGACACGTGGCATGGCTAAAATTGCAACAAAGTGTGCATCTCGGGTTAAGCAACCCTGCTAATAAAAATAACCTTATCGCTAAGTGTAACCTTATCGCTAAGTGTAATCTTATTTTGTTTTTTATCAAATGACCATTGTAAAAAATAAAATACATGGCATTAAAACCATCGAAACACAATCGATACACAAAATCCATAGAATGAATCCTGCCCACAGCAAACACCGGAAACCTCCTCCAGACCAGAGTCGGGATGCCTACAACAGCATCGAAACCTCCTGCCTGACCAAATTTGGCATCCCAGACCAGAGCTCCATACAATTGTATTTGTAATTGCAAGATTCAAGCCTGGTTCAAGCTTGGTTCCCCTGGTTCAAGCTTGGTTCTTTTTGGTTCCCCTCGTTCAAGCTTTGTCCGTTCAAGCCCTAGCCGCTGCTCATCAAAACCTCTTCAAGGAAGCCCTCTTCAAGCAACTCTTTCTTGTTCAACCAAACCAACGTTCTTCAAAAAAAACCCGTTCAAGCAAGCCACCGTTGCTCAAAAAAACCCTGTGCAGTTCCTGGTTGTGTTGATGCATCAATCGCCGCCCCTGCGGGCCGCGACTAGAAAAAGCAAGACTCTACTCACTAAAATAAACCACTAACAAAAGAAAAAAAAAACCAAATCCAAACCAAAAAAAAAACCCAACCCAACCTTCGGCCAAAATCTTATAAACATCTACACTTCTCGGGTTAAGCAACCCTGCTAATAAAAATAAGGTGGATAAAAAAATGTGAAATATAGCATATGGAATGGCATATGGTAAAGAAAAAACATGGCAACAAAAGGGCAAGAAAGAAGGATGGAAGAAGGCTGATAATGGCGCCTGTTATCAGCCAGAAGAGGGCAAAGAAAACATCATGGCGGCAAACAGGTAGCTTCTTGATCGGTTCTTGCAGATTGGCGTGGCGGATCTGTGAAGCATGAAACAGGGCAAATGTAATGGCAGAGGGTGGAAGCACAGAGGCAGAGATGGCGACAAAAGAGGCTTCTCTTTCATTTTTGTTCTACTTTTGTCACAGATGGCTGGCGAAAATATGAATCTCAGAACAAAGGATTAAGAGCAAGCTATGGCATGCAAAGGTAGAAGACATGGCAGTTTGGCGATGGCAGAAAAGCTTTGCTATGGCAAATTACTCAGCGGTCTGTGGTCATGAAAAGATGCGCCACTGCCTTTAAATACTTCAGGGAATGCAAACTGGGCCACTCTTGATCACGAAATGATCCTTTTCTTCCTTGATCTTTTTGCTGGCTCTGTCAAATCTTCTTTGATAATCTGAAGAATGCATGTGCAAAAATCATTGGGCTCTTGATTTCACCATCTTTCTTCTTTAGATCTGGCAGCAGGGCACAGAGCAGAGGCAACGAGCCCCAACGAGCAGCAATTGGTGAGCAGAGTAAGGCACAGATTGGCATACAGGTTCCTTGATAGTTTTGTTTTGTTCCTTGATAATCTAACAGCTGATTCTTTGCTGGACAATTTTTGAATACAGGTTATGAAATATTCTACTGCAATTGCTCTCCAGGAAACATGGTATCTCCTGGTATGATTTATCCAACAGAAGATTTCAGATTATCTCAGATTTATAATACACATAGCTATTTCTTCTTTCTCCCAATTGCATACCGTAGCTTATATAGCAGAAATGCACTTACATGTACATCTAAATGCATTTGTTTGAACCTCCATCCATCCTTTATAAAAACATTTATCATCATCTACATCTGACCACTTCATTTGCTTGTTCTAGGTTCTAATGGATATGGCTTTATTTGATACTGAGGTTTGATTTTTCTATACAAGGTTCTGGAGTGTTGATACCATAAATCTTGTTCTAGTCTTCTTTGACAGCCGTCTTCAAGTGGAGAATAAGTGAATGATGTGTTCCATTTGTTGTCTTGGAGAAAATTATGCTCTAAAGGATGAGGTAAGGGAAGGAAGTTCTATTGTTTAATATCCAATATATGAACAGGTCTGATAACATACCTTTACAAATGTAATTTTGATAGAATCACAATGAAAAAGTCAATGATGGAGGGTGCAAAGGCAACAGCATGATTTAGAATGTGGACATGAGCCAACTACTAGGAGTGGATCGTTTGTGACATGTTGGAACTCTATATATTTTACAGTATATGTTTAAAAAGCTTGCCACTAGTATATGTTTAAAAAGCTTGCCACTAAGCTTTAATACGTTGTACTTTTTTGTTGATCAATAAAAACTCTTACTTCTCCTTCTTATATCTCCCATGTTTGTTTTGAAGTTTACATCAAAGTAAATGATTCCAAGTAGAGTTGCAAGTTTCACACTTTTAGTAAAGTGAAATGTGATCAGGTGGTTAATTTGTGAAGTAACATTGCTTGTGCTTTTGTTGCTAAACACTAGCTTTGCTTTGGCACAATGTTTGTTGTACAAATACTTGTAATGTTGACACAATAGTTGTTGAATAAGCTATTGTAAAGTTTGTTTTTTTAGACACAACATTTGTTATTCATCTTTTTATAATGCTACCACTAGCTTGCCATAAATTTGATGCAATGTGGTTCTTATATGTTTGAGTTTTTTTGCACAATCTTGGTAAGATGTTATTGAAACTTTGTTCTATATCTTGATATAAACTTGTTGCGGTGTTGTTGGAAATTGATTTTATGTCAACATTTGTAACAAAAATTGGAGGCATAATGTTGACACAACACTTGACGCTATTGTGTCATGTTTGTGGCAAATGATCACGACAAGTATAGTGTCAAGATTTGAAGTTTGACATGTTATGCTTGCGTCAAAAATTTTGACGTTGTACTCGACACTATTGGCACCCTTTTCGTGTAGTGAATGAAGCAATAAATAACACTACTTCTTACGGCTCTGTTTTAAGGATTCTTCCCTGACTTTGCCGCCTTGCCTTAGCGACCAAAGCACAACTGCGTCGTCCAACCATCTCCCCTCATTTGGAACAAGACGCAACATAGTTTTCTTTCTCGATATGATCAACTGTCGAAGATTTCTGTAAAAAGCCTTGTTACAACAACCACAAAAAAAACTTATGAAAACAAGCATATCTTCAAAATCTGGTGAAATATTATACACTTACTGCACCACCAGTAGTATCCAAATCAAGGAATATGTTGGAATATCTTTGAGGTGGCAATTCCCTTTGGGGCAACCCAAGAAAAAATGATATTTAATATAATAGATTATACAAGCAAAAAGCACACATTGCCTATGAAATTTGTTTATCCAAGCACTCAAAGTTGGTTTATTTTCGTTGGCCAATTGTTTGATTGTACATTATTGGTGGCCCTACTAGACATGTGCATGGATATATTTCATGATGCGTTATGGGCCAAATTGCAAGTAATAGAATAGATTAATATCCCATAGAGAACTTGGCCTATGGGACATGTCTAGTGTATGGCTAAACATATACATGCCAATACCACATGATTAATAAACCGCCATTCCTTTAGACTATGCAAACTTGACTTGTATAATGATGATTAATTATGCTACATCTTGTTTATACACGAATAAACATGAAAAATGGATAAAACTAGGAAGACTTCTCCCAAATACAATATTCTGTGCCAACTATGGCCATGTTGAATTGGTTGGAGGGAATAACTAGTCCTGGTCCAAGCTTCACCATCACTTTGTCGTCAATACAAGCCACATACACATCATTCTCTGCGCGCAATATTTGACACTTGCTATTGGCTCTGATATCATTTCTCTTGCGTATCTCTAGTAGTTCATTGATCTTCTTCTTTAGGCCCCAGTCGTAATAATGATCATAAAACTGCACCAATCCAAAGTTAACAAAATCAACACCTAAATTCCCATTAATAAAGGAGAATAACAATTCATTTTAATGTCTGTTTCATAGGGATGTTGGAAAAAGAAAAAAAAAAGAGAATAACAATTCATTTTAATGTCTGTTTCATAGGGATGTTGGAAAAAGAAAAAAAAAGATAGATAGACAGACAGACAAAATATGGAAAGCTTGCAAGTGTGAGTACTTACAATGCAAGGAATGCCAGGATGGGTGAGAATATAGGCATATCCAAGCATCACTTTATCAGAGGGGAATGGCCAATGCATTTGAGTAGAGCCAGTATCATGATTATCAAGAAAAGTGACTGCCTTCTCTGGCAAATGCCCGATCATACCAGGAGGTTTGCCATTGTAATCCCTTAACCTCCAAAACTGACCCTTCACAGCTTCCTGAAGAATCCCCTTGGTGGTGAAATCAAATGCAGTAGATCTGTCACCAGTTGCATGAACCCAGTTCACCAGATCTTGCCTATGGCTATCCTGATTGTACTCAAGTCCATAAATTCCATAGTTCATAGTTGTCCACACTTCTCCTACACTAAAATCAACCTCAGTATTCTCAATGTAAATTCCTACATATTCTCCTCCATAGCCTTTAGCAAAGTCAAACCTCCAACCATCAAAACCCACAGATTGTTTTAGCCATTTCATCCAGTTGATGAGATCCTCTTGCACTTTAGGATTGGTGTGATCGATGTCGGGCGCGGCAGGGAAATCTTCGCCGGTATCCGGAGCGCCGGATCCATCAGTGTAGGGATAATCATGCTTGGTGATTGCCCAGGGTCCCCAGTCTAGCCTGTCATCTGGTGTTCCTCCCTCAAAAATGCACCATTCTCCTCTTTCATCCTGCATATCAGCACATCTGTGATTTATGACAATGTCTGCAATACACCTGATTCCAGCAGCATGGAATTCTTTGATCAAATGCTTCAGTTTCTCCTCGTTGCCGTATTTGGAGGAGTCCAAATCGTAGAGCCTTCCAGGCATGTAACCTGTTACAAAAGACTCCAAATGGTATCAACTTAGTGATTTTGCTCTGAAAACTTAAAATAATTTCAGGAATTTCTGTTTTTACCTTGAGCAGCAACAGAGTGGGTTGGAGGTGGAAGCCATATGTCTGTCACTCCAGCTTCAGCTAAATCCTTGGGTATTTTCATCAAAACATCGTACCAACAAGGATCTTTCCATGACTCCCAGTTAAATCCCTGCTAGCCCAAATCTACATCATATTACTTAGGGATTTGGAACATAAACTCTAAACAAAAGCAAATAGGGAAAGAACGGACCTGAAACAAGATGACTCTTAAAGGATCGCATTTGAGGCTCTCGGGGCTCTCCACTTTGGATATCTGAGACATTAGGATCCACTGCAAGAGATCTCTGAACAGACTCTATAGCACCTTTTATGAATAGATCTCGAAGTTGAAAGCTAATCTAATATGCATTAACCTCAAAGATACCAACTTGTGGCTTGGAATCCTCAACAACAAAGGTACTTTATCAAATACTTTCTAGGACATATCCGCAAGGTATATTTTTTGCCTTCAGCTTGTGGCCTGAAATTTTTCAACAAAGCTACTTTCTCAACATGGGCGGATGCCACGATTGAACAATAACAATACTTTGTAGAAATCATGCTCTTCATCGACAATGATTACGGAGATAGGACCCATCGAAGAATCTTTTACAATTTTTGGCCCCTTTTCTGGAAAGATCTTTCACTTTTTCCGGTATTTTTCTTCTCATTCTTTCCAGGGTGCCTGAAGATGATGATAGCGCAGGATAATCAGAGCAGGGCAATGGATGGCATCGTTTTCAAGTACTTCTTCGTTCTTAGGGTTTTAGGGTTCTGGCGTATTTGATCCCTAAGGAGCTGGAGATGGTCTGACTTACCTATTCCTCTCCAGTATTATTTGTCAGGCAAAAATCGAAAGGTAAATTTCATGATCTCTTTGGTGTAGCTCTTAAAGTTAATCTCCCGAGGTCTAATAGCGCATTTCTTCACTTCAGAATTTGTGAGAAGGTTTTGCATGCATTCGAGCTCTCAAATCTTCAGAGATAGTTGGTAGTTGTGAGTGCTTCATTTACATTATTCACCGATCTAGTGCCTTTGCTTATGGTCTTGAGTAGTCTGAAGATTCTAGTTCTTTAAAGTCTGTATAGCCACTTCTTATGAAAAAAGAAAAGTTTTTATTATAGAAAGAAATCGCCATCTTACTGTTTGTTTGCTCCAGATTTATGTAGCGTCCATAGTATTTTTCCATCTGCTCGTTACGTTACAAGTCCTCTTTTGTTGGTGAATATCGTAACCAATTAGCTTCAAATGCATAGACATGTAAGAAATGTAACTTCTTGTCATGATTTTACTTCCATTGTCAATCTCCAATTTATTGAAAGAGATTCTTTGTTTCAATGGAGAGGATGGATCGTTATATGCCATGGAGCATTGATGTATTGGACAATCTGACAAGTAGCAAGTTGTGAAATGTATACTTAGAGCCATTTCATTTTGTCGGCCCAGCTTTTTTTCTTAAAGGGATTATCATGAAAATGAGACTATGCGCATGCTTTTTTTAATGGCGAAATTGCTTGGTAATAGACTGAACCACTGTTTACTTGCAGAGCATTTGCTCATGCGTACACTATTTTGGGAGTTCAGTGAGGGAATGCACATAATTTTGGAATGTTTGCATAAAATGCAGGTTCTCTTTTCCGCTTGCATTCTCTTACTTGCATAAAAATGTAGCTGATCTCTTCCATTAAAATGGTAGACACGTGCGTGGAGCTATCTATTTCTGCCTCATTTCGGTATCTGTTTGGGCATTCCCCTTTCTCTTCTCAAGGTAAAACATGGAAGGATTTATGTTCTTGTTTACTAATTTCTTTGCATTCAGATGCACATTTTGGAGCAAAAGGGACCTCCATAGGTGATATTTGCGTTTTGTAGATCAAACCCTTCGCTCCAGATTTGCTGTAATTTGCAGTTATCTGTTAGGGTAATTTTTCTTATTAAATGTGTTTATAAGGAGAACAAATCTTGTAGTAAAATCATAAGGAGCCATCAAGAATTTGAGTGCTATTCCAGCATCTTCTGAGATTGACTACAAGCTGAGAACTTTTTTTCTAGAGGAGGAGTTGAGAGAGTTTTAATCTGTTCATATGTCTGCATTGGTACACTCTCATGATTACTTGATGCGTGCTACAGGCATAGACTGCTAATTCTTTTGACAAAGGTGAAACTTTAATCCAATACCCCTGATGTTTTCTCGTGCTTCACGGTTCTCACTAAACTCATTAAACCCTAATTACAAAGGTGCTGTGCTATTTCAATATTTCTCCCTTCTTTATTTTGTAATCTTGTTGTTAAAAACCATGACATTGTTTTGCCTCGGGCCTTCCCCATAAGGCACAATTTATTAATCGCAATTCCACCTTTATTCTTTTCTAAGTGTGCGCATGAGGTGTTTGCATCATTGGTATCAACATTTGATTAGGAAAAACTCATATGCTGTTTTGTTGCATATATAATTCTTGTTTTTTAGGCATTTTTGGATATATTGAGGCGTTTCATTTTAGAATTTTACAGATATGCTTGCATCACTGGACCTTATATACTAATGAATGTTGAGTCTATTTCATGATAAGAAAGAAGTTATGCCTGGCCCCCTATTTTTTTCTTACTCTCTAGGGTCCTGGATTGCAGTTATTAAAGGAAGGACAATGGTAAAATAGAGGCATGTATAATAGAAAGCACAGTAACCTATTGCACAGGCTTGCTTCTCATTTTATTTGCATTTCCAATACTTATTGCCCTTTAGAAATTGTTGCTTGCATTCTGCAGGTGCTTGAATTCTATAGGTAATTATTTTTCCCTATTTTTGCAAGTTCGTACTTAATCTTGGGTCAATAGTCTCAATTAAATGGTAATATTTCCTAGAAGCATGTTCTAGATATGCTCTCATGAAGTATGTAACTAAACTTTATTTGCAGCTCTCAAGCCATTTTTGAAGGTATGTAACTTAGCTTTATTAGCTCCTTTTTGCTGCTCCCATTTAAGATACAAGAGGCCTATAACCGTTAACATCTGGCAACTGTAAGTTCAGAGATATCCAATAGTAGCTCTTTTGTTTCGTTTGAATAATTGAAGGTAACTAGAGGGTGAAAATAGCTTTACCTGGTTTTGGTGATTCCGTCGCAGTGACTACTCTCCTGCGGAATCACTAACCCTCCTGCCCCGTTATCCGTACCCTCCTGCCCTGTTATCTGTACCTACCCTGTTATCCGTACCTGACAGGCTCCATTTTAATCCTTCCGGCGGAATCACATCTGCAAAATACCGCTGGACGGAATCACCACCCTTTTATTCTATGCGACGGAATCACATGGAATTGATCCTGTCGGGTGGAATCACATATAGTAATATTCTATCCCGTGGAATCACCGTATATCGAATATTCTGCCGCATGGAATCACTGCGTACGATAATATTCTCCCCCGTGGAATCACCGCGTACTATATTCTTCAGGAGGGAATCACTTGGAGACCTTTGAATCTGTAGTAACTGCAGGCAGGGAGAAAAAAATGGCAGATGGTTCAATCCCAGCAAAAGTTTATGCCCGATTCCATAAAAAATGGTTGAGGATGGTTTAAGCGAAGCTCGGCTTCGATGGCTGCGCAAAAAAAACCTAAGGGCCCTTTATTTTATTTCTTTCTGCTCATCTAATCTTAGCCATCAAATTTAGGGCATAATGCACGACACACTCTATAACATTATAATATAAAAAGGTAAATCAAATATGCAAAGGAATATCCATTCACACAATCTTGGCCACAATTGAATTGGAAAGAAGAAAACAGTAAACCTATTATTTTCTAAATTAAACATTCCCCACCCCTCCAAAATAGGTTTACGAGCGAAAAACTTTATCGGTAATATGCTTGCTGATAAACTGTCCATTTGTACATTTTAGTATAGTGATGAAGGATGCAACTGAGTTCACATGTCCATTTCCATTACCTACTGGCAGTATGATGCTAGTACCCCCATTAACATGATATATAGTAGCTGGTTAGATGTAAACAACCCCGCATAACGTGTCCGGATAGGCTAAAATGCTGGGTTGTGATACTCACCTTCAATAACTCCCAGTTGGCAACATTGACAGGATCATATCTCCTCCTTCTTGTCAGGCCCATCTGCTTGGTCTCTCAATTCTGAGATGGTGTGTTCCCACACTTTCCAGGAGCCCATAGCAATATCTTTTGGTGCATTTGCCCATGAAGAAACACAGAGTGATTGCACCCATTTGCACATGATTAATCTGGATTTGTAGTGTGCTGTCTTTACCAATTCTAAAGCCCTAGCGTTCTAATCCTTACTTAGAAAGCCATGTCTAGATGCTGCTTCATGTAATCTGTTGTTTATCTGTATGCACCTCTCTTCTTGCACATTCCTTCTAGAGAATCAAATGGCTTCCTGCATACTTTAGGACGATGTGGATCCATGGCCATTGTGTAAGGCGAGGTTTGAAAGGCGAGTGTCTCCTATGTTGACTACTTTCGGAAGTATATTTTGTGATGTTCTAACACAGCCCTCAGAAGACCTCTGAACCTCTCTTTTGCAGAAGAATTTGATATGGGACCATGGGCATGACTCCAAGTGCTACGGTCAGAAACACTTTTTGAACCTGTTCCAAGTCATCCCATGTAGTAAATGGTATCACAAGCCTCCATACTTCCTCCACATATATAAAAGACCTTGCTCTACCAAAACCCTGAATAAGTATAACAGTTGTTCTGCATATAAAGCCTTCTAGCCTGCGTCATCCACTGTCAGATACAAGTATCTCTGTCATGGTTGTAGTGAAATTCCACTCCCAGGTACTTATATATTTGTACCACATTACGACCTTGAGAAGTCTTTGTTGTCACGAAGAGGATATGCGGTGCACCTTGGGCTTGGCCAGATTGACGTGCATTGTAGTATCCTGGCCGAAATGACTAAGTGTAGAAATTACTGTGTTGCATACTTGCTAAGGTGTACCTCTGTATCCTCTGCTCATATTGTCAATTGATGCTCAAGAACTCCGGCCAACAATTTTGCCAGCAACGTGCTGACCATAATTATGCAGTAGTTGGCTGTGCAGTGAGGATCACATGCCCTATGTATTGCAACCATTATGCTGGCGGTCCATTGCGGAGGAAAACCATCTTGAAGTGCTCTATTGAATATGCTAGCCAAGATAGGAATAATTTCTGGCCCTGTCCACTCTATACTTGTATGCCATCTAAGTCTGAAACATTGCCATATGCGAGACGTTGCAAGCCTTTAGCAATATTGCCTTGTTATAACCAATGCTTGGCTTGTCTGTGGTGGTACCTAATTTTGACCCTGATGGGATTTTAAATGTATGAGAAGTACTGTAATCATTGTTCTAAAGAGATGTTTCTCTCACAGATTGCATAAATTTTTATAGTTTCTTCTCTAAAATGCACGGGTGTGACGATCAAGGAGGTAGAACATTTCCTGTTGATGCTCCATAATGTACTGTGCCTTCTTGCCTTTGAGGAAAGCTCTGTAATGTTTTACCACCAGTTGGAGTCAACTATCTATCGGGCATTTGTAGCACCAAATGGCACGATTGTTCTTTTTTGTACATCATTTGCTACAATATAATTAGGTGGACTAAAAATCTACACATTTTCTAGAACCAGTGTAGTGACACCATTGGTGTTTATTTATGTCCCTCACTCGAGCAAGCTCATGTCGATGTGGCTCTAGAGGCATAAGGACATCCTCCACATATGTTGAGGTGCCTTTCAACTTTGCTCCTTGATGGAGAATGATATATTTTACCACTACATCTACCATTGTGAATTTTTGAGTATGTAGCTGGTTAGAGTATTGAGTGGCAAGGCGAGATGCCCTAATAATGAGCATATAAACATAAAATCTCATCTTGAAGAGGACCATTGTTTGGATCTTCTTGTTAAGATCCTTTCTTGCCTCCTTGAGGAGGCCACAAACCACCACATAGTCACCCCTGAGCCTCTGTTCTTCTTTCTGCTTGAGCAGCTTTGCAATATTCTGAATGCAGTAGGCGAATGTAGCATTGTTGCTAGATGTCCTTGAGGTCATGTCGCTGCTCGACCTGAGTTGGTCTGCTATCTGTGATGTCTAGCTGAGCTAGGAGTTTCTTTGACCTGTCGTTGCTATGCATACTGTGCCTGACTCATTGGACATGTTCAAGTCAATCTAACATGGGCAGTAGCTGCATTGGCCACATCAGCCTTCAATGCTTGGAACTGAGAGCTTGGCTCTTATTGCATCACCCCATGCCCCTTAATTTTTTACGTGCAATGATGCAGTGGAGCATGAAGTCCCTTACCTTTATCCTCGGCAGATTTTCGCATTTCCAGAGTGGTGATTCAGTCTTGTAGGGTTAGAAATATTCCTGCTACATTTGGCTCTCTGCGCTGGTCATTTGAACAGCTCATCATATCATGGCGGTCATCTCCACAACATCTATTTGAAGCTGTGACATAATCTTTGTAATCTCATGTTCAAATCGTTCCCGTTCTTGGGACATGGTATCTATTCTAATTGAGATCGTCGATTAGCCCTGAGATTGGCAATGTGTGACCTATCCTGCTGCCTCTCAAATTATGCTAGTTGAAAATGAAAAAAATGTTAAAGAAACTTTGGCATGTGGATATATGTTGAGGAAGTTTGAAGTGCTTAGGAGCGGGCTTAAAAGGAGAGTATTGAGAGATATTAGAGACATCTGTTAGCTTAGGGAGTAGCTTTTTTTAACCTAATAAATATAGGTCTCTATAGGCTATTGCCTATATGAGTGTATTTCTCATGCCAAGATCTAGAATAGAACTTTACGTTCCCAATCACCGCCATAGATTTATTATGGCAAAGTATCATGTGCTAAGGTAGTTCCGTGTAGTGTTAGAGTGCTTAGAAGGTTGAAGTGTTGACGTGCTTAGGAATTGTGGACATGACTATTGTTTTTATACAAGGCATTAGCAGGATGGTGGACCCACTTGTGGTGTCTACTTAGCCTTTTCCGACAAAACAAGAGGCAATGCGGATCCCATCACTTAAATTTTTTAGCATTTTCATCAATTTAGCAATTAAACTTTCATATATCCACAATGGGACAAAATGTTTTTCTTTTCCCCTTTTTTTTTGTATTTACGTGATATATATTCTACTAAAGTGAGATATCTATCAAGTATTTTTTCAATATTGAGTGCCTAGTTGGAAGTGATAAAATAGCTATGACTTGGGCTATGGATTGCCGAGACAAGTTAGTGGAATTAGAAGAATATCATAGATTTTTCTACATCCACGAAGAAGTGGTGAAGTGCTTAGAGGGCTTGGTGCGGAGGTGGTGGTTATTCACGAAAATATTTTATAGATTGGTGTGGTAGGGTCTTTTGTGGAGAGGCACTCTTCAACGTTTCAACACTTCAACATTAGAAGAAATCAGAATAAAGAGGTCCTACCATTGCTTAGAAGCGACAAAGAGCAGCCTTTATGCATGGGTTTTAGCACTTTAGCATTTAGCAAGTTGTGGCATTTTTTACCATGCGGTTCATCTCTTCAGTCCGTTGCTTGAAAACTTCTTGCTTGAACACTTGGAATATACTTGAGTTCTTTTCTTACTTTTGCAAATTTCTTGCATAGATTAATCACCTTAAGTGATATGGAGGTTCTAAAGTACTGAGATTGAAGGTTTGCCAAGAATACCCTGAACACCATCGCGCGCTGGTATGAAGAAGGACGCTAGAAATATACCTTTACTTGGGAGAGAATATACCTTTACTTGGGAAGAAGGCATCATTGCAATCATATATGAAGTACCAGACATGATTGGCGAACACATGATGGAACACACGATCTAGAGAATAAACAACGGTCTAGATAGAGGTTATAAACATTCAGAACTCCTTTACTATAAACTTCTAATTATTTCGTTTGGTATTTGGGGATCGTATTTCACGCATGGGTTTGCCTAGATTTTGGGGGTGTATGTATCTGAAATGGTATGTCTAGGGTATTTTTTGGACGGGTTTGAGCTGCTTACTTACTGGCATTTTTTTTTTTTCCGAGAATTTAGGAGGAGCATTTTTTGGAGGGAGCAGTATCTGTTTTTTTCACTATAGTGCGAATCTAGAAGGAAAGGCTTTGGAGATCAGCATGACAGGTCATGATTGCATGCCTGTGTTTTCGGCTGCTGGAGTCCAGGCTTGAAGCCGATTGCTGAAATGGATTGGGATTTCCGAAATGTAGTGAGTTGAAGCCCGATGCACACCGACATCCGCTCGCCGTACCGGCCATGGCCGTTTCGAAGCCAGCCGATTTCTTGGCATGCGAATCCCATTTGAAAGCGGTGCCGGTTTAGCAGGCTCGTGAACTGCAGCTCAGGAACTTCATATCAGATCAGAAGGGTTTATACAATAGGGTCTCAGCTCCATCATATCAGAAGGCAGCAAGAAGAAATCGGACATCAATAGTGCTTGAAGCGACCTCAGATTCTTGGAGGAATTCCTTATCCTGCTAACTCAATCATGGGAGAAATCTCCTTGTTTCAAAGAGCAACAGCGTTTAGAATTGCATGAGAGGAATTCGTAGCAGCAGAGGCTCAAACAACAGAGGCTTCCAAATATCTATAGCTAGAGCAAAGGCCGACTGAATTAGTGTTGTTATTTAGTGGACATGCCAAGCTCCTATGGCTTCAACGACAGCCATGGAAAATTGGTCCTGCTTGCTTGGGCTGCTAAAGATCATGTGCCCTCATTGCAGTGGAGGGTTGCAGACGATGCAGGTAGACCATTGGAAGTGGCAGGGAGTGCTTATGGGCAATATGAACCTTAGGATTTGGCTTTCGTTTTATGGGGCAAAAAAACGCAGGCCATCCGTGAGGCACAATCTGTGGAATATACTGTCAATCTACGGTCTGGAGCAAACCCTCCAAAAGAAAACCCATAAAGAAGGAAAAATAACATTTACTTCGTTTACCCGGTTCAGAATCCTTTACTATATATTAAGATACATGTAAAATCTTGTAGGTCGTTGAATAATAAGTAAAAATGAGCTACAAGAATAAGTGGCCCGAGGCTGATTATGGTTCATATCATAAGTTAGGTGCCATTACATGTAAAACAAGGTGCTGCGCACAGAGGGTTGTCATCCCGTGCCTTGAGGGTATGTTTGCATACTCTTTAATGCATAGTGCTCCAAACTAGAAATAAATGTAATAAGGTCTTTCAAGTCTATCAGATCTTAAGACATAGACTTTCGATTTTGACATTTGCAAGAACAACCACCACCATTTATATTTTATTTATATTTATAACTTATGTTCCTTTGTACGTCCATAACATTTATGAGCAAAAGTTAGGTAGTCAACAATTTAATCAGGACTCCACACTTGTCTAGATTTTGGTCATGCCAAGTTGCAGTATAAAAATCAGAAGAATTCAAACAACGTGAGGATATGAAGCACATGATTTTTGAGTAAATGTTGCACATACAAGTTAAAATGTTTCCATTAGTTTGCAGAGAAGTGATCATGGAATTTGCCAATCTTTGTTGAACCATGCATATTTCAACTCTCCTCTGTAAGAACATATCTCAATACTTTGTAACAATGTGCTTGTGAAAATACTTTTCGCACATGTGCAGTCATCACATATGAAGTGGAATGGCAATCGTATCATCGCATGATACAATTAATCAATAATATTGTGTATTTCAATCCACAAGTTATCATTCAAAACATTGGCATCTTATTAAGAGGCCGCGTGGAAATTGTATGTAATTTTGGTCCAGTTTTTCAAAATTGTATGTAATTTTGGTCCAGTTTTTCAAACGTATAATTTTGTTTTCTACATTTGGATTCAAACAAAGGGCACATCATTTTGTGTTGTTTTCCACGTATGGATTAAAACAAAGCGGGCATCATTTGCTATGATGAATTGTGGCTCTCCACAAAATGTTCTAATTTGATAACAATTGAAGAAAAAGGACATTGTCATGGTGGATTGTGCAAATGTTCCCAATTGCACATTGTATCATGCCTTTATCTCCTTGGAGTTTCAAGATTTCATATGGACTCCAGACAAATGAAGTCTCCAATATATGCAAAAAATGACAATGAAATTTCTGGCATAACCTGAGAGATAAAATCTGAGCGCTAAAATGTGCAAATAGGATAACATCATGCACTTAAGATACAGGTCTTGATACTACTCCTATATTTTAGTGTAGCCAAAATAGGTTAAGCTAAACTACCTTCAAATTGGGGCTAGAAGTTTCTAACACTTGGTTAAACCAAATGATTTTTCTCCATCACAGTTTCTTGCTTTTGGCTAAACTTTCACAAAATGGAAAGGCAAATATTAGCCATCATGCTATAGTGATTTAAAAAAATCCAAGCATTCCAGCAAAGACATTGAATTTATTGTAAATACATAAATCAAGACACGAACATACATGAACATGTTCAAAAACCTAAAAAAGAGGGGACTACATTGTTCCTTTTCCTCTAATGCTTTAACTTTGTACTTGGAACCAGAAAGAAAGTGGAAAAAAAAAAGAAAAATAAACCCTATTTGAAATTTCTTAAAGGTAGTACATAAATTGGTGTTGAATTCCGGGCTAATCTATCCATTTTTCCAAGCCCACTCTATCTTAGGTCTAGCTAATCAATGTCCCGATGGATATGTCTGGAGGTAAAAGTTTGGCTATTCAACCTAAAAACTCACTTGGGCGAAAAAAAAATTGGGCTAAAATTTTCTTTTTTTTGGGCATTTTTTCCATTTACTTTAGCCGTTTTTCTTGGCAAAACTGCTACAAAATAGCCATTTGGCTAATCTTAGCCGTTATTTTATTCCATGGTGTAACCATTATAAAGTTCCAATTCACAAACATGAAAGGGTATATGCTGAAATACATATGTAAGAAGGGGATCAGATACCACTTTAGGCACAAAGCTGGAATCTCTAAGTAATGTATACATAGTAAGAGAAGTGCAGTAAAGAATATTAGATAGTCGATAAGATGAAATTGGGTAAAATGGAATTGGTCTAGCTCTAAACGAACATAACCTCCCCAATGGTTGCGAGATTCTTGCATGCTAGAATCTTATACATTTGCCTTGAAAATATAACTATAGATAAGATAAGATAAGATTTTTTACGTCCACGGGAACCCAACGGGTTATGGGACGGTACATGCAAGGGTTAAGAGAAACATTAATAGCTTTGCTTTAGTTACATACCCCATGATAATCTTACCTTACAAATGATGATCGTTTTGATGAGTGCCATATATAATAGCTCTTAATGCCCCCAAACTTGGTAAATGTCAAACTGAACAGGTTGAAATTATATTCTAAAGACCAAGAGCAATGGATTGAGCTTTTGCTTAGGATTGTTGCAAATTCAAGCATTGCACTCCATTATGGTGGCACAGATTTGTTAAATTGCCATTCAAATATTAAATCCCCAGCCTATAGATGTGGTCTCTATGAATGCCGTGCATCCTTGTTCAACTCTTCTTGCAAAATGGATAGCACGGGGCAAAAACAGATAACTATATTTTAAGTGAAATCGAACATACCACTTCATTAATAACTATCAGCAAAAGAAAATCAATAATGGCATTTTGTCCTTGTGTTTCATCTTGGAATTTCATCTTCTAATGGAATGTTTTGGACAATTTCTTCAAGAATACCACTTACTTGAATTTCTTCATATGTGCAGAACCTTCAAAGAGGCAACTAATTATTAAGAGAAATGGAGAGCCAGATGCTACACAATGTACTAAGCTTCATCATTTGAAATCAAATATAAAGAAGGAAGGAAGGAAGGAAGAGGTTGTATCTAAAGTGATCTTAAACTAATTGGGCTCAATTATAAACATATGTTAAGTACCTTGTAAATTGTAGCTTTCTTTGCTCAATTTTTGCACCTACATGATCAAAGTGCAGTCATCATCTTGGCATATGGTTGTTGCATTATAAATGCATTAACTTGAAGAAAAACTTGTGTACATTCCGAGAGAAATAATTACAGTTTCCCATTTTATGTCAACCTAATCATGTCATTTTGAAGCTATCCTAAAATTCATGGTGTTCTAATTAACGCCAACATATATAAACGTGCTTTCTTTAGAGATTTAAATGTGACAGAACATAGGAAGTAACTAAAAGAGTGGGCTAGAGTACAAAATGTAGGAGATTTTAAATAACCAATTGTAGACTCCTGCCATAGCCAGAAAGAACATTGAAGTGCAGAGTGTATGCTGAATGCCAAAATTTAAAACCCACCTTAAATGCACAAAATGAAGTGGAAGCAGGTCTGCTTCAAATTCGAAATGTAGAGAAACTAAGAAACTCTTGCAAGTGTAATACCTTTATAACAAACATATCAAACAAAGTTGGCATCCAAAGATAAATGGAGAATCTCGAAGACATAGCAAAGGGACAAATGCTTTCTCCTAATCAAAAATAATTTGGAAAGAGAACAACACAAATAATTTGGGAAATTGTCGCAAAGTTCAAGATGTGTCCATCTGCAACTAGACATCACTTGTATTTCAAAGCAAAATTATAGAAAAATGCCAAAAGAAAGGATAGGAAGATGTTTTCTATTACCTCCCATGGTCCCTTCATTATTGCTCATGGCTGCGCAACATGGTGGAGCAGATTAAGTGAAGTTAAACCTTGCCGCTTCTGTGTTAGACCAATAAATTTAGAGAAAGTAGATGTATTACCTTAAAAAGTAGAAGTGTTTTCCTATAGATGAGCAGGAAATAAGGGAAAATTGTGTAATGAAAGAAAATCAACATAGAACTCGTAACATGTATAGAGGAACATGACTTACCTTGATGAGAAGTTCACCTATTGGATCAGAAGCATGCCTATTTGTAAGGAACAGTTGATGAATGTTTTGACAAAGACACCACAACCTCGGACTAGTAATTATCAAAAGCATCTACAACTATAATTGAAGACTGTGAATAAAGAACTGCAACCTAGCAAGTATAATAAAGTGATAAAGCAAGAGAATCCATCCATTACCTGTTGATGCATCTATACAAAAGAAAATCCATGGAAGAGACACATTATAGAATTGAGAAGCTTCTTTGTACCTGATGAAACATAAAAGAAAGACAAATGCGATGGCACCAAGGCCACAACAGATGATAGTGTTATTGAACCATGAATAAAAATTGGCACTAATGGTCTCGGAAAGCTATGTTAAACAAAACAAAAATTAAGAATAAACAAGTAAACAGAAATTATCTACTTAGAAAAACTTTTCTCTACCTTTACTACTTAAGGACAGACTCAAATAAATGATTTGCTAAAACACAATGGGAAAGATCTATTGCATACTGGAATGATCTATGTGCACATCTTCTAAAATGCTTTCAACTACACATGAAACACATGGAGGATGAGCAACCAAGCAAACCATTAGCAAAATGTTTCATTGGATCATGCAACTTACAGAAATGGTCCGCACCGTTTTTTAGAAAATTTTCTAGCTTGAGGATCTTCAAAACATTGGATCCGAGCAACAAAGACCAACAAAGAATGAATGCTAGGTGACTAAGGCCTAGTCCATCAAGAGCACACACGCAGTTGAAAGGAGTAGGCCCGGCCTTACGCACTTGAACATGTATATATTCAAGCATTCTCACTTCGATCTGCAGAAAGCAAGAACAAATTGCAACCAAGTGTGTCATCGGATGCAACATTCTCTCGGATAAGCGAAATTAGATAAGGCGCACAAAATTTAGGGTGTTACGGTTGTACCTGCTCCAGCCATTCCTCAGTAAGAAAAAAAAACAGCGAGACTTGTCAAGCTTAGAAGAATAGCTCCCGCAATTTGCTTGCCCTTAGGATTTAAACTTGCTATAGCATTCTTACATTGGGCGAGTTTGAGGAAGAAAACCCAATCCCTTCTCTAAATTTTCGTTATCCAAATATGCAAAGAAGCAATGCAAAGAGGCAACACATGGCGAGACATGGCCCTTTGTGTGCCTCAACGTAAAACCCTTACAAGCCCGATTCAGAGACTTGCCAAGCATCGTCCAAAAGCAAGCAAGCAAAGAGATATACGAGACTAGAATAAAAAAGCGGATTTGCTAGATGCAAAGAAAATTTTTCAGATCTTCAAAGTTTGTGATCTTTGATTCTGGCGACAACACATGCCGCCATGGATTAGAAGGATAAAAGACATCAGAGAACGGGATGAAATGAAATGCACAAAGTCATAGGAATTATCTACTTAGAAAAACTTTTCTCTACCTTTACTACTTAAAGATAGACTCAAATAGCTTCGAATGCGTTCCTTTGCAGGTTTCTTTCATGATTGCTTAGAAGGACCAAGCATCGGTTAGCCGGTTTCCAAGGGGCTGCCCGGCTACAACGGCCACCGCCAGTTCTGACCAATATCAAGTTTGCGATCATTGACATATTCGGGCATATCTTGGCATGTACACGGAATATGCCATAAATCCACATGGATGGACAAGGGCTTGCCCCCTAGGGGCAACCCAAAAATGTTAAAGAAATTTTGGCATGTGGATATGTGTTGAAGGAAGGAAGGAAGGAAGGTATTTTTATCGTCCACGGAGACCAATCGGTCTATGGGACCCAATAAAAAACGCAAAGCGGATTCTCGCCGGATTAAAACCCCCGCCCGCAGTGGTTTTCGAGGGAAAACCGTGGCAAGAATCAGCCTGCCGACAAAGCATCCTAACATATAAAATGCCAGAAACACCCAAATATATACAGTCATGCACCGCACCCGTAGTGCCCAATCACGGGCACCCGGTGGGGTGACCTCGCCCAGTCCGGCACCTCCCGATATGCGACCTGTGGCACGCATCGACCGCAGGTGTTCATCGGCAAATGTAAGGGCAAGTCCGCCGCATTACTAAGGGGCGTATTTGGCCCGGATCGGATCAACGCCGGGCAACTCGAAAGTGTGAGACTCATCCTCAATGGCACCCGCTTGACAAAGACCGACAAAGCCGGCCCCGGCGGGGCTCCCCAATCCACCGCCTGCCTCGATCGCGAAGATGGTGGCTTTCGTGCGAATGAAGGCAATGAGTCCGCGCTTTTCGGGGGCATCCGGGAACGCAGGTAGAGGCTGTGGGCCCCGGCTAACTGGGGTTGATGTGCTCCTTGTAATGGGTCGTTTTGACCTGCTCTAGAGCCTTGGGGTCCCGAGCTTGCCAAGGAAGCAAGCGTCTAGGTACTCCCCGCGGTATCCACGATGCGCCGTGTGTCCACTGCTTGCGCATCACGTGCTCCTGCGACGTTCCATCTGGCGAACCATCGATCTCTTTTAGCCCTCCAACAGGGCTCCGGAGCGGCTGCGGACCCATTGCCGCAGCGTAATTGGCGGTCGCGAGGCCGAGCATCACCCATAGTAACCGCTACGGAAATAGGCGATGTGTCTATCAAGGGTCGCCCGTTGAAGCGGCAAGAATCCGGTTTCTACCGCAGCGAGGACCGATAGGGGGGTGAAGGTTTC
Source organism: Isoetes taiwanensis (assembly GCA_021234155.1). Taxonomy (NCBI): domain Eukaryota; kingdom Viridiplantae; phylum Streptophyta; class Lycopodiopsida; order Isoetales; family Isoetaceae; genus Isoetes; species Isoetes taiwanensis. The sequence goes on from JAJEKV010000234.1 coordinate 105,391, forward strand.
ACCCCAAGTGCGTGCCAAAAATGCCTTCTGCACCTGCTCCAAGTCATTCCAGGTCGCCAAAGAGATGACCGGGCCCCAAACCTCGACCCCGTACAAAAGGACAGGCTCGACCAGTGCCCGAAACAGATGTGACTGATGGCCCCAATCATAGAGCTCTGCCTGGTGACTGTTGTTAAAGGAAGTGTTGAAGTTTGGCGTAAAAGGGAATATTGAGGGATGTTAGAGACATTCGTTAGCTAGGGTATTTGTTAGGCCATGGGAGTGTGTTTCTCATGCCAAGATTTTAGAAAAGAACTTTACGCTCTCATATACTTTTCCAAGTGTTGTGCTTACAAGTCACAACATATGGCAAAGCACCATGTCCTAAGGTACTTGGGTGCAACGTTGAAGTGCTTAGAATGTTGAAGTGCTTAGGCAGTATGAACATGGCTATTGTTTTTATAAAAGATATTAGTAGGAAGCTGGACCCACTAGGTGCCTACGTCGTCCTTTCCAATCCATCAATTAAGAGTGTTAGCATTTTTCGCACTTCAACAATCAACAGTTCGTATCTCAACAGGAGGATCTTTGGCAGAAAACTACTACTACTACTACTACTACTACTACTACTACTACTACTACTACTACTACTACTACTACTACTACTACTACTACTACTACTACTACTACTACTACTACTACTACTACTACTACTACTACTACTACTACTACTACTACTACTACTACTACTACTACTACTATTATTAATAACAACGTGATAGATATTATTACTGAAGTGAGATATATAACAAGTATTTTTTCACTATTGAGTGCCTAGTTAGAAGTGACAAAATAGCTATGACTTGGGTTATGACTTAAAGGATTATAATAGATTTTTCTACGTCCACGAAGACGAAGGCAAAGTGAAGAGCAAAGTGGTGAAGTGCTTAGAGGGCTTGGTGGATACGTGGAGGTATGGTTGTTCACGAAAACATTTAATACATTGGTGTGGTAGGGTCTTTTGTGGAGAGGCACTCCTAAACACCAACAGTTTAGAAGAAATCAAAATTTCAAAGTCCTACCATTTGCTTAGAGAAGACAAAGAGCACAACCTTTATGCATGGGTTTTAGGGTTTTCAACACTTCAGCATTTGAGCAAGATGTGGCATTTTTTACACGTTCAAAAACCAGAACACCAGCACTTCAGCACTTCAGCATTTGCACAAAAGCCATGATTCTCGAGGTTGTATCTAGGTCTTGCATATCGAACATATTCATATGATGCCAAATAGTCACACATTACCAGGAATTGTCTTCTACAATGAGTAGCAAAAAGGAGATTATCTCTTATTATGCTCAAAAAAGAAATGCTTTAGAGTTGCGATCTCATTTGGCTATCTCGTACTAATCAGTGTACACTTTAGCAATTGAACCTTGGAAAACTTGGCTGGTCCTAGGACCTCTTAAAGTCACCAGTCTGGACTGCAACAAGAAACCAAGGTACCATCAATCTTCCTAAAGGTGCTATGTACTCCCTTCTAAAAGGTTCTAATTCGAGATAGGGCAAAGAGCCTAAAGCTGGCCTAAGCTACATACCTTTTTCTAAACATGAAAAATCTCTTAACTTGTGAAACACTTGATGGCCAAGGGAGTATTGAATGGGCTACTTCTTTGAGGTTCCAATCAAAATTTGACTACTTTCCTCTTCCTAAGCTATGATGACGAGAGATTTCTTGCCTTTCTACTCTATATCTGGAATTGGACTAAATCATGCCAAATGTAATGTTATTTGGCCATTTGAAAAAGTTATCAATACAAGGGTGAAGGCATGGAGCTGTCATACAATGACGGCCACAGTGTCAATTAAGCTTTTGGGCATACCATACAACCTTTCAAAAAGTTTGAAAGCCCTTTGGTCACCAATTGTCGAAAGAATCTAAAAGAAGATAAACCTCTGGCTAGTCCTGCAAATCTCTGTCCAATACGAGAGAGATGCTAATGCAATTCTTAATACTACTCATATATTTACTATTCCTCGACACTTGTGGAGCAAAAATATGATATGATCAAATTTTGGTGATCATGCTTAAATTCATCTGGGGGGAAAAGACAGCTAGAGTTGCCTAGTCAGAAGTGTGTCAAGATAAGAAGGATGTGGCGTGGGTTATAACAACCTAATGGTCCAAGAGAAGGCTCTTGCAGCTAAGTTGATCCGAAGGGCTGTTCAAAAGAATGCATCTCCAACAATTGCTTTTGTGAGTTATTGGCTTAAGCAGGGCAGAATTAGGAATAGAGTTTTGACCCTGGAGAAGGTTGGTTCCTATTTTTAAAAATTTACAATGGGCCCAGGTACTTCCTCTGTAATGAGGAAAATTCTTGGAGCTTGGCAGGATGTATAGAATCTTTTTAGGTTAGCAGATGTAAGATCTAGGAGAGGGATATGCTCCCCCTTGCATTTGTACATCTATAAGTAGCTTCAAGGGTTAGCAAGATTGGACTGGGTTTCATAGACTAGATTTAAAGCTTTGGTTCTAGGTGATAGGAGGATCTTCGGGAAGATTATGGGGAATCTCAATTCTCTAGAGTTGTATTGAAAGAAGATAGATGGCTATGTGGGGATGAGAAGTAAAAAGTCAGAAGAGTGGATGGAATCTTTAGGCCGCTATCCCCACTAAAGGTTGCAGGCATATTGGCGCTAGACCAAGAGGAAACCAAAAATTTATTGACTAATACTTGGGCCTCTTTGTGCTCTGAAAATATACAATTCTTTTGTTAGGTCAGTATACGAGAAAGTTTATGCACTATAACGTGGTTGTTAAATTGAATTGGATTGAATTGAATGACTTTTATCGTCCACGGAGGCCAGTCGGCCTATGGGATCCAATACACGAACGCAGCAGGCATATTGTTGCTCGGTTTCAACAAGATCATTGTCCAATGGGATGTGGAGCCTCAGAGGAAGTAGACAATCTCCCCTTTTCTTTTATAGAGGAGTTTTGAAGAGGAATTAGTGCAATTATTGGGTTAACTGTCATAGCCTGTCAAACTAACCAACTTAGATGCAGATATTATTCAACTCACATAAAATAATATGTCCTTGTGGTGTATTTCGAAACACTATTGTGGTGTATCTCTTGGAGTAATAATTATAAAAAACACCTTCCGCTGGAGGTAGCCCTCATGATCCTGACTCATCATCAAAATTTGGTCGGTAATTACAACAAGAATTTTGATAGAATATTCTATTCATTCTTCAAGTGTCATTGGGACATGATCCCTCAAAAAGGGTAAATGAGTTATTGCTGGTATCATAGTGATAAAGTTGATGTAGTTGGTGATCTTTGTTTCTTCTTATAGGGGTTCGCTCCTCAGCTCCTGCTGCTTAAAAATTGGCTACTAATTCCATATAGTATCTAAGCCTAGAAGAAGAAGGTTAGGCCTATAGTAATCCAAGGTTGGGGAAGAATGGAGCGGCAGCTGATTAGTACAAGCATTGGCTATTAGGAGTAGTACCCACCTTGTTATAATTCTTAGTATCTAAGACGGGAAGAAGAAGGTTAGGCCTATAGTAATCCAAGTTTAGGGAAAGAATGGAGCAGCAGTTGGTTAATACAACCATTGATACTTATAAGTAATACCTACCATGTATAGTAGCTCAGGAAGAAACTTTAAACAAATGGTCATGTCCAAGAGGAGATTTCATGCTTCTGTGCACATTACCAGGGCATCCCATCTTGGCATTCCATGCCCTAACAAGCCACATATTGTTATATTCACTATGGCAAATGCAATGATAAAAGGTTTCATACTGCGTTAAGGAGCGAAGCTGAAATCTCATGTATATGGACTTTGGCCTTACCCCTCTATAGCATGACTCACGTCCAAATGAGCTTATTCGAGTGAGGGATATAAGTAACACTGACGATGTCATTGCATTGGGTCAAGAAAGGCTACAAAATTTCCTTCCATCTGCCCCAATTGTAGCAGTGTTGTATATCGTCAATGGCTTGAAACATCTCACAAATGGCAAGGCTGCAGACTTAGATGGCATGCAGGTAGAGTTGTTGAAGTGGGCAGCACTACAAATTATCCCTAGCATGTTCAATACTACACTTCAAGTAGGCTTCCCCCGCAATGCACCGCTACCAGAGTGGTATATAAGCCAGGTGATCCTCACATCTTCCAATTATTGAGCAATCATATCAACTTGTTGTTGGCAAAATTACTAGTGGGGATTCTTGAGATTGACAACATGGGTAAAGAATATAGAGGTACATGCCCTTACACAAGCAGGCTTCAGACCCAGTCACTCCAACATCGATTGTATTTTCAGTGTGGGCCTTGGTAGAGGACTATAGGAATAAAGGGAAAGATATGTGTTGCTGCTTTGTAGATTTTGCAAAGACTTACAATACGGTACCATGGGAAAAGTGGTGGAAAAGATGTAATTGGAAGTTTTTCATAAGTTGCAAAATGCAGTATATGGACTGCACACAAAATGCTTAGCTCAAATGTCGCCATCAAACCAGCTTTTCAACAGTAGTGTGGGCGTCTAAAAACATTGCTCAACTATATCTTTTCTCTGCATGTTCTTGACATTCTTACTAACATGTAAAAAAAAACATGTAACAATATGGCACGAGTTCTTTGACGAAATAAAATAAAGCTTCAAGGTGAGTACTTTCCTTATAGCCTTATGAGCAACACAAAATGGTAGTAAGCTTATAGTCATCCGAGTAAACCACGAAGCAAAGCAAGCAAAAAGGAATGAACAACCATGAAAAAACGTTTCTATGAGATCTTGCCCTTGTTAAGCGGCATTTAATTTTTGAGCTTTCTATGCATGTTCTTACTTATACAGGTGAGTTGTTGCACTCAGTGGGTTGTAATTATCCTCTGAGATTTTGTCCCGCCTGTGCTAATATATTTGTATCTATTATGATATTTTAACACAATATGTCGTCCTTTAAAAAGAAAATGGAAGGAAACATTTCTATGAGATCTTATTCTAGTTAAGATCTTATTTTGGCCCATTAAAAAAATAAAAAAATGGGTAAGAGACGACATCATTAGATTGAACTAATTTAGGCTTTTCATCCCCCGAGACCAAAAAGCCTATGGGATAAACAAAAAAAACACAGAAAACCTATTACTATCCAGAATATAAAACCTCCCCGAAGGGTTTCGAGGAAAAAACTTTAGTAGTAATAGGCTTGCTGATAAACTATACATTTATACATTTTAAAGTAGTGACAAAGGACACAACTGAGTTTGCATGTCCGTTACCTCAGGGAGGTATGATCCTAGTACCCCTCAATTGAAGTCGTCTCCAACATCACTTACACTGGTTGGTTAAGTGTAACCAACCCAGCATAACGTGCCTGATAGGCCCAAAAGATGGGCAGTTTTGAAGAGTTTGGCATCAATAACTCCTAGTTGGCAACATTGGCAGATCATGTCTTCTCGTTTTTCACGAGCCCATTTGCATGCCTCAATTCTTAAGCGGTGCTCTCGTTTGAGAATGGACGCAATCACTCCATGCTTCTTCATGGGCAAATGCGCTAACAGGTACCCTTGTGAAACCCTGACAATGTGCTAGATTAATTGGGTCCTATAGTGTGATGTTTTCACTAGTTATAAATCCCTAGTGTCTGAAAGCTTACTTACGAAGCACATGTCTAGATACTGCCTCCGGAATTGTGGTTCTCATTATGTTTAATTGTATCCACTTTTGTTCCTGCACATTCCATCTTGAGCCCCAAATGGCGTGTTTCTCCTTCTAGTATGTTTTAAGGCGTTATGAACCCATGGCAATTGTACAGACGTCGATTGAAAGGCGAGTGTGTTCTATGTTGACTACCTTCTGAAAGTATATTTTGTGACGTTCTAGCACAGCGCTCTCAAGTGGTAAGAACCATATCTCGTGCAGAAGATTCTAGGACTATGAACTTTACTTACAGGTGCTCGAGTGAAAAAGGCATTCTGAACTCTCTCCAAGTCCTCTCAAGTGGCAAGTGATATGACTGGCCCCATACCTTCTCTCCATATAGAAGAACTGGCTCCACCAAAACTCTAAACAGGTATGACTGGTGGGACCAGTCATAAAGCTTGGCTATATAACAATTGTTCTACATTGCATATAAAACCTTTCAACCTACTGTCACCGCTGTCGGATACAAGTATCCCAGTACGTGGTAGTTGAGAACTCCACTTTCAGGTAATTATATGTCTGCATTCCTTCCACATTTCAATCTTCATAAGTGAAGCAATCCTATCTTATTGTCACGAAGACGATATGAGGACACCTTGGTCTTGACCAAATTGACGAGTATTCTAATATCCTGATAGAAAATACCCAGTATATCCAGATGTTGCTGCATATGTGCAAGGATAAGAGATCCACATCATATATATATCACTATCACTATCACTAATATATATACAGGTATTAGATGTGTGTTTTGTCATCCCATGGCCATGTTCATAGAGATTCATCCTAGCCGTCAAATGATTGAGATCAAGGGTTAGGAAGAATCCACCTCATGTGGTGTGTGATGGGCATACACATGAAAATTCGTTTCTAATGAGGTGGCGTGCTGCATGCCCTTTATTTTTGTATGGGGGCATGTATGGATTATGCATGGGCATCCACTTACCCCATGTCTAAACCGTTGGATGGGGGAAGATGAAATCTTGACCTTCAATATAAAGTAGGGGAAAGTGCAAAGCAATTCTTTAAAAAAGTGAGGTGGCACCTTTATTTAATGAGGAAATAATGAGTGATAAATTATTTATTGATAGACTAAAGTCGTGTTTAATTAAAGTGGGACAAATCTTGAATTTTGGGACTCGGACTGAAAATGGGACTCACACACCAAAAAGGAAATTTCTGAATTGATTGCTTGAATAGAATTACACATGACACACAAAGAATTGGGTTACTTGTTTTCCTCATAAATTTTACAAACCACTAGTTGAGAAAGTTTTCAGACTTCTCAATATTATCTACCCTCATACAATGATAAAGCATGGAGGTTGCTCATGGCCTTGTCCATCTCCCTTCTTGGGATCTTGTGTGTGTTGTTCTTCGCAATGTGAGAACTTGGATATGACCATACCACACACTCCACCAATTCCCTCCTTTGAGGGTCAGCATAATTTGCCCTCCACTTCTTCTCCCAGCAGTCAGTGTATTGCTCCTTCAAGTTGCCCTTCTTGTGTCTCCCAATGGGCTCCCAATATTGAATTTGGAATCCCGGACGCAACTCCTCTCCATCAGGCATAGTGGTGGTTACATCAGAGAGTGCCACCCCTAACCATATTGGACAGTCCTCATCATCAGGCCTTACTAGCACAAAGTATCCTTCCTTGATGTCCTCAAAGGGATCCCACTCAGGAAGATCAAACCACTTCGGCTTTGAGGCCTTACTTCCCACAAACCACTTGGAACCCTTGTTGGGACCCGGTGAGCATTCTTAGACGTGCTTGCACCTTGAGAACCCTCCCATCTTGACTCGGCAAAACCCGCCTCTTAACTCCCTCCCACATGGTCATTCGGTTTCTAAGCATGTCACAACTTTCTCCCCAAGACTTGATTAGGGAGTCCATTTGATTTTTCTTAAGAGTGGAGGTGTGCTTTCCATTTTGAACATCATCCCAGTGCGTTATGTAATCCTTGATGCCCTTCACTAGTTGGCTAGAGTCTTTGGTATCTTGAAGGGAGGTAGTGGTTTTGGCTGCCCTTTAGGAATGAGAACTTCACCAAGAAAGACACCCTTTGCCACAACTTCGATACCTTGTACTGGGCATCCACAACTTGTCACCTGGTCTCCACTTATATTGCATGATTGGTATTCCATCCCTAACCCAAAACTTGAACTGAAGTGGCTTTGTGTGTCCTGTCAACTGGTCCTTACCATCTAGCAAGTATCCCTCTACAAATGATTTCCAATCTGCAACCTCATCCATCAAGAAAGCCATTGGGTTGGGGTCAATGCAGCTCTCAAACACATCCATTAGTTCAGGGGGAGAGTGGTCCGTTTTTCTCTCTTGAGCTTGGTGGAGAAAGTTCCAAAGAATCCATCTATATCATCATGCGTATGCCCAACCATCATGAATCCCACTTTGACAACTTTGAATACTCCCACTGCTGTCAAGTATGACATTGCCCCAAACATCCATCTATTCTTGTTTTCTTTCCAACGGTTGTCCAACCCGAACACATAGCTCCTCGCAGTGATTTCTCAAGTAAGGGAAATCATCCCAAGTCCTCCTTGATTCACTAGACACCTTGGATGTGAGGTTTTTATCCGCCTTTGGTAACAAAGCGGTTGATCATCCATCAAAGCCTCAAAATGGGTCTTTGAAGGGGAATACCTCCTCCCTTCTATCGATCCTTTCTCTAGTGTTCTCGAGGCACTTGAAAATAGAGCTCACATGGAAGTTTGGATCATCTCTCCATAGATCAAGCACAAAATGACCATATGTTCAGTTCCATGACCATGTGTTAATACACCCGCCGGACTTACTTTCATCTCAAAAGCGTTTTGACAACGCTTGGGTGAAGGATCTAGCTTTGGCAAGAAAGTCTTGTGTTGGTCCATCTTATCATGAATTATACACAAAAATTTGTCCCATTTGCATCTCGTAAAATGTTCTCCACTGCCAATACAACTGTCTACATGATATTTGGTCCCTTTGGTGATCTGCAAATTGCTCCCTAATTGCCATTCTTTCTTTCTCTATTGCAGTTGATGCAAGTGTATCCTTGAGTTGAATGCAAGTGTTGCACTTTGAGAATGGCATGTGTTGTAGGACACTCACGTCTGAGAAGTGAGTGCTCCATAACTTGCTGAAATGTGATTGAGAAAGAGGCCTACCTCCAGTAGTTTCCCGGGATGGAGTTGACCTCCTTAAGGCACTCCTTTTTTGGATATAGTGTTGTGGCAACACTCTTTGCACCACTCGCACACCGTGCTCGTTCACCTTCGACTTGTGGGGCATAGATTGAGACATGTATCTCACAAAGCTCTCGAAGACTGCAATGGCCTTGAGAGTATTTGCTCTAGGTTTCAAAGTGAGTGCATTACCATGTTGGAACAAACTGTGCCCTTTTCTAACCTCGCCCCCAAAGATCTGTAAAATGAAGACTTGCTCACCCCAAGAATCCATCTCAATGCTCTCATACATACCTTCATGCCCCTCAATTGATATAGTAGCCTTCCTGTGTTTTCATCATAGCTGGAATTCCTACACAAGGAGTAAATGAAATTAATCCTATCTTTTTGAAGCTGTCCAATGTATTGGGACCTTATCTGCACGAGGTCATCCACATTTATCTTTGCCTTTGTGCAATCTAGGTTGCAACACTCTTGACCCCCTAATTGCCTCTAGGTTTTCTTTGGTTGGTGCCATACTTTCCACCCTTTCTAAATATTTGTCACTTCTAGGCCTCTTGGGCACCCTTTGGCTGCCTTTTATGAAAAACATAGCGTCTCTTCCTTGTGATCAAAGGATGCTCATCGACCACCAAATCTTCCACATGGTCTTGGGTGGGCCTTGGGGTGTGTAGTTCATGAGGGCATTCTAGAGTATCACCATTCTTGTGTGTAATATATCTAATTGGCCATCTCAACCGAGCTTGGGACTCCAAAGAGCCACCGAGCACACACAATGCAATCACTAGAGCTTCCACGGGACATGATTGTATCAACCCGATAAGAAGCTTCACAATGCCAACTCCAAGATGTTCATCTCCCAGCCTTTCATCATTCACACTATCAAATGGATCAACTGCAGGTTATTATGCCCTCTCGCAAATACCGTCTCAATGCACGCAAGGGTGCAACAAAAGGCAACCCATCTTCCTCCATTGGAGCCTAGGGCAATGCTCTCTTTGGACTTCCTTGGCTCCATTTTACTCCTCCTCTCACATGCTCCCCGAATGAAAAAGCTCACATTAAAACCATATAGCCCCAAACACCACAAATATGACCATATGAACCATATAAAACCATACAAACATATTAAATATAATCATATTAAACCATATTAAATCATACAACCATATTAACTAAAATCATATAACCATATTAAACCATACAACCATATTCATTGTAAACCATATGTAAACATTGTAACCATATATAACCTTTAATACTATTCAACCATTGAAACCATATTAAATATATAACATAAGATAACATATATAAACATATAACATAACCTTTAATATCTTGTCATGGCCACGTGGGCCTCCTCGAGGTTGAAAGCGCGGGCCATGTCAAGAACCCAAGACTTACCACGTCATGGAGGGCATGGCCTACACGTGTGAGAAGTTTATTATTGCACTTTTATTTAGGTTCGAGGGTGCGGCTGCACTAATCTTGACCCTCTTCCTCTCCCCCCAGGCCATTCTTCCTCCCCCGTTTTCTCCGATCACTCTTCGCGACTCAGTATTTTCCTAAAGCTGGGTCTTCCGATCAGGCGATCGATCGAACCGAAGCCATTCCAAGGCCATCTTATGACCGCCGGCTTTGGTCGACGGATCGAGGCGCTTTGCAAACCGAAGTTTTAGCAGATTGAGTGTTCGGCGATTCTTGCTCGAGAAGAAAGTGAGGCCTTTTATCGCTGCTTTTAGTTTTACGTAAGTCCTTTCTTGCATATTCACTTATATTACATTTGTTAGAGGCTCTTATTAATCCCCGATACAATTCTACGGTACCGACAAATCCTTATTCACGCTTTTGAACGAGTATACCCACATGGAATCGAATACGGAGCTTCCTCCTCATCCGGCAAATCTTCCGGGTATGTTTTTGTAATATCATACCTTTTTTAATCTCATTTCTCTCTATTGTTTCTCTTTTTTCTCATTAATCTCATTTGTCTCCACTTGTTCTCTGTTTTTCTCATTAATCTCACTAGTCTCTCGTTATCCGTTTTCCTTTTGTATTGTTTTACGTTTTACGTTATCTTTTTTCTTGCTTGTGGTTGAATTGAATACATTGTACAGGCACAAGTGAGAGTAGTGGTAAGAGTAGTAGCAAGCAACCGAGATAGAAATCATCAGAGAGAGGTGTTAGTAAGTAAGATATTGCAGGGCATTAAGAGAACATTACTAGGAGAGATTCACAAAAGATATAGCTAAACTGCCTAAGAATGTTTCATAACGTAACATAACTAGGAATGTTTTCTCCCACTGAGAACTAAGAATAGGAATTGCTTCACGTAATCAAGATTTCTAACTCACAAGATATCCTCCATCAGCAGAGACATGCGAAGGGAGTGGCGAAGTTGAGAATACCAGCTTGCCAACAACCAGAAGTACAGCCTTCTTCTCGACTCGCGAAGTCGAGAACTTCGACTCAAGCGAGGTTTGCAGAAGAGGGAGTGTACACTCGATCGTTGGCTGGTTGAGGGATTCTCATGACCGGGATTCGATTGCACACGCCTACCCAACGCCTTCACATTCTTTTTAAGCTCTGTTACCTTCTCGACTCGTGGAGTCGAGAATGTCATACCGGCCAATAGCCCTTTGTGCAGCCGCAGGTGCCTCATTCCCGCCCCGAGCCACTCTCCTTCGAATCATGCTCATGAATAGCGAAGAGGACCGGTTCGACCGGGTGGAGGCCTTCTACGACAACCACAGGTGCTAAGGCCGCCACTGAGTCGAAAACGCAGCTCTAGTGGACTTCGCTTGGCTGGCAGAGGCCTTAACCACTCTCCTTCAAACTATCTTCGAGGATATGGCAAGGGAAGTGGTTTTGACCGTGTCTGCCAACTCTTAGCAACCCAACTCCCTGTGCTCAGCTGGCCTCTACCCGCTTAAAGACCGCCTCCTTCAACCATCTTCGCCGTAATATTGCGCTGGCATGGGCTCGGACCGGGGAGGCCTCTACAACTAACCACAGTGGAAACCACAGAAGTTTGTCAGATGCATTCTCGCCATGAAGTCGGAATGCCTTTACCCACCGGGCACTCCATGTGTACTATCCGAGTTCTCGATATAGTTAAGGCATTCTCGAATTTTGAAGTCGAGAATGTAGACAGAAACCAACATCGATTTCTCGACTCGCAAGTCGAGAATCCCTTTAGCCACCAATTTCTCCAGGTGGTCGGGTCGCTTGGCCTTGGACCCGCCAGAGCCACTCTCCTTGAACCATCTTCCTCGAGAATATTGCGAAGGGGAGGGGCTGGGACCGGGTGGAGGCCTCTACAACTAACCACGGGGCAACCACGAGCTTGTCGTCGCATTCTCGAAGGAAAGTCGAGATTGCAGAGGAAGCTAAGGCCTCACATTCTCACTCGCAAGTCGAGAATCCCTTTAGCCCAATCCCACATAGCAATGCCCGCTCCCGTGCATTCTCGGTGCTATGACGATCCGAGCCACTCTCCTTCAAACTATCTTTTGCTTTCGAATATTGCGAGAGGGAAGTGGCCCCGATCGCTGTGAGCCTTTTGGGTCTTAGCATAGGTCTCTACAACCAAGCTAATCGTATTCTCTGCTTGTAGTCCCGTGTGCCTCTAGCCATGCGAGCCACTCTCCTTGAACCATCTTCCTCGAATATTGCGTAAGAGGAGTGGTTCGACCGGTGGAGCCTCTCGACTAACCACGGGAGGATGCATTTGAACCGCATCTCCTGGGCCTTAGACCTAGCCTGATCTATATACAACATTCCAAGAAAACATTCCAAGAAAAAATACACCTAAAATGGATCTGTTCAAGTTTACCCCCGATCCATTGTTTCCTTGCCGAGCATCTCTCAACCCAGAGAGTAAATCATCTCTCGAAGCTGAAAAATGCTGGACAAGGAAACAATAAACCCGTCGAGCTTATGAGCAGTTCCATGATTTAAACACAGACGGCATGTTCTACACATAAAATAATCTGGGCATCTCGAAACTCACCTCTTCACGCCAGAAATTCTTTGGGCCATCAGATCACCCGGATCCCGTGACCTCACCGAGAGTCTTTGCTTCTTTCGGCGGGTCTCATCAAGAGTGCACTCTCATCTAATACTTGTATCACTGCGATTCTCGCGTATCCCCGTTCCATGGCGCCGCAGTGTAGAGTTCCCGTGTCTGGCAGCTCCTCTCCGCTTCCTACCTTAGCTCCGTGCTCATCGATCAAATCAATCGCTTTGCAATAGGGCGGTCGAAAAACACACATTCAAGGCGCCATAGCGTGCTTTACCGCCGGGCGCCATTCGAAGTCGCTATACCGATGCTCCCCTCCGAACTCGAGGTCGCCAATGCCGCAGTTGAAGATAAACCACGCCCGCTCACTAAGTCCCTTGATGTGATTAAATTTCGAAATAGTGTTTAAGGGCTAAAGCCGTCCGTCTTTGTACCTTAGCCCGATCTTTTACATGCAGTCCTAAAACTCACCACAGCGGAGGAAACTTAATTTACAGAGGGGTCAAGAAGAGGATGAGAGGGCATCTGAGACATGACTCAGATCCAAGAAGCGAGGCCGGAGGGATGCTAGTTCTAGCGGCAGCAAGAAGAAGAAGACTAACACCCCGGGTGAGCTCGAGGGTTTTTTTTGTCGAATACCTTAACCGATCCATCCTTTCTTCTTGCAAAGATTCACCTCGGACTCACTAGTGATCACCGGCGAACTCCGTTCTTCGTCATCGAGGGATCGAGCTTCTTGACACACCGCCAGATTCTTGGTGGTATGTCGAGGTATCAACAAGTGGGAAGGAGAAAGATCTGTTTCTCCACCAAAGGGACAAGAAGAGCTCAGGAGACAAGTACAAGAAAAGTCGGTGTTGTGCTCTCCGCCTCTGGCCTTGATTCAAGCATTTAACACTACATGAGGAGGGACCGCGGAAGAGTAAGTTCTATCACACCAAAAAATTAGCGTTTCAAATTATTCTCACTCTTCCATGAACAAGGCGAAGGGCACCCAAAAAGGCGGCGCCTTTAAATTGTCGTAACCTTGGGTGGAAGGATCCGGAAGGGATGAAGGAGGCGGAACCCTAACATCCGGGAGCTTGGAATGGAGATTTCGAGTCGGGGAAAACCTGTTTCAATACGGGAGCTTCACTTCTACTGTGGTCGAAGACTCTACAACACTGCAGTTGGGGAATGAAGTTGTGATTCATACACAAAAAAGTCCACCAAAAACAAAGATGGGGAAGATGACACCACGGGAGGAATCGGATGACGAAGGAGACGAAGATATGGTCGACTCCCCAATAATGGATCCCATGATCAGATCAGGATTTCATGAGAGAGGGGCATGTAAAAATGGAGCGGCCGGGCTTAGTATTATCCGTTGGGAATATCACACAAGCCGCCGCCGGACATTAGACAATTTGAAGGTTTGCGGGAGATGCCGCCTTGTTCAACCACGTGGAATTTAATCCAGCACACATGCCGGAGATTCTGAACCCGATGGTGCGACATCCCGCTGCCAGATCCAATGCCTGCGGATGTCATACCTTTTTTAGCGGCATCGACCGGTGAGTTGTTCAACCGGAAGTCCGAGGAAGATCCGGGGGAAAGGACGTCCGTTCCGGGTTGTAGGCGGTCAGCATTCGATTAGGGGCGGCGCAAGTATTGCAGAGACGGAGAAGGAGGTCTTATGAAAGGATCAAGGATAGATATGCCAAGCGAGAGTTCTTTCTTCGCGGAGACGCCAAGAACCTAACCGGCGATTAGCCACGCCGTAACACAATAGCAAATGAGTGCAGCTACGTAAGGTAAATAACTCTCACGAATCCTAACATTTGTCGATTATCATGGGGTTTTCAGTTTCGCTGAGTGCGCCGAAAGCCAGGGTAACACGTAAAATCAAAGGATCCGAGCTTTCTCGACTTCGCGAAGTCGAGAAACCCGAGAAGTAAAGAAAATTAAACATTCAAGGGACTTCTTCGACTGCGAAGTCGAAAGCCCTACCATCTTAACGTTTTCCGATTATCATCGGGTTTTCGACCGCAAGTCGAGAAAGCCGGTGGTAACAGAAAATCAAAGGATGCGAGCTTTCGACTTTTGCGAGTCGAGAAAACCCGAATAAGTAAAAGAAGGGACTTTCTGGCTTGCGAGCCGAGAAAACCCGTGGGCTACTATTCTTGTTTATTCCGGTGTTTGTAGATACTTTCATGCTCGACATTGGTACATTGGTGAATGCAGCCCTTATCCCGACTGCATCATACACACGCTTAGGCAACAAAGGAAAGCATTGGGTTGTCCTCGGCCCCTAAAGGAAACAAAGGGCTCCCCTGATAAGTGGAAGACCTTTGAGAAACTATGCGGATATGTTCTACTGGAGGGACAGGAAGATGATGAGGGAGAGGAAGAAGAGGAGAAGAAGAAGAGAACACCAAGGGAAAGGGAGTCTCTCTCGGACCAATATGACCTCATTCTAGCAACCGAGGCGGTCTGGGAGAAATGGACCGAGATATGGGCTCAATGGACAAGAGGCAAGTCAAGGACAAAGAATGGAGAATTTCCAAGCAGGCGGACCCCAAGTTGTTTGACAAGGGTTCATGAAGAGGGATGAGGGCCCGACGGACAAAGAAACGCTTGACCTACAAGGCAAAATCTTGGAAGGAACAATCCTACTAAGGAAGACCAGAGTTCTAAAATGCGGGATTTAAAGGATTATGCCACAAATCCTAAAGCGATACGTGCGTTAGAAGAAGGCATCACGAAGTTTCGCAACGTTGCATCTAATGAATACCATGATTTTGATTATTACAAGGAAAAAGGCTGCCCTTGATGAGGAAGACATGAAGGAATTGAACCGCCTATGTCAACCCTACATCAACACCAGTTTGAAGCGTAACGTCGAAACCCTTCCTTTCCCCGAACGTGCTATGGCAATTCTGAAGAGGAAGCTTGGATTCGGGTGGTCCCATTTAAGGCGCACGATAGCTCCCCATTTCTCGGTAACTTTGGGACACAAGGGATTTGGTGGTCCGGGCGGCACTGGACCCGTGGCACTATTTGCCATCAATATGATCGAAGACCCCACCCTTTTTATGACAAAGGCGACATAGAGCGGTGGTACAAGACGTGTATGCGGACATGACCGACTGGATACTTTCGGTTTCCTTGTCTTTTGCATGCCAGGGCAATCGGATAACCTTTGTCTCCCAATGGGCACTGATATTAACTTCACCAACAAGATCATGCACTCCATATACTTAACTTGATCATGAGTGCGGACTTGGCTTGCCCAAGGCACCAAGCTTTGCCAACATAGTTCTCGGGTTTTGATTTCAAGATCTATTGGGTCGACTGGATAAGTGGTGGTCTAGCGAGCATCATTATCTCGACAAGTTCATGATCTCTCAAGAGCGAGATGGAACCCCGGAAGGGGGCAGATTTATGGAGGATGTTCCATCGATGGACAAGGTCAGCAAAGATGGTGCGACAGGTCCTATACATAGAATTCCTATCCGGCCAAGAGTTATCAAGTACTTCATAACCAGCTTGGTCGAGGAAGATCAAATTGTATGCGAGTGGTACATGAATGGCCTCGTTTCTCTCGGGGGCTATCTTTGCTTTTGGAATGAAACCTATATCCGTGGTTGGAAATAAGGACATGGTTGAAACCATTTGGTCATACCTGGATCTGCTTCATGAGCATTTCAAGGGGAGGAAGACAAATGGAAGCAGTAAAGACGACGAGGACGAGGGAGACAAAGCCGACGCGAGACGAGAATGTCGAAGGTTTGGACCCGACCCGCCGCCGAACACATTCTTGAAAACCCGAGATTGAGGTGAGTTTATTTTTTGTTTATTTGTTTCTCGATTTCGCGAAGTCGAGAAAAACTCGTTCCTTTCAATACCTTTTTCTTTTCATTCTCGACTCGCGAGTCGAGAAAACTCGCTTCCTTTTCGACAAATGTCATCATTTCGTGGAATTCCAGTCAACGACTCGGATCATTGTCATTGGGCAGCGGTTCACGCCGCGAGGGAGGAGAATGAAAAGGACAAAGACAATCCGAGCAAGACACATCTCCACGGCCTTAAAGGACTCGAAAAGATAATGATCCCGCATTTGGATCCCGATGAACCGGATATATGGTCGAGCCAAACTCCAACTGGGATCCAATTGTCCCGCCAAGCTTGTAATATTTGACGTCAATGGAGTATTAGCTGTAGTATACCACGATAAAGACGCCCCCGAGATTAACACCTCGCAGATCCCACCAAAGCGGAGCATAAAATAGTGTATCCGAGGCCTAGAGCTAAGGAAATTGTTGAATGGTGCCCGAACGGGGATTGAAGTGGGCATATGGTCTTGTATGGCAAAGAAAAAAATATTGTCAATGTTCTTGGTGTTCTCGGCATTTCAATTTTGAAGTTCAAGTTCGTTTGGGGAAACGAAAAGGGTCGAGCATGTGTCGGACCTCGATCCATTGGGCCACAAAGGGGAAGCATATAATGGTGAAAATTTTGGGACGGGGTTTATGAGCAATTCCAGGACTATGGCAAACACAACACGCCGATCATAGACGACTCCGCCTACAAGTGCTATCATAACGCGCAAAATACAATCATCATTAAGCCATATCGACCAAGAATATGAGACGGATAGGTGGTTGTCCTTCTGACCGCGGTCCTGTCTTGGCGAATCCCGCTTTGCCATTCTTGTCGCCGATGTGCTTCGAACTATCCGAGCCTCACGGAACCCGATCCAGAGCAAGGCGATCATGAAAGCTATGGACGACAAATATTTTGGTGAACAAGAAGAGTGACCTCCGCGCCGGATAGTCAAATTGTGTGAATATTGTAAACAAACGTGAACACATGTATTGAACATTTTGTAATGAATATACTTGTATATTGAGTTTTCGCTGCCTTTCTCGACTCACGAGTCGAGAAAGGCATGCTTGTCCTGTTGATGAGACCATTTGTATGTTTGATTGTGTGACTGGATGCAGCCACAAACTATTATGATAATGCTTGTACATTGCGTTTCCTGGGGCTTTCTCGACTCGCGAGTCGAGAAAGGCACTGGTTGTCTCGTTGACGAAACCATTTGTATGCTTCCGTGTGTGATTGGATGCAACCATATCTTATATTATAATGTTTTAGTGCAAGTAATGGACCACGCCCTAAATCTGACGGCTAAAATTTGATTGACTTAATTCGACGATGGGGATTAAAGTGAAAAAAAGGAAATGGTCTTTTGCCCTATCGGGCTTATGATGGCAGAGATTATTATAGCAGAGCATGGCCGCCCGTTCTGATGGCTACTCTTACCTGTGAAAGTGGACATGGCTGTGGATCCTCAACTGCTGCTTATGGCTTCGGACGTGGCTATGGTGAAGGCTTTAGCTTTGGCAGCAGGGATGTAGGACACAAGCAGAAAATGTAACACAAAAGACGGGTACGTTAGGCTCCAAATTGAACAAATATTAGCTTTCCAGAGCATCAACGTCATCATCCTCTACAAAAAAATGTCCGATTCTGTTCTTCAAGCTGAGAGTCCCAAGGTATTATTTTCAAGAACCTCTGTAATCTATAATCTATAATTAATTAGATCTATAATCTATGTGAAGTACTCCCATGCTTGCCATATTTATCCATTTTTAGAAGAGTGACTGACGTAACACGAATTGTGGTTGTGACTGTGTTTTTGTTCTAATTGTTATTCAGGTTGTGACTCAGGCTGTGAAGTTTTGGAACAACTTTAAAGGAACACGCTCTTGGCTCCTTACTTCAAGGCAACACTTGAAGAGCGTTCTCTTGAAGCAGACTATGAAAGTTAAGTTACAAAAATGTTTTGTATGCTCACCCTTTTGATCTATCTCCTTGAGAGCTCTTCTTATATCATTGTCTAGCTTATGAATAGCTATGGGCTAGCTTATTCCAAATGCTTTTTATGAAGCGCATTCTGCTCAACTGGAGGGCAAAATCACTATCAAAGCATATGACATGGACTGGGTAATGACCATACAAGAGGTTGAAAATGATACATTTAAGTTAGGGGGCTTTGGCTGGAAGACGATGGCAGCTCATTATGCAATATCAGAAGGCGATATGGTGGTTTTCAGGCTGGTGAAAAAGGCACAGATATGTATAGAAGTCTTTGGAAGTAATAAATGCCTGAGGCAAAGCACAGTTCCTATGTACAATAAAGGCGAAATGCCTAGAGATGATCAAGATAAGTATGGTGATAATAATACAGGGAAACATCCGAGCCCCATCAAGATACATATGGTAACAAGCATGTCATCAAAAAGTCATCTAAGCGGAAGGTGAGTGCCCCATCAGCAAAATACGTAACAAGAGAAATTGCCTAAGGAGAAGAAAAAGATTGAGGGGGATTCAGATGATGACCAAGTTGATTCTAATGCAACATCAAAAATGATGAGAATGATAGCCAAGAGCCATATAACTAATCGTCCAAGCTTTGTGATTGTTCTTCTAAAGTCTGTACGAACCTTTATCAAACTTCTGTTACTATTGTATTCTTATTATCTTGATCAGCAGATTCACATGCTATTCTTTCTTGCAGACCATAAACAGAGTCTTTGCAACTGAACATTTAAGTCTGAATGGATACGGCACCTTAGAAGATTGCCATGGTGAGAAATGGGTCTTTCCATTTAAAACACGGTCAAGGTTTACTTGGATAAGATTTGTCAAGAAGCACGAGCTTGAAGTGGGAGATTCGTGTCTTTTTGAAGCAGTGAGCAATGATAAGTACTCCCATGCTTGCAATATTTATCCATTTTTTGGAAGAGTGACTGATGTAATGTCCTTTTTAGCAGGAGAAACCAGCAGGCTATAAATTATTCGAATCTATAAATATTAAACCAGCAGGCTATAAAAACCAGCAGGCAGTATGCCATTTCCACTGCTTAAAGCAATCTGCAAAAGGTCATTTCATCAAACAATGACCTATCTAAAGATGGGAAGGTGAACTTGAAGCATTCTTGGTACATGCCAGACCCACAGGTGCTTTGAGCTTGCCCTTATTTTGTCTGCATAAGAAATCATTCTTCCCTTTCCTTATTTTAATCAACCCAAAAGGGACTGCAAATGCAGTGTTTGTTTACAAGGCCATGATTAGATCTATATTACATTTATGTGAAGTACTCCCATGCTTTCCATATTTATGCATTTTTATGGGAATGTGATCTTAAAAGCATTCTTGGTATATGTGCTTACATGAGCCAATGTGGTGGCAGACTGTTAGCAGATTGGTCAATCATGTAATTGCCATAGCAGCAATCAGGCAGTCCCATGTTTGTCCAAAGCTATATCTGCTCATATTTGTGAATTATTTACACAAATTGCCATATTTTTGCTTTGTATTACACAGAGGTCTGTGGACTTTTCAGCATGCTGAAAATGAAGTTGAGGTTAATCAGTATCTGTAATATGATAAGGCCCCTCTATGGAAGAAAGCTATCTCAAAAGGTTAATTTCTTGACGGTCTGCAGATTAATTAGCCAAATTTTAACCAATCAACAGCCGGAGAATTATTTTTCAAAAGTGTAATAGAAAGCGAAATACTTGAATATTCGTTATAGATAGACATTTAGTGGGACAGTTTCAAGCACCCACGTAGACTAGCACCCACGTAGACTGAGCCATTTTCATTCAACCAAGAGCCGGAAAATTATTTTTTGAAGGTATAGGATAAACTGGAGACATTTTATATTGGATGTGATCTAAAAAGTTGATTGAGTGTAATTTTCATATCATGTTATGTTTAAGGGCAAAAACATATTGTTTAAGCCCAAATTTTATGCATCAAGCTTATGGCTTTGACTTGGTCCCAATGAACTCTATACGAATGTTTAACCCTTTAAAACACGTGGCGATTTGATGCAACTCAATGTACAATCACAAGCACCATAGTTTGACAAAAATAATGCATAACATCATCTAGGACAAATAGTGCACAGCATCATCTAGGATTTAGGGGATGTTTATGTTTATTTATGCCATTGAACAATCTATTGCTTCCCAATTTTTCGGACAAAAACCTTACTCTCTCTTAGCAAATTTTTAGCATAAATCTCTCAGTAATCTCTTAGCAAGTGATAATATAAGACGGCTTTATATTGAGTAAGGAAGACCAAAAGAAGTTCATGGCACTTCGTATGAAGTTATATCATGCTGCAACAAATATGGCTCTTATTTTGTGTGGAATGTTGCAATCAACACCATGTATAATTCATCAAATTTTAAACTTGAAAGACATACAATGTTAGTACAAAAATAGGAACTTATGATAGTTGAGAAACACCATGCACAAGGAAGCATGCACTACAACACTCTCACAATAGCATAGACAACTTATAAATTGGCAACACACTTATGCTTTTCATCTACAGGTTTCCAACGTATATAGAATGCAAACATTGCCCAGCAACGCTGGGCACAATTTCTAGTTCTAATGAGAATGGTTGTACCTTCACTTTTATGGGCCTTTCTCGACTCGCGAGTCGAGAAAGACACTACTTCCCACGTCATTGGATGAAGTTGTATGGAATGAATGTTCTCCATTGTAATTTGATTTCAACATTCTTTTCTTCGTTTTGACTAATGGCACCGTAATTGTTAATCATACTCTCCTTGCTCCAGGTGGTTCGTGCACGTATCCGACACGAGCACAGCATCCCTTCCAGCATCCGCGAGAGACCGCCGAGGCGGCCTGAGATCCGCTCAAGGCGAAAGAAATACCGTTACAGCGCAGGACTTTGGCCACGCTACACTCTTGCGGCCTGCGGGATAAGGTTGCTCGCGACCAGAGGTTGCTTTCGCTACACCACGGGATAAAAACGGTGAAGAACAAAGAGAAAGTCCGGGAAGCTCAAAGCATCTTGCAAGCATTGCATAACATCCACGGAGGTTGGGGAAGGAGCATATTCGATGAAAGGTGCGGGGAGGCGAAAGTGGAGAAGTCGGGTGGGCAGTCGGGCCAGGTAGGCCGCAGAGGCACCTCCACGTGAGGCATTCCACACTTTTTCGAATACATACGGCGTGAAGAAGCCGCTAGTTAATCCCCTAAGGTGGACCACCTACCAAGATGATGTAATCAGAGTGACAA
The DNA here is from genome assembly GCA_021234155.1 of Isoetes taiwanensis. Taxonomy (NCBI): domain Eukaryota; kingdom Viridiplantae; phylum Streptophyta; class Lycopodiopsida; order Isoetales; family Isoetaceae; genus Isoetes; species Isoetes taiwanensis. The sequence goes on from JAJEKV010000234.1 coordinate 127,400, forward strand.
AGAAGACCGCCATGGTCTCAAGCGTCAGATGTAAAATACATTGTACCTATTCAATTTATTAATAAAAATTCTTTTTCAACTAGTTCTTTGGTTTCAATCTTTAATGAATTTCCTTTGTTTCAGTTGCATTGTTCTTGTCCTCGACTCGCTAACCAAGGAAAACTGCAGCAAAGCTGGAATGCAGAGTTTTATTCAAAAATTCGAATTAAGGATAGTTTTCGGGTCGAGGTGCTCCTTTTTATGTAAATTAACAGGGTTCCGAAAAAAAATGGGAATGGAATGAGTCCCACTTTAATTAAATACGACTTACTAGAATCTAGATGGGCAATGTTCATATTGGCCTTATATGGCAGTTGGTTTTGTAGAGGTATATCGATTGCTATTTGACGGCAGCTATTCCTGTGGCACGATGTGACATGTATTTATGAATTTGTCGTAATTTATCGGGTCAATGCTAGCTCTGCAAAAATAGGTGGTATATAAAGTCTTCAAATTTGAGAAAAAGGGACCAGTTGACGTCTCCGAAAGGGAGGCCGGATCTACCCCTGCAATTTACCTGCGAGACTGAAAGGACGTGGCGAATGTTCTGCAAGTGGAAATGCTCGAGATGATTCCGGCGTGAGCAGAGATTAGGACTTTTGTTTGGCGGCAAAAATCAGGCTACGAGGCTGCGAAATGTATTTGTTGATTCCGATTTGCCACAGGAGTGCAGTGTTTGAAGTTCTCATTGGATCTCAATTTATGGCATTTGTTTCCATTCCACGTTCAATTTGGTGGTGTATCTAGCCTTTACTTTGGTGCAAAGGTGGCTTTTACCTCTCAGGTTAGTTTCCTTTGAATCTTCTATTTTGTACGCTGATTGCTGGCTCTGTCTTTTATGTCTCAGGTCAGTTTCGTTTGGATCTTTTATTTTGTACGGGTTGTGATAGCTCTTAATTTACGTAAGTCCTGCTGTTGCTCTATCTCTGTGTTTTTTTTTTTTGGGGGCAGGGTATTGGAGAGGGCTAGGTAAATGGGTTTGATTGATAAAATGCTTTTGTTCGATTGTCAAACCTCGTGAAGATGTTTAATAGGCATTTGTTTGAGAATTTATCTTTCATGCAATGTCTCTTGAAATTCAGAGAAGGAATGTCATGCATCGTCTTTCTTTTTCCTGTTTTTGTCAGGTTGTTTACTTGGCCTAGACAATGTAGTAATAGTGTTTGTGCTCTTTGCAGACTCTGTCTTAACCTCTGGGAATCGAAGAAAGCAACGAGAAGGAAGCGAATATCTAAGGTATGGTAACCCACGTAGTCAAACAAACTCATTGCACGTTCTGCTTTTTTTCTTGATTGCTTCTGTGTATGTGTAAAGAGTGCTCCTTAACCATAAGGCTCTATGACAACTTCGCATTTTTCTGTCCAGTAATTTCCTATGTATGATGCTTCTAGAATTGACTAGTTTTATATGGATGCAATCAAACATACATTCTTTATGTGCTACCGAAAACAGTGCCATTATTTGGTGGCAATTGTGACACGTTTCCTATGTTAGTGTAGGTCAACAGTGATTTGTGTATGTTCGCAATATATCTAGTCACTGTTAAAAGCCATGCCAAGGCGAGCGATAGAGATAGATCCAAATAGAAATTACACAAGTGAGGAGTTGAAAAGATTGAAACGAAATGAATATCAGCGAAGATGGTATGCTAGGCTATCGGATGAAAGGAAGAATGACCTGAGGTTGAGAAGGGAAAATATGGGGCATAGAGGGCGTCAAAGCAGTCAAGATACAGCAGAGCAGCATGCAGAGCAAGGTAGCGACTCGTCGAATGGCATGTCTGAAGACGAGTCTGTTTCACAATTTGATAACCAACAAGTGGGTGCAAATTGTGTACTGATTGTGGATCATACCGCTTCGTCAAGCCAGTCACAAATTACTGTTCCAGGTGCAAGCATTGATATTAGTGCTCAGTCAGCTGACAATAGCAGGTTACAATAAAACGAACGTAAGCGGAGATGGTATGCTGAGCTCTCTGAGGAAAGAAAGGCTGATCAGAGAGCAAAAAGACAATGCACAAGGAACAGAGGCAAAAGAGCAGAACAAGACAACCAGCTGTTAGGTTTAGATTATCATTTGATTGCCAGTGATAGCCCCTCTACTGATCATGCGCAGTCAGATGCCAATAATGGCCGAGCTATGATTGCAAGTGCTAGTGACAGTCATGTGTTGGCAATGCAGCATTGGCAACGTCAAATATGTAAGATGCAAGCCCAAACGCCCATTGCAATTCCATGGAGTAAGTCATGCATATATTGTGGTGCTAGATTGCTGCGAGATGAAAGTGATATCTTCTGTTGTAACAATGGTCGTCGCATGCTTCCGTTGTTACCAGAGCTGCCTCTTACCCTTGCAAATCTTTATGCTCAACGAGGATTCAGTGCAGATAGTCGCAAATTGAACCGACTCTTTTGCTTCACTGCGCTTTGTGCAGATGGACAATTTGTTGATTTACCAACTCCATCTTCTATTGCGCTGATGGGACGGACATATCACCAACTTTTTCGTGTGTCCAAACCACATCAACCATTGCATTGGTATATCTATGATGAAAGTGATAGATACCGACATGCAGGGATGCACGGTGTAAGGGCTGATTGGGTTTTAAAAATAGGAGAGGCACTGGAAAATATAAATCCGTATTGTGGACTCATCAGAATGATGCAGGGTATGCAACTAGAGACAGCAGTGCTAAGGTTGAATGGGACAATTGCAACAGGTGAGGTTGCTGCTGTGGTACATGCCAACAACTCGATGACAGTAAATCCAAGAACTGCTGTATTCTGGTTGCATGATAACCCACAGCCAGTATATATAAGCATCTTAGATCCACAATATGAGCCCTTGCAATATCCTCTATTATATCCACACGGAACGTTGGGTTGGTCTCCAGATAATGAACAACATTTATCACAACTAGATTGGTATAGATGTAGACTAATCCATGAGCAAAGGTTCTTACAGCTAGGGCGGCTTGCATGTGAATATATTGTTGATATGTATTCTAGGGTTGAAGAAGAGAAGCTAAATTTTCTAGCAACTGGTCGTTATAACAGAAATGTGCCAAGTCTAGATCAGGACTTTGCAGAAGAGGACCAACCAGAACGGTCACGAACGAGATTGCCTTCATCTTTTCTTGGCTGCAAGAGTTGGTGCTCAGTTCAGATTGCAGATGCACTTGCTCTCACTAGAGCAAAAGGACCGCCTAGTTTCTTTGTGACAATCACAACGAATCCAGAGTGGCCAGAAATTAAAGCAATGTTACAGCCTGGACAAACATTAGCAGAGATACCAGTAATAGTTATCCGTTCATTCCATGCCCGTTTCCAGCGAGCAAAAGCTTTGTTACGTTCATATTTTGGACCAATTGTGTACATGTTGCATGTCATTGAGTTTCAGAAGCGTGGACTTCCTCATGGTCACATAGTGTTTAAAACAAAATATGATATATCTCTGAGAATGATTGACTCTTTGATATCAGCAGAGATACCAGCTGATGACACATTAGCAACAATGGTACGCAAATACATGATCCACCACCACTCTGACCGTTGCTCCAAGGATGGTCCTTGCTGTTGGAAGTATCCCCGACCTCTTAACCAATCAACACGAATTGATGCTACGGGTTATGTGCAGTATCGAAGGCGCACAGCAGAAGACACTAATGTTGTTCCTTATTGTGCTTTTCTATTGAAGCAACTTGATTGCCATGTGAACGTAGATATTGCCGCCACTGTTCATGTCTTCATGTATTTATACACCTACATATATAAGGGGTTTGATAAGGTACAGTACCATATTGGTTCCCAACAGCAGCATCGGAGTGAGGTGGACGATTATATAAGTGCCAGATATTTGTCATCGACAGAGGCAGCATGGCGGATTCTCAAATTCCATATCACTGAAAAACAGCCTGCTATGAAGTGCCTTCCTATCCACCTTGAAGCAGGAATGTCAATAAGATATAGAAGAGATCAAACGGCATCGTTACTGAGCCGGTATTTCCTCAGACCACTAACACCTGAGTTCTCAGATCTGACATACGTGGACTACTATGAACGCTACACGTTTTTGCCTTTGAGTCGAGCACAGCATACACCTGACGAGCACATTGAAATAGGTCATGGCACAATTCCTAGAAATATTGTGCGTGCCAGAACAAAAAGAGACCTCATCTGCAGAATAAGGCTGGTGATGCCTCGTGAAGGGGAACTTTTCTATCTCCGGCAGTTACTCTTGCATACATCTCCAAGGACATGGCAGGAATTAAAAACATATAATGGCCAAGTATATGGAACTTATCAAGAAACTGTCACTGCAATGGGTCTTCTACGAGATAGATCTGAGCCAGTATCCACAATGCAAGAAGCAATATCCTTTCTACAAACACCCTCACAGCTTCGATTTCTATTTACAATCTTAATTCTTAATGGTGCTGAAGCAGTGGATTTATGGAATAGGTTTCATATGGACTTGATACAAGATTCTTACATCAATACAAACTCTAATGTGATGCTTGCAGATCAACAGGCACTTATCTCCATAGAAAATACCCTTACTCAGCACAATAAGACTGTCACGGATTTCGGGCTTCCACCTATCAGTATCCACTCAGATTTCATGCTGCAAGAGTTGTTGAAATTCCCAGATCATGATTCATACATGGAGCAGTCAAGAGCAATGCGTGATATCATGAATGTAAGGCAGGCATAGATATATGATCACGTGATGAGCATGCTAGAACAACCAACACCAAAACAACCTGTGTTTATATATGGGCAAGGTGGTACGGGTAAGACCTTCCTCTTGAATGCTATATGCATGAAAATTAGATCTCATCGGAGGATTGTGCTGCCTTGTGCAACAACGGGGTTGGCTGGATTGTTGTATCCAGATGGCAAAACAGTGCATAGCTTATTTCAGATACCTGTTGTTGATGATAATGTTGGAATTGAGTCAATAATCAATCCAGCGTCTGAGAAAGCGGCACTCCTTATAGAGGCAGACGCCATCATTTGGGACGAGTTCCCAATGGCCAACAAGGCCGTCATAGAATCAGTAAATACCTTGCTCCAGCAAATTTGTGGAAACAACCTTCCATTTGGTGGAAAATGTTTTATTGCTGCTGGAGACTTTAGACAAATAGCGCCCGTTGTCCAAGGAGCAGGTAGACAAGCTACTTTTGAAGCTTCCATCAGGTCCTCACGCACATGGGATGCATTCATTATATACAAATTAGACCAACCAATAAGGAATGCAATAGATTTGGAACTCGTTGAATGTGTGACATCAGTGGGCGAAAACTGGTCATCTGATACGGTTACGTTGACATTATTCCAGACAACAAACAACATTGACGATGCTCGTGAATTCTTATTTCCTAGTCATATACTCTCATCGCCTTCATTATGTCAAAAAAGAGCTTTCCTTTCTCCTTTAAATGTATATGTTGATGACTTCAATAAGTCTATCCTAGATCGTCTAGTTGCACGAGAGAAGGTTTACTTCAGTTGTAGCTCCATAACAGAAAATGACCAGGTGCTCCATAGCAGTGGACTTGCAGAAAACGACTTCCTTCATAGTTATGATCATCCAACGCTTCCAAAACATGCATTGCATTTGAAAGAAGGATCAATCTGTCATCTCATGAAGCTATTGGATAGAGACAAAGGTTTGGTAAAAAATGCCAGAGTAGTTGTGCATGAACTTCATGAGAAGTATGTCACTGTTAGAATTGTTGGGGTTGATAATGTATCTGCTGATTACATCCACCCAATCTCTAGAGTGGACTTCTTTCATCAACCACGAAATTCACCATTCACGATCCATCGACGTCAATTGCCATTGAGACTTGCTTACTCAACAACATTTCACAGTTGTCTTGGACTCACACTTGACAAGATAGTTCTAGATTTACGGACAGATGTATTTGCACATGGGCAACTTTACACAGCTCTCACGAGGATCAGACGAAGGGAGGATGTCCTTATCTTACATAATAGTGATAGTCCTACTGTAGCAACGAGAAATGTTGTATTTAGAGAGCTGCTCCTATGAGAGCATTGTGATTGGCGAATTTCTACGCTAAAATACAATCGCTGTTTTTGGTTTTATGGGACAGTATATGGTTGTGGGATTTTATGGTAAAATACAACTATTATTTTTAGAAGGACTTTTGTAAAAGTAGGGAGAACCATATATAGTTAATAAAACATGTTTTTGGATCCATAGGAATATGTTTTAGAATGTCATGATATCTAGTTGTAACTTTGGATGCATTGATGTACATGGGTATTGGATTTTAAATAAGTGATGATTGGTTCTTCAATATTAATTTTTGACCGTAATCGAGTTTAAGATGAGTTGAATTTTGTTTATCTATGATTTTAGAATTGAATATTTTAATGCTCATTTTTTAGATTTTAGGAAAACAGTATGGTGTGGAGACTCAAAGCACACATTTAAGATCATTGGACCATTGGTAAGATCTTCTTTGAAATTAAATGGAAATATCTGGACTTGCAACTATATTATAACTTCTTCTATTCAGAATTGCTGTTGTAAATATGGACAGATATATAGTTCGATAATCAAGACGTATTGGTTTCCTGTAAATGATTAGAATAGAATAGAATAGAATAGAATATGATTTTATCGTCCACGGAGACCAACTGGCCTATGGGACCCAAGTACAAAGAGAGAGCAGCAGGCATATTACTACCAGGATTAAAAAACCCCCGCCCCGAAGGGTTTTCGGGGGAAAAACCTTAGTAGCAATAAGGATGCTGACATACTGCACAGTTATATACATAATCACAAGTACAGCTGAGGTTAATGTCGGCCAGGGGGCATAACTGAGTCCGCGTATCCATTACTTCCTGGAGGTACGATCCCAACAAGCCTATAGAGGCCGTGCTCAGTAGCTCATGCAAGGCCTGATGGGGCACAACTAACCGAGCATACCGAGCCCGGATATGCTCAGACGCCGGACAGCCCTCGGAGGCGTGACTTTCATCCTCAATGGCGCCTCGCTGACAAAGATTGGCGGACTGCCCTCACGCGGCCCCGAATCCATCTCCTGCCTCAATGCGGAGGTGGTGTGCACCTGTCTTGAATGGAAGCAATCACCCCGCTTTTTCATGGGTAGATGGGTGCACGTGTAGTGGTGTGGGCCCCCGTGAGCATGGGATTAACTGCCGGCCGATAATTTGCCACCTTGACATGTGCCAGGCCTCTCGTGATCCTAAAGCTTGGCCATGAAGCAAGCATCCAAGCATCTTGCTTCAAGGTAGCGCTGTTCTTGGGGTGTATGCACGGGTCCACATCGTGGTGCCCTGCACATTCCATAGCGAGAACCCTTTGGGCTTGCTTGTCTTTCCAAAGCAGCTTTGAGTCGCCAAGGGGCCCATCGCCACCGCCAAAGCAAGGTTGGGCGTCGGGCTTCATCCATAGCCACCACCTTCCGAAGTAAATAATGTGACGTTCAGTAAGACCCTCCTCAGAATGGAAGGAAGCCCATCTCCGGAGCAAGATCCGATATGGGACCGTGGATTTCACTCCAAGTGCAGGGCCAAGAAGGCCTTCTATACCGCTCTAGATCGCTCCAAGTGGTGAGGGATATCACCGCCCCCCACACTTACGCCCCATAGAGGAGGACCGGTTCAACCAAGGCCCGAACAAAGTGTGCCTGGTGACCCCATGCATACTGACTACGCCTTTATTTGTTGTTTTGCATTGCATACGTGGCTTTCCGCACCGGGTGACTCGGGCAGAACCCGATGGATGCATCGGTGTGTGTGGTAGTAGAAAACTCAATACCCAAATACTTATAAGATCGAGCCACCTCCACTACCTGCCCCGGTAAGTGAATGAGGGAAGGCGTGGGCCGGGATGATGGGACCAGAAGACACCTTTGTCTTGGCCAAGTTAACTCTCATGTCGATTGAATTGGCGGAAAGTGTCCAAAGCATCCGGTGGCGTTGCATGTCCCCAGGGTATATATGGCGAGTCAACATCATCGGCGATATATGAGTTCTTGGGATTATGTGGTGCATCAATCGAAGCACCTCCCCCCTTTCGGCTAGCCATTCTTCTAGCTGGTCAATGTACAAGCCAAGAGTCGGGGATAGAGGGCAGCCCTGGCGCACCCCAATGCTACTAACAACGGGCTCCCGCGACAGTGTGAGACGACCGGAGCAAGCCTCGTATAGTCTGTATATAGCATTCTGCAAGTCGACGGAATATCAGTTCAATTCTTATTAAGTATTAGTTGTACGTTTGTAAGCTTGGATGCATCTATGTAAATGGGTATTGTATACTAAATTATGATTGGATGTTGGACATTGATATTACGTTAGCAATATTTGAGGAGTTGCTAACAATCAATCACTCGATTTTTAGGCATGTTTGCATCTGGAATGCACCATCTGCGACAGAGGACTTCTGATAAAGACCACTTGAAAATGTTTTATCGAGAGCTTTAGTAATAATGAATACGAGAAAGAGTCTAGGGATTCAATTTTGAAATCCTGTATCTTGATGTTTCAATTCTTGCATGCACAGAACATAGCATGATTGAGGTTTAATCCTTTGTTTTCCTTTCTTTGATTAGGGAAAGTGGAAGAGATGTTCAAAAGAAGATCCCAGGCTGAATGGGGCAACCATACTGCATTCAGTTTCCTTCATAGTGCTCATTTTTACAAGATTTTATTGGTTACAGAATGCTAGTTTTCTTTGCACCCAAATCCTAGGATGATTGAATAAGACTGAGTCAGATTGAAGAAGAATTGAAACAAATTAACTTCATTAAACATTGCAATTTCGACTTCATATGTAATTTGTTTTTTGTTGTTGTTTATTGACTGGATTATTGAATAACATTTAGATAGATAAAAAGCTTTTGCCAATTGACCAGATCGTCGAATAACATTTGGATAAATAAAAAAGTTTTACCCTTTTCCTTATTCAAAATAGAATCCGTGTACTTTGTGTACTTTGATGAAGAAGCCATTTAAACCTTCAAACTAGAAGTAGATTACATTAAAGAACTTTTATTTGCAGAACTGATGAAAGATAAATGAAAACAAAGGATCACCTGGGAAAACAGATAAACCAACTAGCTCTTGGGTGCACTATGAAGAAAAAAATCTTGGCATGGTAATCCAATCCTCTCATCTTGATATTGAACAATCCAACATCTTTAAATTACCAAAGGGACTATGAGTCATAAATGCAAAATAGACCATGGCGACACATTTACTTAGATATCTACGTTACATGTAATGACCATATTGCAATTTTGATTGCTTTCGAGAGTGGCATCCCAAATATGACACCTATGAATTTGATTGAGAAAGTTCAAACATGTGATGTGAACTTCTAAAGAAATAGATAGAACCTAAAGGAACTTAGAACCTATTCCACGGCTATTTGCAACTCTGGAAGTCCATTTTTTTGGATTGGAAAATAAGGATCCCTAATAAGTACAATGTGCAGAATAATTATAGAATTTGGTGGCAATACTGCCATTAACTTCTTTGACCATGTGTTCCCTTAATTGTTGGCAGTAAGAAGGGCGCAACCCTTAACCTAAAGTTCTACATTGTCAGGATATATTATTGTTTTCTAAGGGGAACTAAAGGAAATCTACCTAGATCATTCATATTGGGTATGTTTTGCAGTGTATCTTTGTATAATTTTAAGGAATACTTGCAGTGTCTTCGGACTCTTAATAGATTCCCATAAAAACTTGTGTTATACTTCCTAATGTACGTACATTCGAATTCATACCGTTTTGCCCTAAAATGAAGCGGCGGGTTTCTTACCAAGAGCAGAGCTTGTTCGTCTCCTGGATTCCGCTGAGGTCAATACCCAATGAATACATGTCACAATGAAATTTTGAGGCTGATTTTGAAGGATAAGGCATGGAGACATGAAATATGCTGTTACAGAATAGCAAAGCAAGGCCTTTTGTAGGTCGGCTGTCCTTTTGATGCATGGCAGACATATAATCACGCCTTGTGTAGATTGATTAGCACCAGACGGCATTTCTTTGCTTATTACGGTTTCAGACTTGGAGAAGACAGCTCACTAGAGTTAAAAATCAACAAACAATCTGGAATTTATTTCTGGCAAATGGAGTAAATTTCATCCATGACACAAGAGCCTTGCGAATGCCTTTGGAGCGCATTTTATCAGGTTCTTACATATCATTTTATTCTTTTTGTTTTGAACAAGAAGATAGAATTCTTTCTGAGCTAGTGTAGTAGTCATCCCTCTAGCAATTAGAGTTCTTTTCCTCAAAACAACAAGGCAGCCAGTGATGGTAAGGATGTTGTGAAGGATGTTGTGAGTATCTGAACAAAAGGAGTAGATGTGCTGCTTCCTAATCCTAGTTCTAGAATGTGTTTGAACTAATGTTGCTAAGTGTCATCAGGCTTTCTTTAGGCTTTCTTTACACGTTCACAATACTACGGAATTTTTATGCTTAAACAGAATTGTATTATTTGGATTATCTGCTGATAGTAGTCTTTGCAGAAAGACTCTTAAGCATGAAAGGAAACGGATGAAAACAGAGTTTTGCCTCGCTTACCTGCTAGCTACTTCATAATTACCCTCTTTAGGCTAACATATGATTGGTTTGGCTGCAGGTAACACGCGAAACTCACCTTTTGATGTTTAAGGTGTGAATTGAAAAAAAACTTCGAATGTACAAGTTCGAGTTGGACTTCGACTATGGTACTCTACAGTTATACTTACTAAGGGAGAAAGTCTTTCGAAATTCTGTCTTGGTTTTATGTATAGAGCAGCGCAATGGTTGTTCTCTATTCATTTAACATCTTGCTGGAACACAAAATCTCGAACCTTGGCCACCTTAGGTGTTGCCTTAGATGATGTTGACATAGTATGCATGGAGATAATATAGCTATGGCTGATTATATCCCTTTTAAACTGGCTATAGTATGAACAGATGGTGATGTGGATACTTAAATACTACATATCCACTTTAAAATGTATTGTACATGAACTTACAATGTTGTATAGGAGAATTGGCATTAATGCTTCACCGTGATACTAAACTGTCATTATATTCTATTACATTGGTTGCTCAATGTACTGTCATAAGAATATGCCTTAGTAGTTCTTAACAAGGGATAAGCTTGGTTTGGAATTACAGATTTAATTCCCATTAGGCTTTTCTTTGTTAGTAAGAGCTTTTAGGCTAATAATCATAGTTAGTTTGTATAATGCTAGGATTGGTGGCTTGGGCCTGGGTCACGCCAGGATAGACAAATTCTCAAGCTCTAACGAGTGTTAGTGTTAGTGTTTGGAGTAAGTATTTCTGCTAGATTAGATCCTAGTGGGAAGTTAGTATATATACTGGAACTTCTATTTTTCCGTTCTAGGACGGTTAACCCTTGCCCCCTGGCTTGTTTTAATTATTGTTATAACATTATCATACATGTTTTGCAGATATGGTGAAGGATCAGAGAATATTTATCTTGGTATATTCTATTTGGGACTAAATACTTGGTCCTCGCAGTGTGTATCTTTATATTGATTTGTCTGGTCCCGTGCATTCTTTATTTTACTCTTTCTATAACAATGACTAGGTTTATTTATGAAGTCTTTTGTTCAGATAATTATGGTCTAGGGCCAAGGATTTGGTCCTCGCCAAATTATCTAACATTGACTCTTTGTTTAGTCTGCTGCATAAATTATCAGTCTTATACGTTATGTCTCCTTTAGTCTTTGAAGTGCCCTTTATAAGGTACCAAACTTGTTGCATATGTTTGGATAATTCTGGTTTGGGATCAAAGATTTGGTCCCCACCAAGTTGTCTTACATTGACTACTTGTTTGGGATGTTAACATATTTTGTCATGTGGTTTCCTATATTGTGACGGCTTTTGGTGCATCTTGGTTATTTGAGCACATGCAGTACATGCAGTGTTTGTGTATTTGTGTAGAAAATTTGTTTCTTAATATGCTTAAGTTTGGGGCCAAATATTTGGTCCTCGCTTCGTATTTTAGGGGCATAATTTCTGATGGCTTTGGTATGGTATTATGGTATTTACATCTTGATTTTAGACTGATGACATTTTCTGTTATAATGGCAGACAACTCATAATGTTAAGAAGCAAACAGCCATTGGCGTGGGCTTCACTCGTCTGTTATCATAAGCCCCCAAAGAGGTTGTCCAAACAATGATTGCTGTCTCAGCTGTGACAGGTTATATAAAAAAATCATTGATCTAGAGTCAATGCAAACTGATTGCAGACTCTCAGCATATACTATTGCAGAGCTAGAAGAGGCCTGCTCACAGTCATTGAACAGATCCTGAATATTGGATCCGATCAAAAGACTATTTACAGTTATATTTGCAACATTCTTAAACAGGAGTTTTCGGGGCTCATTTCTAAGGCTTCCGACAGGTATGTTGCTATGTACCACATAGGCTTTTCTATCTTCATGACTATTGGATACAGGTGAAGTAGGGTCCTAGCAGCAATGCTAGGTGCCCTACTTAACCTAGTTTTTGCTGCTTTCTTGTTAACCTGGACCCTTGCACCTGCGGAAGGAGGCAGGATCTTATATATCATAATATATATAAAATTACTTTGGATGCCCCCATGAAATAGATATTTATATATTCAAATCGATCTGGGCCATTTGTTTGAAATATGGTGAGGTGGCAAAGCTAGGACTGTTGGATCTTTTTGGGAAGCATGCATGGCCATGCATGGGCCATGAGCCCCATCTCATTACCGTTAGATTGGTGGGGGAGACAAAATCCTATCCGTTGATTATAGTGCAAGGTTTAAGGCATTTCACAAATAGTATTAACATTTATTATTAGATGATGTGGTGTCAACAAATTAGACATAGAAAAAGACAACTTAATTTTATTTGCAGTACGTGGCAAAATGTGTAATAAAAAAAAGTGGCTAAAAATGCTTGAAATGGCTCAGATTTATATACATTTGAGGTGGCAATAAACATTTGCCCCTAAATTCGTATTGTAGAAGCTTTAGGTAGTGGCGGTGCCTTTATTTCATAGCTTTGGCGTGGTAAGGGTCTCTTCTTCCTCTTTCCTTCGGACATCTACTCCACGGATTGTGGCCGGAGTTAGCTACGACATCGCCATAGCTTGATTGTTCTTGGAAATTCTACTTTTCATGCCTTGATGTGGCGGGTTTTATAATCCAATCGGCAAAGGAGTTCAGCCATGCATTCTATCCGCAAAGCTTGGAGTTGACCATGCATTTTAGGTGGCTCTCCCTCACCAATCTCGGGCTATCCGTCCATAAATCTCAAGACTTAAGAATTACATCCATAGATCTGCTGTAGACTTCTGAAATTGATGCGTAGGCCCAGATCAATCAAGCAAAGAATCGATGTTAAATTCATCTAGCTTCCGCGATCAAATGTAGATCTCTAAACTTGGGATTTGGGTGAGCTCGCAGATCCGAATACTTACTTCTTCGAAGTTCGCATCTTCTTTGGTAAGTCACATCAAGGTTTTCTTTTTTTTTTTTTTTTTTTTCCTTTGCTTTCGCTTTTTGTTCGGCAGAGAGATATTTTGTTTTCGAAAGCAAAATCTGTGTCTTTCAATTGATTTTCCGAACCGATTTTGGAGCTGCCTTTCCTTGAGTTTTGCTCAGTCGTTGAATTTACCATACATATACAGAGCTTTTCTTTCAAGATTTTTTCCAAAGTATGGAAGCTACTGTGGTCCAAACTCGTCTAGCGGCAGGCAGACAATCTCCTAGACTTTTCCTTTTATGCCCTTTTATGTCTATAAAGCCACAGCAGATTAGAAACTTAAATCGTGGTGTTGGCAGGCAAACAAGGCAATTTCTCGTGCAGTACGTCTTTCATGAAGCTTGCACTTCTCAGTGGCATTGCTATTCTGTCTCCTGCAACAATTAGCGGCCATAACAAAGCTTTTGCAATTGTATTCTCCTGTGGATTCAAGTGTCCAGAGTGGAAGGGAGTAGCTGACTTTTCACAAGAAAGCACAATTTCATTATATATGGACTTTTCGCAAGTCCATATGTATCTCAAATGGTAGCTACTGTTAAGAATATAGGGTTCTTAGGAGCAAAATAATGAAATATATTAGCATGATTCCATTTTGAGGCGGCAAAATTAGGCGGATCTAGAGCAAGGACCAGCACGTCCAACATAGACAAATGATGATGAAGAAAGACGAAAGGAATCTTAGTTTGGGGTCTATATGTCCCAGACGGCCATGACATCTAGAAAATGTAGCGTATTGTGCACAATATGATGAAGAAAAACAACTTTGGGATATTAAATTTTACATAATTTTATTAAGACATCAGACAGTTTTCAAAGTTCCCAGATAGCAATGAAAAGTAAAGCTAATGTTTTTGACAATGTTAAAGTTTCAAATATCCATGTACATGTTATGTGATTGCAATTCCTCATCAACTGGGAGACTATTCTAGACTCTTATGGGAATAATAATGATGTTTTCTTGCACACATTATTGTTTGTATTATAATAGGTTATTTGTTGTTTGTATTATAATAGGATATCGAGAGGGCAATATACGAAAAAAATTCCATTAGATAAGATAAAAAAGCATTGCATTGCATAAAACATAAAAGAAAGTTTAATTTCATATCTAAACCTAACCTAACCCTAACCTAACCCTAACGGCTAACCCTAACAGGAAGTATGGCAAGGGATTCGAGCTATGGCAGGGGCTATGGCTCACGGTCTCGAGCTATGGCAGAGACGAGCTATGGCAAGGGATGCTTGCATGCAATTTCATGGCGGCAGTTCAGGCAGCGAGTTATGGTAGGGTATGCTTGCAGGAGACGAGCTATGGCAGGGGATTCTTGCAGGCAGTTTCATGGCAGCAGCTTCAGGCAACGAGCTATGGCAGGGGATGCTTGCAGGAGAAAGAAAACAGGAGGACGTCGTGATTTTCGATAGATGGGGATGGATATGCAGGGCCGGATTGCTGCAATAGAGGGTTTCGGAGCAGAGGCAGCACCACAGCAGGGTTTGTTTTTCCTGGTCTAGGTTTCTTGCCGGAACAAGTTTTACTGCATTTGCATCCCCTGCTTCATCGAAGTTTGCCCTGGATTTTTGGGATCGATTCTTACTGCATTTGCATCCCTTGCTTCATCGAAGCTTTGCTGCTTTTACTTCAAAAAAATCCTCTGTTTTATTTACAGGTGCGGCAATGCTGGCTTTGGTAGAGACTAATCCCCTTCCATGACAGTTCGAAAGGAAATATTGGGCTGGAAAGAGCAGACTGGCATAAGAGTGAATTTTGTCCTCCCGGATCGGGCTTTTGGCAAAGTTAGAGGGTTAACTAGTAAAGCAAAGCGCCTAATAAGGAGGTAAAATCGGACATGCCATCGATGAAGCTATGCCATCGCGAATGACAAAATTCGCCAATCCGCATATGAGTAATGCATGCATGATGAGTTCCAAAGATCAAATTGGGCAGCAAATTGGCTTAGATGACTGGTCTAAGAAAAAAAATGTGCATTGATTCACCCATCGGGCACAAAGCAGACAGACATCGTGTTCCTTAACAAAATTGGGCGCCCGCCCAATTTAGATACGCATTGTAAGAAAAAATATGCCCTTGGAATCACCCCACCGCACAGTAAAGCAGACATCGTGTTCCCACCAAAATTGGGCGCCCGCCCAATTTAGATACGCATTGTATGAAAAAATATGCCCTTGGAATCACCTACTAGCACATGCATCAGACATCGTGTTCCCACCAAAATTGGGCGCCCGCCCAATTTAGATACATATTGTAAGAAAAAATATGCCCTTGGAATCAGGTTAAAAATGTGCCTTGGCATAGAGAGATCAAATTATTGGCAAAATTGGGCGCCCGCCCAATTTTGATGCTTAGTAGAAAACAAATCAAGTTTTGATGCTTGTTTTGATGCTTAGTCTAAGAAAATGAATCAAGTTAAAAGTATGCATGGCAGACATCAAGAAGGTCTGGCACAGGCAGACATTAAGTTAATTGGGCGCCCGCCCAATTTTGATATATAAAAGAGGCAGACATTAAGTTAATTGGGCGCCCGCCCAATTTTGATATATAAAAGAGCTAGAAGATATATAAGACCTACAAGATAAAGGTACCAAAAACATTTCGGGTACATTACTTAACTCAGTATGTTAGATATCATTTTAGACGACTCCGGAGCACACTTCAATCATTCATTCAACACTTTCCAATACAAAATTTTTAATTTATTGTTTCTCATGTCCATCAAATGTTTGAGTTAGCTCATGCTTCAATCTTTTATTTTTTATTTGATTATTATTAACATTATTCATGTGTATCAAATCTTTTACCTAAGATGGTATCCTCTTCAGATTTATTTTTAACGTTTATCGTGCACACAATACCATCCTTTTAACGTTTAATGCATGCCAAAAGGCAAGGGAGATGTGGACATCTATAGAAAAAGAATAGAAAACAATAGACAAAGGAGATGCGCCTACCTTTTGGCAGCCTTGAACATGCAAAAACACTTCAAAATGTCTTCTAAATAATAGGCGCCCTGGTGAAGGAGGACCACAGAATGGAGGAGGAAGAAAAAATGATCTTGCACCTTTCAAATGAGGTTTTAATATGAGCAAAAACAAGTCCAAAAAGACTGCATGCATGATGGACACCTGGAACGTAGTAAAAGGTATAGGGCATATTTAGTGGGCCCATAATGCGTCACAAAATAAACCCGCCTTTTCATGAGCATTTCAAATTTCAAATTTCAAATTTCAAATTTCAAATTTCAAATTTCAAATTTCAAATTTCAAATTTCAAATTTCAAATTTCAAATTTCAAATTTCAAATTTCAAATTAAAGTGGCCACATCGACCTTTCACGTGGTTGTCAAAATTCAAATTCAAATTCCCCCCCCTCAAGTCAATATTGCCTCCAGGCATCTCGCCATCTGTCATTGCAACCATCAACTAGGCGCTTGTGGACGGCTCTCAACTAGGCGCTTGTGGACGGCTCTCAACTAGGTGCTTTGCCTCCACAGCATAAGTTTTCGTGTTTTCATTAGCATGTGGCATGCGCTAGTGTTCGCTAGTACTTCCATGTTTTGCTGCCATTTTCTTGCAATTCTAGAGTATTTTTTAAGTAACTCTAATGTATCATTGAGCATTCCGGCTAATGAAAATCTAAGTGCCCATGTTTCTGTAAGTTTATTACAGCCTGTAGTGACACAATGATCATGAGGTGATGAGCCCACCTGCAGGCTTGAAGATGAGGTAAGAGTTTTTGTTATTTGAAATCACATAGCGAGTTGTGGTAGAGTTTGTATTAGACATGTGTAGATATTGTTGTTGTCAGATGGGGAGTTTGGAAATGAACATATTGGCTCAGCACGCGCCCAACTTGGTGGCCCAAAGTTGTTAGGCAAGTTGTTTGGGGGTCCAAATTGGAGCTTGTGCACTAAATCAGGGCGGACGACCAATATGGAGAGCCCAAATGGGCGGACGACCAATTTCATGCGTCCAAATTTAAGGGGGCCTCAAAAAAAAAAAAAAAAAAAAAGGGGGGGGGACCTTAAATTGGGCACCCGCCCAATTTCGATGCACCAAATCCCAATTTGGGCTTATCAAATTGGGTTGAGGCTCAATCAATCTCTCTCTCTCTTTCTCTTTGTTTTTTTTAAGCCGCTTTTTTGAGATATGAACACAATGTAAGAGGTGTTTGAAGTCAGGGTTATACACTCTAGGAGAGGATAAATGCCCATAAATAGAGGTATGGCATCACAATACCTTTAGGGAAGGGTTTCGTATCCTTCGCAGATCCGAATGTTACAGTATATGACCTGCTTCTAGGATTGAATACTATGAGTGTGTTTGACACCCAAGGGTTCCATCTGCCTAGCAATCTCAACATTCATTTTTGGACTATTTCATTATATATGGACTACTACAATGACAAAGCTATATGTGCCATCCAAGACTTGAGCTACTGGACTTTTTAACAAGAAGGCAATTTCATCGAAGTTGGCACTATCTATTGTCTCAGATAATGGTAGCCTCACCTTAGTAAGAACATGAATGTCCATTTGACGAGCCATCCGTGAAGTTCTTACTGTGAGATTTCTCTCTTGCAACTGGACGATTCATTTGTACAAAACAGAAATAGGTATGTGATTTCATATCTTTTACATATTTCAATAACATGTGCACATCTTTGATGATGATGAGAGGTTGACTGGGCACATTGGGCCTCTAGTTTTTGAGTTTGAGTGACCAGTCATGTACCACCAAAGCATCAAACCATCACCGCGAGAAGCATTGGTCCGTGAAAAGATAAACCTATGCCCAGGTGATGTCTTGTGTCTAATGTGGGAGATGGAAGCCAATGACTGCTAGTGACTACATAGAGATAGAGACTATCGACTATGCTTGGGAACCGTCAAACAAGAAGAAGATACCCGATACTATCACGATACACGTGTAGCTGCGAAGGCATATGCAGTACTCGCAGGGGATGTCAATTAGTGTATGAAAAAGAGTCATTCATGCAAGTGCATTAAAAAATGGTCCATAAATTCAGGTATTGTCCAAAATTAATGAAATTGTGCTTAAGAGGTGAGATGCGTTGCCATCTCTAAGCAGACTATAATCACTTTTGGCCAAAAGCTTTTAAGGCATCACAGGTTGGCAATCATCTCTAAATTGCAACCAAGTTGGGCATGTACCAGATCTTCTCACAATCACTTTCTGTTTCCAGATCATACTTGTGGCGTTTGTTTCTATGACTGTCTATTTTCAAACAAGACTACACCAGAATATCGGTGATGCGAATCTTTATCTGGATGCATTGTTCTTTGCTATACTTCTGGTAATGTTTAATGGATTCGTTGAAATGTCAATGACAATTTTCTGGCTTCCAGTGTTCTATAAGTAGCGCAATCTTCTTTTCCTCCTTGCATGGGCTTTCAGTTTATCACGCTTTGTTCTTAACCTTCCTGTGTCTATATTTGAGGCCTTTGTATGGGTAGTTATGACTTACTATGTACAGTACAAGTTCTTATGTACAGTACAAGTTCTGATTTGAAAGTCGTTCCCATTTTATATGACAGCAAGAGAGCTTTGATTTTTGCGACCCAAAAACAAATTCATTTCTGGAGGAAATCAAGAGAGCAAGCTTAAGATATTGAATGTAAATAACCCAGATGTTTGAATCCGCGGATCAAGCAATCAGATTCTCTGCCATACTAGAGGTTGTTTGAGTCATGTTGGTGGGTATGATATGTTACAAATGTTCCTTGGTACACTTATTGCTTTAATAAGCGGTATGATGTTTCCCACCATACTTGTGGTGCAAAGCTGGCTTATCAATAGTTTTGGAAGCCAACAGAATAACATTTCTCTTTTTGCTAGCAAGGTATAGCATGCGGTTCTTTCTCTCAAGCTTTTTAATTCGTCCAATAGAGAGCCACAGCTTTGCCTAGGGATTTGTCGTGGTATTTGGTCCAGCAAGCATTCTTAAAAACCGATACATTTGGTCTGCTTTGTCCATGTTGAGAACTTTAAACAAGATTACACGTTTTGTTATTCATGCATTTGCTTTTTCTCAGATTAGAGCATTGTAACTATGAACACAGCTTATGCGAAGGGCGTGCAAGACATTGCTATGAAGTGAAGTCTTAATGTAAAAACGTGGCGTGCAGAATAGGTACATATGATTATGTGCTACACTTTAGAATTGCGCACTTGAATGTTTGACTGAGAATTCCTTAAAATTTTGAACTTAGTAGTAGAATTGCGCTTATAATGTTGGACCGAGAATTCCTATTTTTGCAGACCATCGTGAAGTTGCCCCGGCAACCAATCTCATCCCGGGTAATGCAACTTATGCGCGCATCAATTGCGAGATAAATTGCCTTTGTTAAATTATTGTGAAAGTGATGCCTATAGGTTAGGTTTGAATGCGGGGAGCATCTCGGGCTATTGTGTTTGTCTTCAGCCATTACCACAATCCGAAGTTGGTCCCGGTTTAAAAGTTTAAGTTGGAATTGCGCTACATTTTAGGATTGTGCTACATTTTAGAATTGCGCACTTGAATGTTTGACTGAGAATTCCTTAAAATCTTGAACTTAGTAGTAGAATTGCGCTTATAATGTTGGACTGAGAATTCCTATTTGCGCACCATTTGTGAAGTTGCCCCGCAACCAATACATCCCGTAATGCGATTTTATGCCGCACATCAATTGCGATAAATTGCCTTTGTTAAATTATTGTGAAAGTGATGCCTATAGGTTAGGTTGGAATCACGGGAGCATCTCGTGCTATTGTGTTTGTCTTGACCATTACCACAATCCGAAGTTGGTCCTGGGTTTAAAAGTTTAAGTTGGAATTACCGTGAACTGCAAACAAAGTTCAGAGGTAATGGAACTCCAAATTAATAACGGATTCAAGGGGTGTCGGTGTGGTGATGGTAATCCATTTGTCTAATGATCTAGGGAAAACAACCCTTTTGTAAAAGTTCTGTTGGGCACTCTGTTGATGGCAAACATAATTCCACATTTGCAAGAGTCTGAACTGGTGTTTGGCTTGACAGTGTATAGATGCCAGTAGCTTTGGCTTTAAATAATATATTTTTCTATAGCTAGTTAAGAATTGTGTCATCCTCTCAGGATTGATTTCTGGGTACATTGTCAGCATTGTTTTGTCCCTTATTGACATGATGAAGCATCCGGATATAGAAAAAGAATTATGTACAAGCAAACAAAATGTTTAGTGGATAGACTTCGTCAAAGTATCAAAATAAGCAAAAATATAGAGGCTAGATGCAAGACAGACAGGATTAAATGAAGTTGGCATTTACGTGTCACTTATATACAAGCTCATCTGCAGAAAAATAAAGCATTCTTCCACAAGAATACATAAGAATACATGTTTCAAGATATTAGATGTAGTAAGCTATTAGATGTTGGGATACACATATAAACTCACGCTTATGCTTAATAAGTACGCTTATGGTGCCTACCAAAGAAACATTGAATCCGACTTACCTAGATGCAAATCTATGAAAATCTCTAGGGATTGAACTTGGACTTCGAGGTTGATTCCCTTTAGCCTAACTCTTTCTATTATTTTCAACTTTAAGTACATTGCAAGCATGAGTAGACATGCTTTTTGTAGGCAATTCTACATGAAAACTTCTTATATCTGTTTTCTTTTCAAGTTATGTAGATGAATGTCGAGTTTGAGTTAGGCGAATCTACGAGTTAACATGGTAATCTACGAGTTAGCTGTGTAAAAGGCTGGAAACCAGAGTGAATTCTCAACATTTGCATATAATCTTATGGAACACTACTAAAGAGAATCACGACAGACGTTTGGTTGCCCTAGCAAAATCTCGAATGTTGAGTGTATCTTAAGAGAATTTGAAAGATTGGCTAGTAACAACACCAGACATGTAAAATATCTAGAGATCCGGAAGCTACGATCTAACAGTCATGATGTAGTGGCAATTTAAGAACCAAATATAAAGAGTGTACTGATTGCCATTATGGGCCAGAAAAGAAAGAAATTCTATTTGTAAATTTCATAGGAGAGGCTCGAAATATTAAGAAATCTATGGAAGCTTGTGTAGAATCTTAGAGAATCCAGAGGTGTCTTAAAGGGATCTAGGGGCATCTTAAGGAAATATTGGAGAATCAAATATCTTCATAAAATATTGAGGAATCTAGGGGAACCTTCTAGAATATAATAGAAGGGAATGTAGGGGAATCTAATGGAATTCGATAGAGGATTGCTAGAAGCTCAAGAAATCTGGAAGGAATCTATGAGAATCACAGAGAATCTAGGAGAATCTTTGGAAGTTATAAGGAATCTAAGGGAATATACAAAGAACCTTGGAAGCCTTAATGAAATCTCAAAGAATCTAGAAGGAATCTAGAGAACCTTGAAGATTCTATTGGAATCTTAAAGAATGTAGGGAGTCTGCATATAATCTTAGGGAATATGATGATAAGGGAATCTAGATGGATCCTTTGCAATTCGCAAAGACGTTGTGTATAGAAAGTCTATCAAAACCATGTTCATCTTTATGAAATATCAATGGAATATCAAAAGATTGACGAATCTTTATAAAATCTAGTGAAATTAAAAAACATAGTTTTCAAAATCTGATGGAATCTCACGCGTACTCTCACGAATCTTAGTGACATTGGCTCATACAATGGATTATCTACAATCTTTAAAACATGTTCATTCAACTTCGTACAGGCCCTACATAGTACAAAGACTTGTATAATATATATCTATATATATCAAGGTTGTTGTTGGTTGGCTCTTGATCTACTAGCTTAGAAAAAACTGACTAGCTTGCTTTTTTCACTGAAAGCATTTTATTGGAATAATTCCAATAATTTATGACGTGAACATGGCACCAATGAATCTATGATGCTGACTTGTGACATTTTTGCTTTCTAGAATGCCTAAAATGAAAGGGCATTTGATACACCATATTATAATTGGCTCTTGGATGGGCTCTTCATTTTGCACATGGCTCACAATTACTTGCTAATGGCATCATTTTAAGGTATGTATTTATTTAGTTTGGTTGTGCATCCTTCATTATTGCCATGAAATTGTTGTCCACATGGCACTAAGGGGCTTTTCCTTAAAGTAGTCATATCTAAGCTTTATTTTCCACCTTTTGGAAAAGTACACCTTTTTGGCATGCAAGATGGCACATGTCAAATTCCTAAGGTAAGACTTTTTGCATTGCACCTTTTGAGAAAAGGAACAATGACGATTTACGATGCATTATGGTCTACAATGAAAAGGTATGGACTATAACTTAGTTTCCTTGTTAAGGGCGTTTTTGCCGTAGACATCTCCTATGTGAGTTTGTTTTTCAAAAGACAAAGTGTGAGCCTTAATGGCAAAAGCCCTCTCCAAATTGGATGGCACTATGGCCCTCTCCAAATTGGATGGCACTATGGGATACTTTAAATGGCATTAAATGCCCATTTATTTTGGGCGGACAAGTTACGATGCTCACCAAGGCTTACATTCCAAAAAGTAATGTAATTTTGCTATTGTCAGCATGGCCGTTTTGCCCTAAAATGAAGCGGCGGGTTTCTTACCAAGAGCAGAGCTTGTTCGTCTCCTGGATTCCGCTGAGGTCAATACCCAATGAATACATGTCACAATGAAATTTTGAGGCTGATTTTGAAGGATAAGGCATGGAGACATGAAATATGCTGTTACAGAATAGCAAAGCAAGGCCTTTTGTAGGTCGGCTGTCCTTTTGATGCATGGCAGACATATAATCACGCCTTGTGTAGATTGATTAGCACCACACGGCATTTCTTTGCTTATTACGGTTTCAGACTTGGAGAAGACAGCTCAGTAGAGTTAAAAATCAACAAACAATCTGGAATTTATTTCTGGCAAATGGAGTAAATTTCATCCACGACACAAGAGCCTTGCGAATGCCTTTGGAGCGCATTTTATCAGGTTCTTACATATCATTTTATTCTTTTTGTTTTGAACAAGAAGATAGAATTCTTTCTGAGCTAGTGTAGTAGTCATCCCTCTAGCAATTAGAGTTCTTTTCCTCAAAACAACAAGGCAGCCAGTGATGGTAAGGATGTTGTGAAGGATGTTGTGAGTATCTGAACTGCTTCCTAATCCTAGTTCTAGAATGTGTTTGAACTAATGTTGCTAAGTGTCATCAGGCTTTCTTTAGGCTTTCTTTACACGTTCACAATACTACGGAATTTTTATGCTTAAACAGAATTGTATTATTTGGATTATCTGCTGATAGTAGTCTTTGCAGAAAGACTCTTAGGCATGAAAGGAAACGGATGAAAACAGAGTTTTGCCTCGCTTACCTGCTAGCTACTTCATAATTACCCTCTTTAGGCTAACATATGATTGGTTTGGCTGCAGGTAACATGCGAAACTCACCTTTTGATGTTTAAGGTGTGAATTGAAAAAAAACTTCGAATGTACAAGTTCGAGTTGGACTTCGACTATGGTGTTGCCCCCAAAGGGCAACATGCTAATAGAGATCTGTTTATTCAAGCTAGGTCAACTCATTTCAGAAGACTAGGTCAAAGTTTGGAAGATTCTTGTCATTCAACATTGATATGGAGGTCAAAAGATGTTCATGCTTCAAGTCAAAAAATGCTTAAGACTTAAACTTCACAAGAGGTATTTTATTTGAGGTCAAATGCTTAATCAGGAATATGCTCTAGAAGATTCTGGGTTATGAAGTTTGGAGTTTGGAAGTTGAAGTTTGGAAGACTCCCTTATATGTGGTTCCATCCTTGTCACCCACCTTGCCTAGCCATTTTCTTTCCATATCCATAACTCATCTGCCAATTACCCCATGGCATTTCCCCTATCTACTCTTCATGACCACTTTACACCATTACCCTCAAAAAAATTGCCATAAACATTTACCACACTACCCCCATTTTTGCACTTTTGGCTCAATATTATTTTCCCACCCATTATTCACTCTTTTGCCATGCTTGCTTTGCCACAATTACCATCTCCCTCAAATCCCCTACCATTTCCTTCAATGTGCCATCCCTTTGTCTATCCAAAAATCTATCTAAGCCTTTGTTTTAAAAATACCATTCCCCATTATTTCCTTTGCCTCCCAAATGTTCCCTCATGAATTCTTTTGTCTTCATCCTTGTGTCATCATATTCATAGTGGCATATTCCTAATCTTGCCTAAAGATGCCCCAAAGATTCCCTATTCTATTTACACGTGTGGACATTCTCTCCATGGTCAATGGGTTATCATCCCTTTCAATATTTTTTGGGTAAAAGCCTTTAAACCATTGGCCAAGCTTTCAAAAAAGGTCAAATACAGTATATTCCAGGCATATTCACTCAGAAATACGGGACCGTATCGCGGAATTCTTGGGAAAATACCTTCAACGAACCCTAATTATGGAAAACCTTTCGAATCACTTGGCGGAATGGAAGCATTAAACTCGAAACCTATCTATTTACGCATTTCCCGCTCTTAAGCATCTTATCAAGCCTAAATTTAAGCCCTAATATCGAAAACCGTTAAACCAAAAACATATATCTTAGGGAGACAATAATGAAGATTTTTGAAGGCCCGAAGTATTCGGGATCCTACATTGATCATTCTTGAGCAAGGTCGGACGATCCTTGAAGTTCCTGAGCTCTCCTCAACTGGATCCACAAGATCTGGTTGACATTACCTTCAAAAATTATTTATTGACTTGAGAAGATTATTTTCCTGTGATTTAAAGCTATGAAGCATCCTTATATTCTGTTATCATGATATATTTACCTCCATATCAATTCAAATCGATTGCCAAGTTGTCAAATCCATCTCTGATATATTACTAGTTATGGAGCCCGGCGTTGCCGGGCCTAGTAACAATTTGAGAAGTGGTTGTTTATTGCTAAATAAAGATTTGGAG
The DNA here is from genome assembly GCA_021234155.1 of Isoetes taiwanensis. Lineage (NCBI taxonomy): Eukaryota > Viridiplantae > Streptophyta > Lycopodiopsida > Isoetales > Isoetaceae > Isoetes > Isoetes taiwanensis. The sequence goes on from JAJEKV010000234.1 coordinate 152,906, forward strand.
CATGAAAATATGCATATGAGAATTGTAGGAGGAACAATGGAGCACAATATGTTGGTCTCAAAGTACGATTTTGTTGGTGGGAATGATGAGAATGATGTCGAGTGCCCTAGTATAACAATGAGTTATGTTATTTTTTGATCTATGGATTTGTAGATGGCACTAATGGTAGTATGGACCTATGGCATGTTTCTCTATTTCTCAACTCAACAACTGTGTCACGAATAGTGTATCATGAATATTAGAATTGTGGAAATAGCTTTCTATCTTCAAAAATATTCCATCATAATCTGATATCGAGTGCTCACCTTCTAGATGTTGGCATGTTGACCAACTTGCAAAAAGAAAACAATGTATTATAATTTTCAATGGTTACATAAAAACAAAGAAATCATAAATGTGAGGTTACAAAACATATCAAATGTCGATGTTACATGAGGGAAAACACATGGCCTTTCTAATGTCTAGAAGCATATAACTGTTCAAGTTTATTTGGCCTTCCCTAATGCTTGATACTAATGCTTGATAACTATAGACTGATGCATGATGGATGATGGCTTATAACCTTGAAAGCGATCAAGATAATAGAAACCTCCTGCCAAACTTCTTTAAAGAAACTAAGATTTACAATTTACAATAACATAGCATGGACTGGCCATTTTCATATAAATTTAGTGATAGTTGCATCTTATAGATAAAGAAATGGAGATTTTATGAAATAATGTATTACCTGAGAACAAAAGCTTGGCAAAACCAACAAATGCCAAATAGTAATATGTAATGGCTGCTAAGGTAAGGAACAAAAAAAGTGATGTTGGAACTAATTTCAGAAAGATATGCTTAAGCATTTGATGGAGCTGCTTCACACATCATTCAGAAACATTCACTGACGTAGATGCCCAAAGCACACAAAACAACAATCAAGCAACATACAAAATAGTGATAAAGGGATGCAGCTTTGTATTTATGCCAAAGAGCAACTTGTATTTATGCCAAAGTTTGTCATGGTTTCTGCTCTTAAAACTGTGTGTGATCATATGATGCAAGATTTATCCTCATACTTGCATCAAACTATTCTGATCTTTGAAGATAACATCGATGCCTTGTTTGGCTTCAGATTTGATAACATCGATGCCTTGTTTGGCTTCAGATTTGATAACGCAGAGCTCCATACATCTTTGCCACTAACACGTTATGGAGGCTGTTGATTCTAGTGAAGAATGCTTGAAGATGCGAAGGATAAATTCCGTCAAGTTGCATCCTGTTTACTCAACCTTGCATGGTAGGTATTTATATCTACAGCTTAAGAAGAATACTCTGTTCACCCTATGCCCATGGGAAGGCCATCACATCAATAGCGTTGTCATTTTGCTAGGGCAGATTTAGAGTCCAGATCACAACAAAAAATGTATCTCAGATAATACACAGAAGATGCGAAGGATAAATTCCGTCAAGTTCCATCATGTTTACTCAACCCTGCATGGTAGGTATTTATATCTACAGCTTAAGAAGAATACTCTGTTCACCCTATGCCCATGGGAAGGCCATCACATCAATAGCGTTATCATTTTGCTAGGGCAGATTTAGAGTCTAGATCGCAACAAAAAATGTATCTCAGATAATACACAAAGTCCTGACCTTCACTTAAACAAACAGGTGGTTCTGTTGTCTCTTGAAACCCAGCACAGATGGCCTTCAAGACGGCTCTTTTATGAAGCTTACTTGACAATATAAATAATGAGATTTTGGCACATAATCTTGCTGGTCGCAAACCTCTATATTGCCTGTTGTTGATAATGAGAGTGGGTAAAATGGTAACATCGCCTCGAGAACTTACTAAAACCTCATGCTATAAGGATTTGAACTGATTTCAGTAGATGTTTAACAAATGATTGATCTAGGCTCATGTACTATTTGCTAGTATTACCAAGTGTTAAAACTGTTTGAAACTTAGCAGATGGCCCTGCAACATTTATAGAAGTGACAAATCTGCTTTTCGTTGAGAAGTCCAACTCAAATGATCCGATCGATCTCTGTAAATATTTGAAAATAAATGCCACATGAATAGATATGTTCAAAATATAAATAGAAAATGTGGTTGTCATGCATCTACTGCACTACAGTGTCGTAGTAGGAGAGAGGCCTCATATTCTTATTTTCTCTCTATTGTATAGGCAACCTATTTATAGATATTTTTACTCTAGATCTCACGGAACAATATTTGCAGTCCCCTGAATGGCCTTTAATATACCCAAATTTGGAAAACTTGTGTTCCACCTGAAGATGCAAAGTAGGCAAAAGCTACAAAAACTACATAACCTTATCAATTAAATAACACTTACTTGACAGTCAAGCTATTTGCAAAGGGTGGCAGAACTCATGATGATAAAAGTCTATAAATTTAAACATGCATGTCCAAATATTTACGTCCAGCCAAATATATTTGTGCCCGCCACATGGTTTACTCACATCTAGAAGCCAGGTATAAGTTAAAATGAACAAAAACTGTACTCTGCATTTCCAACCACTACATGGTTTATAATGTGCTCATATCTAAAAGGCATTCATTGCTTTTGAAACCCTATTTTGCATATCCAACCAATCTTGGAGCTCTACTGATCTCTAAGACTTTGACGGAGAACAAAAAATCTGAGAATAAAAAATAGTTTCAACTTACGAATCTAAAGCAAAGAGCTTACTTGTGTTTGTACACCCATAGCTTATTCACTTCGTGCTTTTCAGCGTGGGTTGTAGGTGCTTAGACCACACTCTAAGCTAGAAACACCACTGGTGAAAAGGCATTAATATTAGAAGAAAGGCATAAGATGTTAGACTTCCCTTACATTTAATACTACAACAAAAGCATTAGACATACCTCAATTCAAGTGTAAAACATGTTGGTAGTTGCAGGCCATTGTATCTTTTTTACAAAAAGGATATCCAAGGAACTGACATACAGAAGGGACACCTTACCTTTCTACAATATATTAAGCGTAGAACAAAAATTTTGATAGAGTGATGCTAATTCAAGTATGAAACATGTATTGCTCAGAAAAGCATTAAGCCTAACTCAATTCAAGTATGAAACAATAGGGTCTCTGAGAAACTGATGCACAAAAGATGCACCTTTAATTGTCCGCAGCAAATTAAGCAATGAATAAAATTTTTGCTAGAGTGTTGTGTAGCACGTTTGAACTGGGTTAGTACTTGCCTTGCAGTGGAAGAATCTATACACATTGACAAAATTCAGTTGAAGCTATGGCATTGCAACTGCATGAAAGAGCAACCAATCAAGCATTTAAATTCTGCTCAATAAAATACAACTAAATGAAATTACTTACTCAATTTGCTGGTACGTATGATGAAACTTGCTTTTAATCCCTATAAGCATGATGCCCAAAAAATGATCCTGCTTCAGCAGGAATTATAGCTAAAAAATGATGGCATAAAGAGTACCTAGACAAAAGTCTCCAAAAGGTTTACAATGCTGATACAACATTCAGCTATAAAAAAGCCATAATACAGGCTTTGAACTACCCAAAATCCTGATTTGCATGAATAATCCAAACTGAAGCAATTTTATACAGATCATATAACTGTATATGAGAATATCGGGCTGGCCAAAGTCCTTTAACAAAGTATGAGGAGATACTTTAGGCCCATCCCCAAGGGCTTGCAAGAATTTCAACCTTATTTACGTTATCTTAGGCCAGAATTATATAGTTGCATACACATGTCTGCAACGACCATTATATTATTCTCGTAAGTGCAACTAACCACAAAAATAGGATGCAACAGAATTCAAGGATTTATCTGATGTAAAACTCATCATAGCCAGAAGATGACACCCATTGAAGATGAAAGCACCCATGCAATACAAACTAAATGAAGTTGCACCATAAAGAAACTGGAAGCAAGGAGATGTTGGCCTTGAGGCCGGATTGTGCTAAAAAAGAGAGCAAAATTGAAGAACTGCATACCTCATGACCAGAAGTTGATGGGACTCGGAAGATCCTTAACATCACCTGCATTAGAAGCTTGCATCAGAACTTTTGATAAAAAATTGCTCAAACCACACTAATCAATATGCCTAGAATAGACACACTGTATTTTACTCACGTGTAACACCAAAGCTAATCATTCAATAGAGCTTCTAATATGAGTTTATATGAAAATTAGATTGCAAATAACACAACATCATGTCTCGTATGCAAAATAATACAACATGGCCATGAAGCATGCCAATCAAGGAAGAACTCACATCATGCATAACCTAGAATTCTTAAACTTGGTTGCCTTACTGATCACAACCATCAACTGAAGGGAAAAATGGTAGCTTCAAGCATGTTGAAGTCAAGAAAATTGTCGCAGCATGCATCCGTCCACAATTCTCTGTGTTGAAGCAATCTTGTTCCTGCGAAATTTCCGTCAGGAAGAGCCTTACAAAAACCTGCATAATGTGAAGAACTTTTCACGGCTAGATCAACGTAGAACTCCGACCTAAATCCAGATGAAAATGAAGCTCAAAAACATGGCGATGCAAATTTGGATCTGATAGTTCTCACAGCAGAGAAACCCTACGGCCAAATCCATGCAATTGCCTTGGGATATCCGATGCAACAAATTATCAAATTAATCAAACACAAAGACTCCATCTTGTAAAAATCTAAATGCATGCCGCCTCGACAGCTGCAGGAAGGGCCGCTAAAGGCTCGCATGCATAAGGCAACCCCAAAATCTAAAAATTTCGAATTCGCCATAAACGATTTTTAGGATACCGTTAAATTTTTTCTGGCGGCCAAAACCCTCCAAATCTTATGAAATCGATTAAAAAAAATTCCAAAAATATTTTTCGCCATGCCGGAGAATTCCAAATTAACAAAGTAGATTCTACAATTCTTGCTACAAAATATTCTACAGAAAATTCTAGTGTGTTTTTCTATTCCTTTGGACCACTTGCCATCTATCCTTAGAGCCTGTGCAGTCCAAAGGAGTTGGAATCAGTCAAAAATACCAAGTATAGCTCAAATTCAAAAAAATTGCTCTCGGGTTTGGACAGTTTTGACTGTATTTTGCCAAATCTAGCCACAAAAAATACTTTTACACATCCAAATGAAGATTTGATTGATTGCCCCTCTTCCCTAGCATCATTGCAACCTATCTACTTTGGAATTTCTCAAAAAGATGATTGGCAACTCCAAATCTCAATTTCTGATCACTGTTTTCTACATTTGACCTCTATTGACCAAAATTTGACCCCACTTTGAGCTCGAATAACTCACAGATTAAGTCTCGACTTGGTCGAGGAGGTTTTCTTGTTGGTTAACTACCACTTTTTGACCAAGTCTATTGCATCGACTTAAAAAATCGATTACGCATCTCGACACCACATTTGTTTTGGCAAAGGTACTATTTTTTGGAAATGGGAAACGTATAGAACTCGAACTTTTTGAACTTGTTTTTGGAATTTCCTTGCATAGACTGATCACCTCAAGTGATCTGGAGGTTCTAACCCCAATTTGAGTGAAAACTTGAATTGGTTCCTTGTGGTTGACCTTTAAGCCAGGTTTAGGGTGAACATTTTGGAGGTCCTACCGAGATCTTCACGGATCTCGAACTCATGGCTCCAAAGCAAAATTTCCAGCGAAAAGAACCATTAGAAGATGTTGATGTATCGGATCATTTGAGAGAAAGGCCATTGCCTTCAAGTTTCTCAACTAGCTTACTTCAAAACATGCCATACCAGTTTGAGTTGAATGTCCCTGTTCCCTTGCCTACCTTTGATTCCAGCATGAGTGCTAACCACTTTTTGAGAATATTTGAAGACTATTACAAGGATTATGGTTTCAAGAAAGGATGCAAGCTTTCAGAATTTGAAAAATGTTTCAAAGATGAGAGTGAAGCTGGAGCTTGGTTAACTTATGAGAAGTTAATGGGTACCACTTCATGGGATGAACTTGTCAAGAAGTTTCGGATAGATTTGGTAAGTTAGCTGCTCCACAAGATTTGGTTAATGAACCGCAAGGTTTTTCTATACATGCGGGGAGAAAGTGTGAATCAGTACAAGGAGAGGTTTAGTACATTCATGAGCAGGTGTCAAAAGCACAAGTCACCATCCCAACTCGTTTTTAGTTTCTTGCCTTTATCAATGGTGCGCAAAGAAGACCGGATATCCAAAGAAAGTTGCTCAAAATTCAAGCTCTTTGAAGGGTTTGATTCCATTTACAAAGTCTTTGCCAAAACCAGCGTCGACCCGGATGCTCTCTACTTTGCACGATAAGCATTATGCTTCTCATCATACTCGACCCGCTTTTACCCGATGCTACTGATGCACATTATGATCATCATCCTTCTATTCCGGTTTATGCCATACAAAAAAAAAAAAAAGAAATCCAAAGAGGAGGAAGCCAATTCCCAAGTTGCAGAGGTCAAGTCGGACCTATCCAAGGTTCCTGAAGCCTTAGCAGAAATAACCAAACAATTAGTTGAACTCAAGGCTGCAAGAGCAAGTAAAACTTATCCTGAATGTATTCATTGCAATAGGAATTCTCACCCATCCGAAATATGCTATTGGCAAGTGTGCTCCAAATGTAATAGAAAAGGCCATTTTGGAAAGGAATGCCCTGTTTGTTCTTTTTGTAAAGAGGTTGGCCACCGATGCTAGGTGTCTTTGTTAAGGAATATTTTGCTAAGCAGGAAAAAAGAAGAGACCCAGAGTCTAAACCCCCTGTGAGATTTCTTTGAACCAAGCACCTCTATAAGGTTTATTCAAGCTACGAAGTTCCTAAATGAAGAAGTTATGGTGGTGCAAACGAGAAGCATGAATGAAGCTCAAGTACATCTTTGAACCAAGTAGGCATTCTCTTTTGCCGGGGCTGTGCCACACCTGTAATGGAATCACTGCTTTCGGATCATAGCTCCACCCCCTCAGCAAAAATATGGTAAGAAAGATCAAGACTTTGATGAGGTTGATGTTTTGCTTAAAAATTCCAAGGTGAGTGTGGATCTCTTTACTTTATTAAAGATTGCACCTAGTTACAGGAAAAGGGTACTTCAACAAACCAATAGTGAGGTATTAAATGCTTGTGTGAATTTTACTGATGCCACTGACCTTATTCTAGCACAGCATGAAGAAGACCCTGGAGCATTCACATGTTCAGCTGCTTTAGGAGGGTATACCTTTTCTAATGTGTTACTTGATGGGGGTTCTCCCCTAAATATCATGCCATATCATATTATGAAGAAGTGTGGTTTTGAGGTGGATAAGAAGGCTTCTATGTTATTAAAATCTTTTTATAATGCTAAGATTTCTCCTATTGGTGTGGTGACTAAAGTGCACATTATCTGAAGGTATAAGCATAGGCGCTAACTTTATTGTGGTGGCTTTTGAAGATATAGGAGATGAATCGATATTTATGACTTACTTTTGGGGGAGGAGATGGTTAGCTCTTGTGGATGCCAGGCCAGTCTGGTCTCAAGGGAGATGTACCATCTCCAATGGCTCTCAGACTGCTACAATTTATAACCAAGAGGGCTCCTATGACTCCAAGGAAGAGGTACATTTTATTAAAGAAATGCTAATTGAAGAACCTTTGGGATCTTACAGGATAAAAAATACAAAACCAAGAAAATATGAAATGGTTCCTCTTATTATGGAAAGTGCACCTCCCAGCATACAAGGACCAACAGGGTTCTTATGGTTTGATGGAGGTATCTCTAAAAATTAAATGTTGCATCATCTGGCTGCTATTTTGAAAGACTCTTCTCACAAACTTTTAGCTAAAGTAGGAAGGATCTTTCCTCAAGTCACTTCTAATGTGGCAGAATATAAAGCCTTGATTGCAGGTCTCCGGAAGCTAAATCTATGAATATTGCCAATATTCACATTTATGGTGATTCACAATTAATCTGCGAGACAAGTTTGAGGAGACTATCAAACAAAAATGCAGATATGGAGCTCTTGAAGAATCAAGCAATGGGAGTGCTCTCGAGCTTTGCTTCATGGGAAATCACTCATATCCCCAGAGAACGTAATTTTGAAGGCGATGCCTTGTGTAGGGAGACTCTCATGTCACACTTAACTGAGGGAGCTATCCCGAAGATGATCTTGATGACAATGAGGTAAAGGCACTCTGTCCTATTTTGACCATTGATGCATCGAAAAAAAAGGAGCTGAAGAGATTGTAATCACTAAGAATGGTAAGACTCGAACCTTGTTTGTTGGGGATTTGATTGAATATCAAAACAAAGAGAACATACAAGTGTTTTTGAAGAAAGGAAAGATGTATTTGCTTGGGATTATTTGAGCTATCAGGTATCAAACCCGATGTATGTCAATTTGAAATTAAGATTAAAGAAGGTTGTAAACCTCGTTTTTCAAAAATTAAGAAGGATTAATGCTTCACTAATGGGACTAATTAAAGATGAATTGGATAAGATGTTGGATGCAGGTGTTATTATTGAAATTATTAATCCGAATGGGTATCTTGTATTGTTCTGTGGGAGAAGAAAAGTGGTGCTTTAAGAATTTGCATTGACTATCGAGACCTCAACAAAGCTACCATCAAAGATTGTTACCCTTTGCCCTTTTAGAAGAAATCTTATATCTTTGTAGCAGGTAAAGAGGTGTATTCATTTTAGATGGCTTCTCGTGATTCAATCGCATTAGTATTAAAGAAGAAGACCAACCCAAGACCTCTTTTATTACTCCTTGGGGAACTTATGCAATGAAAAGAATGCCTTTTGGACTAATGAATGCACCTGCTACTTTCGAGAGAGCCATGGATGTTATTTTTAGGCCTATGTCTCCTCAAGAATTCAGAGTTTATTTGGATGAACTTTGTTTAGGATCTCACCCTACTAATCATTTGGAATTGTTGGCAAAAATATGTTCTTTGTGTAGGGAATCTGGAGTCAACCTTAATCCAAAGAAATGTATTTTTTGCATCCAAAGGACAACTTTTGGGACACGAGGTATCCAACAATGGTATACTGGTGGCACAAGAAAAGGTTGAAGCTCTCAAAAACTGGTGCCCCAAAAACACGAAGCAGGTCAAAAGTTTTATTGGCATGACTAGTTTTCTTAGGATGTATATTCCTAATTTTGCTCACATTATAAGTCCTATTTCTAAGTTGACAAGAATAGGCGGGATTTCCAAATCGAGAGTAAGTATGTTCTGTCACATGGTCATCAGATTGCCAAGAGTCTTTTGAGTTGCTTATAAAGTCCATTTGTGAAGCAACTCTCCTAAAAAAACCAGATTTGGCCAAGCCATTTGAGGTCTACATTACTATTACTAAAAAGGCCATAGGTTTAGCTATTCTGCAGGACAAGAACACCATAGCTTTTGCCAGCAAACAATGGAGTTCAACTGAAGAAAAATACACGAGAATGGAGAAGTCTTTGCTGCTCTCATGTTTCTCATCATTGTGAGACAAGGTCATTTATTATTGAAGAGTTCAGTTCAAGTTTATATGAAGCAAAATCCAACAGGTTTGTTATTTGGTAAGGCTACCTCTAAACCAAAAATTCAAAGGTGGGCTTGCAAGTTACAAACCTTTGATATTTCTATAAAAGAATTACATCAAGTAAAGAGTCCCAGTCTCTATTTACCTTATATTTTCTTTGACCATGAGGATGTAGTGGAAGTTGTTGATTTTGTGGATGCCTTAGCTTATTTACAGTGAGATGATGATGGCGGGGGCCAACGAGGATTGGCAGCTACCTATAAAGAATTTTCTACAATTCAAGGAGATGCCCTCAGGATTGACCTCAAGCCAAGCAAAGGAGATTTAAAGAAAAGTGTAGGCGTTCAAAATGATTAATGATGTTTTATGTAAAGTCAACGAGGGATGGACTATTATTGAGGTGTGTCAATGAAGAAGAAATGCCTTGATCATTAAAGAAATGCATGAAGGAATATGTGGAGACCATTTTTTGGAGATACTACTCGCCAAGAAAATTCTCGTGGGATACTATTGGCCTACAATATTTAAAGATTGTTTATCTTGCTATAAAATCTTGCCACAAGTGCCAAATATTTGGCAAGAGGATCATTATCATTTGCACTAAACCCCATAATTTCTCGGGACCCTTCCAAATTTGGGGATTAGATTATATTGGTCCTATTAACCCCTCTTCTGCAGGGCAACATCAGCACATTATTGTAGCTTCTGATTATTTTACCAAATGGGCAGAGGCAATTCCTTTGAGACAAAGGCTAATGCCCTTACAACAGCAAAGTTCTTACATGAGTACATTTGTGCACGGTTTGGTATTCCTCTACAATTACATTCTGATAGAGGTACTCCTTTTGTGAATGAAGTTATTGCTAATTTATTGATCATTCTTAAAGTCAAACATACCAAGAGTTCCTCTTACTATCCCCAAGGTAATGGTCAAGGAAGCTACTAACAAAGTTTTGAAGGGTATTTTGCGTAAAAAAGCGATGGATGATAATCAAAAGGATTGGCATGTTAAATTAGTGGATGCCCTATGGGCTTATAGAGTCACCATCAAAGCAGCAACCACTCATACCCCTTTTAACTTGGTTTATGGCATTGAAGGTTGTGCTTCGGTGAGAGCTTGAGCTTCCATCTACGAGGTTAGCTCATAAGTTGTGTTTGCCTTTTGAGTATGCCTTGCGGGAAAGACTGGATGCCCTTTTGCATTTAGAAGAATATAGGATGGAAGCTGAGAATGCTAATTTGCTTAAAAAGCCAAGGATTTGGTGCCTTCAAAGTCTGCTCATAAAATACAAGGGACCTTCAAGGCGGAGAATTAGTTCGAAATGGAATAAATCAAGGGAAGATTCAGCTAGTAAGTTTGAAAATCTTTGGGAGGGCCCCTATGAGGTGTTGGAACCTGCAGGCACCAATTCTTATTGGTTGAAAGAATTAACTTCGGGGATGCCACTTCCAAATCCTATCAACACTATTCACCTGAAGAGGTACTGGGATCAGCACATTTGCTTGTCCCTTTTCATGCTCTAGAATTTAAATAAGTTAGAATTAAAGTTAGACATTAGATAGGTTGGATTTCACCTTGTTTTAAATTTAGAACTAATGTCTTCATTAAGTTTATGTTTGCAGGTTAGCCAGTATGAATGATGAGCTATCAAACAGTTTCAGAACAAGGATTTTTATTAACTGCCAAGTGTCATTTGCAGGAGCACCCTTTTTTTCCATTCTCATTCACCTGTCTCATTGTAGTCCTGCCCTCCATTTAGCCATGCTCTCCCATTTTATCTCCCAAATGTGCACTCTACAAATTCAGCTTCACCATCATAGCAGAGTTGCAAGGTATTAAGACTAACTAGTTTGTGTGTTTCCATGACAGGTGCACCCTTTTCCCATCTTTATTCATCTGCCATAAGTAGCCCTGCCATCCATTTAAACCTTTTATTCTTGTTCTTTCATTTCCCTAAGGAGAAAGCACTCTGCAATTCAGCTTTTCCATCCTAGCAGAGTTGCTCTTGGAGATATCAAGGAGACACACATTCTTTTGTTTTGGCGAGACTTCAACATTCTCACATTTTTTTTCTCCCTCATACACCCCATTTCCATTACTATCCTATCATACTCATATTCATTCTCATTCTTTTTCACTTATCATGTTCCACTTACATCCTCCCTCCACCATATTCACTTCTATTCCACCAACATTTGTACATTTCATTCTCCCTCTACCATGATTCCCACTCAAGCACCTTGGCACAAGTTTGAAGACCCTTTATGGCTGAGGGGACCAGCCATTCTTTTGTTTTGGCGAGATGTTGCCCCCAAAGGGCAACATGCTAATAGAGATCTGTTTATTCAAGCTAGGTCAACTCATTTCAGAAGACTAGGTCAAAGTTTGGAAGATTCTTGTCATTCAACATTGATATGGAGGTCAAAAGATGTTCATGCTTCAAGTCAAAAAATGCTTAAGACTTAAACTTCACAAGAGGTATTTTATTTGAGGTCAAATGCATGTACAAAATTAACACCATTAAGTACATTCCCTTAAACCTTATAGTATTTTGCAAAACTCAATATACAGTATACAAAAACTTGTACATGCATACCCCACAAACGAGGATCGCTATGTACGGTCCAGATCAAGGAATATAGGGCAAATATGCCTATCCATACTGACTCTCACGCCCTCACGTGACCCCCCGTGTGAATATGCACCCAAACCAAAGGGGGTTTTAGGGGGATGTTAATTTAAATGTATTGGATGTAATGGTTTGTGTTAATTAATGTTGATTGTAGTGATGTGTTGGTTGTTATTATGCTATATATTACTAAAAAAAATTTGGGCCCTTCGGCCCTAATAAAGGCCTTTGGGCATTAAGGATGGCATAACTTCAACATTACCAACTTTAACACTTATGCATGTAATACCACGAGAAACACTTGTAATCTAATTACACCACAAACTCTCTCATTTTATAGTGAGGATGAACAACCCAAAATTGACCAAATGCGACAAATTTATTTGCCATTTATGTTCTGAAATAAAATTGAATCAAATAAAAGCTTTTGACATTGATATGCTCTACAATAATGTTTTATTCACAAACCATTGCATGACGTTATCTGTAGTAACAATTGGTGAGGTTCATAAAGAACCAAGAATACTTTCTCACGGGTTGCCCGGCTTTGGTTTAACAAGTGAAGAGAATCAGCCGGTTTGGTGATGTGGAGTAGGTCTCAGAAGCGGATTCGGTGAAGCAAGATCAAGGGTAGAGGTTTTGAAGCAAGCTTGCTCTCATTAGCGTTCCACATATTGTTACTTCAACTCTGACTATTCCTCTTTCACAATGAAACTATTGTTTAACAATCCATGTGATTTTGGATGGTCCATCTCTAGCTTAAAGATAATGCATGATTCACTTTATGGTTCGATTAAAGTTCCAAACCTACAATATAAATGCATTCTTGTGGCCCTTTGTTTGACTAATCTGCATGATTGAGAAAAGGCGTGGAATAATCCATGTTGTTGTGCACAAGAATCCGTTTGTTGATTGAAGCTAAATCTTTGGCTGCTATGAACAATTCGACAGGCGGGAATATCCAAGAGTTGAAAGCAAAGCAGAGGGCCTAAACTCTAAACTCTTTTTGAATCTGCAACAAATCTTAGAATAGCTAAAGGGAAGGAGACAAAGGCGAGTTTTGCAGCACTACATTGTAGAACCAGGTTAACAATACCTTGTAAAAAAAACCGTTATGCTAACTGAAGAAACATTAAAAAACAAATACCTTTGTAAGTGTGAGCAAAAAATCCACATCGTGGTAGCAAAAATCCACTCCGGCAACAAGAATCCAAGAGGGCAAGTACACATGCGCATGCACACATGCACACACACACATGAACTTGCACTTGCACATGCACAGTACACATGCACATGCATACACATGCACATGCACGTGCACATGCACATGCATACACATGCGCATTGTTCATGCACAAAGACATGCAGAGAAAGACGACAACCCTCGGATTGTTCCAACCAACGAAAATCAACGGCCCATAAAGGGTGCACTCTAGAAATACTATTTAGTACACCTCAATGAACACAACAATGAAATCATAGAAAAACCATGTGAAAAAACGTATAAAAATCTAAAAGTAACCCCCTGTTATTATGCTAGATATTGCTCTAGAAGATTCTGGGTTATGAAGTTTGGAAGACATTATTCGAAGTTTGGAAGTTGAAGTTTGGAAGACTCCCTTATATGTGGTTCCATCCTTGTCACCCACCTTGCCTAGCCATTTTCTTTCCATATCCATAACTCATCTGCCAATTACCCCATGGCATTTCCCCTATCTACTCTTCAGGACCACTTTACACCATTACCCTCAAAAAAATTGCCATAAACATTTACCACACTACCCCCATTTTTGCACTTTTGGCTCAATATTATTTTCCCACCCATTATTCACTATTTTGCCATGCTTGCTTTGCCACAATTACCATCTCCCTCAAATCCCCTACCATTTCCTTCAATGTGCCATCCCTTTGTCTATCCAAAAATCTATCTAAGCCTTTGTTTTAAAAATACCATTCCCCATTATTTCCTTTGCCTCCCAAATGTTCCCTCATGAATTCTTTTGTCTTCATCCTTGTGTCATCATATTCATAGTGGCATATTCCTAATCTTGCCTAAAGATGCCCCAAAGATTCCCTATTACATTTTACACGTGTGGACATTCTCTCCATGGTCAATGGGTTATCATCCCTTTCAATATTTTTTGGGTAAAAGCCTTTAAACCATTGGCCAAGCTTTCAAAAAAGGTCAAATACAGTATATTCCAGGCATATTCACTCAGAAATACGGGACCGTATCGCAGAATTCTTGGGAAAATACCTTCAACGAACCCTAATTATGGAAAACCTTTCGAATCACTTTAGGAATGGAAGCATTAAACTCGAAACCTATCTATTTCGCATTTCGGCTCTTAAGCATCTTATCAAGCCTAAATTTAAGCCCTAATATCTTTGAAACCGATTAAACCAAAAACATATATCTTAGGGAGACAATAACAGAAGATTTTTGAAGGCCCATAAGTATTCAGATCCTACATTGATCATTGCTGAGCAAGGTCTGGACGATCCTTGAAGTTCCTGAGCTCTCCTCAACTGGATCCACAAGATCTGGTTGACATTACCTTCAAAAATTATTTATTGACTTGAGAAGATTATTTTCCTGTGATTTAAAGCTATGAAGCATCCTTATATTCTGTTATCATGATATATTTACCTCCATATCAATTCAAATCGATTGCCAAGTTGTCAAATCCATCTCGATATATTATTCTACAATTCTTGCTACAAAATATTCTGAGAAAATTCTAGTGTGTTTTTCTATTCCTTTGGACCACTTTCCATCTATCCTTAGAGCACTGTGGAGTCAAAGGAGTTGGAATCATCAAAAATACCAAGTATAGCTCAAATTCAAAAAAAAAATTGCTCTCGGGTTTGGGCAGCTTTTGGATCGTATTTTGCCAAATCTAGCCACAAAAATACTTTTACACATCCAAATGAAGATTTGATTGATTGCCCCTCTTCCCTAGCATCATTGCAACCTATCTACTTTGGAATTTCTCAAAAGATGATTGGCAACTCCAAATCTCAATTTCTGATCCTTTGTTTTCTAGATTTGACCTCTATTGACCAAAATTTGACCCCACTTTGAGCTCGAATAACTCCAGATTAAGTCTCCGACTTGGTGAGGAGGTTTTACTTGTTGGTTAACTACCACTTTTTAACCAAGTCTATTGCATCTGACTTAAAAAATCGTTCTGCATCTCGACACCACATTTGTTTTGGCAAAGGTACTATTTTTTGGAAATGGGAAAGGTATAGAACTCGAACTTTTTGAACTTGTTTTTGGAATTTCCTTGCATAGACTGATCACCTCAAGTGATCTGGAGGTTCTGACCCCAATTTGAGTGAAAACTTGAATTGGTTCCTTGTGGTTGACCTTTAAGCCAGGTTTAGGGTCAACATATGGTACTCTACAGTTATACTTACTAAGGGAGAAAGTCTTTCGAAATTCTGTCTTGGTTTTATGTATAGAGCAGCGCAATGGTTGTTCTCTATTCATTTAACATCTTGCTGGAACACAAAATCTCGAACCTTGGCCACCTTAGGTGTTGCCTTAGATGATATTGACATAGTATGCATGGAGATAATATAGCTATGGCTGATTATATCCCTTTTAAACTGGCTATAGTATGAACAGATGGTGACGTGGATACTTAAATACTACATTATCCACTTTAAAATGTATTGTACATGAACTTACAATGTTGTATAGGAGAATTGGCATTAATGCTTCACCGTGATACTAAACTGTCATTATATTCTATTACATTGGTTGCTCAATGTACTGTCATAAGAATATGCCTTAGTAGTTCTTAACAAGGGATAAGCTTGGTTTGGAATTAAAGATTTAATTCCCATTAGGCTTTTCTTTGTTAGTAAGAGCTTTTAGGCTAATAATCATAGTTAGTTTGTATAATGCTAGGATTGGTGGCTTGGGCCTAGGTCACGCCAGGATAGACAAATTCTCAAGCTCTAACGAGTGTTAGTGTTTGGAGTAAGTATTTCTGCGAGATTAGATCCTAGTGGGAAGTTAGTATATATATATACAAGTTACGCATCGATGGGGTGGTGCAAATGGGGGTAGGCACAAGCTCAGCGTCATACATAAGAAATAAAATAAAGCAAAGTAAATGAGCGATGTGCCTTTTTTT
Source organism: Isoetes taiwanensis (assembly GCA_021234155.1). Lineage (NCBI taxonomy): Eukaryota > Viridiplantae > Streptophyta > Lycopodiopsida > Isoetales > Isoetaceae > Isoetes > Isoetes taiwanensis. The sequence goes on from JAJEKV010000234.1 coordinate 169,149, forward strand.
ATTTTAAGCGTCATTTGTGTGAAGCAAAGGCAATAAAGCAATTGCTAGTACACATTGTTAGGTCCTGGGTTGGAAAAGTCGGGGGTTCACTTTATCGATAGATCCTAGGTTGTAAAGGTTGAAAGTTTATATTGAAATACACTATGGAAAAGTATGTAAATCGTGTGGTTGGTATGAGCCACAAAATCAATTGGGGGCAGGTGGGTGGCGAAGTTTGGGTTGCCACATGGATAGAGCCAAGAGTGTGCAGGTCGCAACAACGTTTATTTGCTCGATTAACCTTAACTAGAAATTTAGGATTATGATGATTGGTGGTCCAATCGTATTTATATAGGTCTTTGGAGTTTATTTATTGTTAGGACTATGTATGGAGGTGGTAATGCTTAAATTGAAATAGTGTACGTGTAACGTCTGAGGATAAATGCGATTAAGTTATGCCTCGTACATGGTAAGGGGCAAGCCCAAAGAGTACTAAGTTGGTGATGAATAGTGTCTCGGAGTCAAGCATGCCTAGAGTTGACTAGCTAACCACATTTACTTAACTTCCAAAAACTTTAACGTTGCAATGTGTAAGATTGCAATGATAAGAGTTGGTCTTTATATATTGGCATCCATTTTGCGTTTAAAATGCGAGGATGTAACAGTTAGAGCATGCATATTAAAGTTCAATGCACCAATTATGATTTGATCAATTATGGTTAACACAAGCGATTTGTTTAGATATAATAATCATTGAAAGTAGGGCTACAACCATAGCCTCCTTGTTGCTCTTATAGCCTCAAGCTATCAACGTGACTATTGCTAACATTCAACCCTTCTTGTTTTCCCTTCAATATTCCCTGCAAAGCAAAGATAATTATTATGTTACAATGATAACCCTTGTTAATAGATGGAGAACTATGCAAGTTAAACCACATAAAATAGCTTTCATTTTTCTGCAATATATGATATTGGATGATTTTTTTTTTTTTTTTTTTTTAAATTGTCATTGTCTAAGATGGTTCCAGGAGCAACCATGCCAATGTGAGCTTGAAAACTATTAGGAACGTCTTGGGCATTCAAGTTTGACTGGAATCTAACCACACAAATTAGAACATGTCCATATTTTTGCACACACCCGAAGCCATAACTGCAAGCAAAGACTACACAAAATCAAAGTAATATGGACTCAATAAATGCAAAAAATAGAGATCGGCTAAAAACACTGAGTGCAAGCACAAAAGCATATGGTTGGCCCTTATGCTTCTTCTCATCACTATACTCTGATCAAAACTATACTCTGTCTTGTTAGGTAGAGATAATCCTTTTCTTTCTTGATCTAGGAAGAATGCTACAGTTAACATCATATTCCATTTTATCTAAGAACAATTCACTCTAATAGATCCTCCTGAGCAACTCCCTTGCATGGATTGCTCAATACATAATAACAATCAATACATAATTACCATTAACATTATTAACACAAACCATTGCATTCAATGCATTTAAATTAAAATCCCCCTTAAACCCCCTTTGGTTTGGGTGCATATTCACACGGGGGGTGACTCCGGGCATCGAGAGCTGTCGGATTGGCATATTCGCCCCTTATTCCTTAATCTACACCGTACGTAAAGTTCCTCATTTGTGGGGTATGCAAGTACAAAATTTGCTATACTGTATAATAAGATTCGCGAAATACTATAAGATTTCAAGCGGAATACTATATGGTGTTGATTTTAAATGCGTGCAAAAATACAATTATGAGGGGGCTGCGCCCTCGTCACCCAGGTGTGAATATGCACCCAAACCAAAGGGGTTTAAGGGGTATTTTAATTTAAATGCATTGAATGCAATGGTTTGTGTTAATAATGTTAATGGTAATTATGTATTGATTGTTATATAAAAAAAATTTTTGGGCCCTTCGGGCCCTAACAAAAGGAAAAAAATAGAAACTTTAAGGGCGTGAATATTAATTATTAATTCAAGAGATTGTATAAAACATCAAGGACATTGCATTTTCATTTAATACAATGCATTTTTAGCTGAAATAGTTTGTTGCAATGTGACTATTCATCTCGATATATGACAATGTTTTATGTTAGAAACATTGAAATGGACAAATGGCCATCCAACGAGTCCATAGCAAGGATGATGTGGCCATCCTGCGGGTATATACCACGAGTAAAATAAGAATGAATTCAGACAAAATATTGACTGCTTTCCAGAAAGGATCTCAATAAATATCCGGGCACTTATGATATGCCAGAATGCTTTGGCTGTTGGCATGCATCTCCTAAGAGTTTGCATCAAATTCGCTGCATTGCATACTAAGGGCCGCTCAATACACTTGGCAGAAACTTGAATAGAATTCTGTATTAATCCACACATTAAATGTATTTCATATCAAACAGTATTGCGAATCTAACTTGCCTTCAAAATGTGCCAACTTGTGTAGAGAGTTCTACTCCCCTTTCCAAAACTAGCTCAACCATCTACCGTCTCATTCTCCATATCAAAATATAAAAATCAAGATACTGCTTCAAAAGGAAAACTTAGTTTCTGCATTCTCAACACAGGGCAACTAAAATGGATGGATGAACCTACTAGGCACAAATGGAAGAGGTAAGTAACCATGAGCATAGATAGAAGAATAACCAGTAAATACATGGGCCTTTCCTTTCTAAAACTAGCTCAAAGCGACTACTATCTCAATCTCCATTTCAAGAAATAAAAATGAAGATCCAAACGAAAGGGAAACTTAGTTTACGCATTCTCAAACCGTAATGTAAATGTATTTGCTTTGGAAGGGCATATAATACACCATTTTGTATTCGGCTACATGGAAGCCATATTTGAAATGGCTGCCATCGGGGATTACAGATTACTTCTTTACTTTGTGGTACAAAGCAACTGCCTTCTTAATGTGCCCATTTTGAAATAGAGAAATAGAAATAGAGAAATAGCTTTGCAAAGCAAACAAGAGAACTTACTATCATAATTCTTGCCATAGCCTTTGTGAGAGAAAGAGAAGGCATAGCCTATGATGCAAGCTTCAAACTTCAATGATAATTCGTTCGGATGCGCCATGGTAGAATATGCACCACAAAATTAATTTGGATATGCACCACAAGTTACGCCGCCGGAAAGCATAGCCTATGATGCTAGCCGGCTTCAATAATAATTTGATCTTGATCCGCCATGGTCACCTAGGAAAAGGTTGCACCACCGGTTTGCCACCGAAAGGGTCGGTGGGGCTGGTTTGCCGCGGGGCTTGAGACAACAAGAGAGAACAACAAGATCATTCTTCATAGCTTACGCCATGGCTCCCACACAACACAATATGAACCTTGCAAACCGCCTTGAGACACCGCAGCTCTCCAAAGATCCCGAACTCAAAATCGAATGCCAAAAACATCCTTTTGTTCACTAACCTAAGCCATTCAATCAAAAACCCAAATGGAAGAATCCATTTTTGTAAGCGCTGCCCAAATCCGATGCTGCTTGAATCCGACCCACATAACCACGCCCTTACAGCAAAAAACCCTAAAATGAGCTGCTCGAGCTTTGCATGTCGAGCAAAAAAAAAAATATATCTGAAAAAATAAAACTTAACTGAAAAATACTACATATATGGGTCTACACCATTGAAAAGAGGCATTAAAATTAATTCAAGCGTATGCAAATACAATGGGCACTCTAGATGTACTAATTAGTAGGCCTTGTGTAATACGCCCATCAAATCATATAAAAACCATTGGAAAAACCGTACAAAAATACAAAAAAAAACCCCTGTTATTATGCTACATATTCTAACATTCTGTGCTCATTGAGTTAAACGTGCTCCACGTTTGCTGGATCTCTATTCTGCATTTGCCCTGAAGGTGTTGAGCATCTGGTGAAAGCCAAGACAATTTAACTCTGGTCTAACTCAGGTTGTTTGCACATCAAACTCAGATTCTTTGTCATTACCACGATCAGGGTCAACTACTACTCCATATTTCTTCATAATCACAACATATTTAAAAAAAAAGGTACCTCATCTGGTTCAGAGAAGCTGCGAAATATGCCCTTCATCCTTACGCAATTTGGTATGACATTGGAAAGACTTACAATTAAAACCAGAAGGATTACTGTTGGTCATGCCCCATAAACTCATTGATATTCTTTCTGGAGCGTGATCGCGCTGCTCAAAATTAGATCCAGCAATGGAAAGCTTCCTTTGATGCCTTATAAAAACTGCTAGGTACATGTTTTCCAAATTCATAACACAAATGAGTGAAATAAATCAAAGTACATGAGCCACATAAATGAACTGGTCCAAAATGCTCGGTAATATTTTTGCTATTATGCCTCTAGATGTGGATTTACTATGGCCTTCTAAATAGCAGGAAAAATGGCTGCACTTACTGCTATTACCATATCAAACTGCAGAATTTGCAAAATAGGTTCTGTGAAAACATTTTGAATAAATTCAAAGACCACATACCACAACATGAAGTCCATGAGAAGCTCTTCAAACCAAAAGCGTATATTTCAACAAAGCAAGGAGCTTTCAAAGTTGCAAAGACCTACAAAGAAACGATTGCTATTGTACCTTCATTCACGCTCTCAGTATTTGCCTGCTCTTAAAGAATCAGAATGGAAGCTACAATCATCCCTAACCTATCTGAAGTACCCTGGGGACGAATGCACTATACAGCCCCCCTCCCCTACGTGGCGCTATCATAGCCCTCCATTTCAAGCATCGACGGCCAGATATCAGCCAGTTAGGGGAGGGGGGCTGTATAATGCACTCTACCCGTACCCTGCAAGAAGATATTTACTAAAAATTAGTTGGAACATAACTTACAAATGCAAGAACCAACTTTACCTTTACCAGACATATTGAAGATCTACCTTCAAATCCACATCACGCAAATTTCGGTGCGAGGAAACCATTTGCTTATATATAGCTATGTAAGGCCTACGATGATCGAGATTCACACCATTTAGAACTCCAAACATAGTATCTCTCGTTTACCATACAATATCTATGGCTTTACGCCGCTTATCACATTGAATTCACGGAGGGAATCAAGAACAAATTTACCTGAGATAGCATCTTTGAGAAATGAGCCATTCTATGAAATATTGATGGTCTTTGCTATCTTTGTCAATGCGGTATGTCTGCGTGTACAACCCAGGCGAGGTCTTTGCCATGCTCTCAACGCATCTGGCGGATTAGCTTTAGAATGAGATGCTAAGCATACTGCGCATTATCGAATTCTGAGTTTCATAGAGGTTTAAAAGGCTTTAAAAAGTATCATATTTATCACCAAAACAGAAGAAGGTAAAGCGTATGCAAGCATATATCTCGCCCTAAAAGCGGAGCTTTGGCGGACTGAGTTATTGATTTGCTGTGCTAATTAGCACCACGAAACTAGGTTCTAAATTGAAGCTTTAGATTACACTCGACAAAAGGCTTACCTTGTTTGGGCAGAACCGGGATGGTTGGACAGTTTTAAGCCCACGAGCTTGAATTTATCTCATCCTTTGTATCTTTGCTTCTGGAAGGGCAAGGAAAGTAAAAATATCTCTGCATAGCTCTTATAATCCTTCTGTGATGCTCGATTTCAAGCAAAAACAGGGCATCTGAACAACAGGGCATCTGGGCAAGAACGCTGCTAATCTGACCCAATGTGAAGAATATTCATGGCCGGAGCCAGAGCCATTTCTTCAAAGATTAGGGCATAGGGCTCCTATTCGCGCATTCACTACCATCGTTTCTATCATAGAAATCCGTTTTGGCCTTAGCTACTCACGGATTTAACGGCGCTTTAAACTCATGCTCATGTGCTGCCCGAAGGAATAGAATAGAATAGTTTTTTTAACGTCCACGAAGACCAATAGGTCATGGGACCCATACAATGGGCTAGTACTCCTGTAACCAGCGATTTCCTCTTCAACCGATCCTGGAGCAGCGGCTGGGTGAAGAACATCCATGGCCGGAAGCAGGGGCATCCCAAGCCAGTTCGTCACGGCGCCATCCCTACGATGCACCTCACCCGTCCGATTCGCCACGTCAGCACAAACCAATGGCCAGAACGATCCTTCAACGGCCACGATTCAAGCCAGGCAGCCCCTTATAAGAATATATATAAGGCAGATATATCAGCTGCCAAATGATATAGGGAACTAGGTGGGCTCCTCCACCCCTATGCTGAGTAGGACAAAACTCAAGCTGATCAATGTATTGTCCAAATAACATGGATAGAGTGGGCATCCTTGGCGGACTCCGATACTACTGTTCACAAGCTGGTCTGATGGTGAGATTCGAGTTGAGCATATTTTGATTAGACTATATACTGCATTTTGCAACTCCTGGGGGACTCTTAACTGTCTTAATCTTTCCTATAACTCTTTTCTAGTACGGCGTCTTTGCAAAAATTACATATTCAAATATATTTAGACATTTTAAAGTCTAATTTATAATTTCTCGGTGTTATTATTATATTATAATATTTCCAGCTCGTTCTTTTTTATTACAAATGACATCTGTTATTTATCTTAACACTAATAAACTATCTAAAAAATGGGGCATAAAACTAGTCATTTGACTAATTTTAATCTAAAAGTTACTTTAAATATTTTTAAAAGACATTTAAAATGTATATAGTTCTTTCAAGTATAAGAGTTATTAAAATTATAATAGCTTTTAAATAATAGTAGACAAAGCGCAATAATTCAGGAGATTAATTTTTTATAATTTTGTAACAATATTACAATAATAAAGTATTAACACATGCACTCCCTCATCCTCTATGTTCAAACCCTTCATATACAGGTTCTTCGACCTACATCTGTTGCTCTTAAGGGCCTTTCCTAGGCTTATCAACACTGCATTCCCATCAACCCTAGAGTACTCCCACCAGTCTGATAAATCCAGGGTCTCTAACTTACACAGGCCGCTACACAAAGCCTCAGCAAGGGCATCGGCATCGGCAAGGGCATCGGATCGGCATCGGCAGAACTATAAGACATATTATCTAGATTATACATAAGTTTGTATTTACAATTTAATAAATTCTCTTTTATCACACGTTGTTCATGAGATTCTTTTGTATATTACTATTTTAAAAGATACTAGTTATGGTGCCCGGCGTTGCCGGGCCTAGTAACAATCTGAAAGGTGGTTGTTTATTGCTAAATAAAGATTTGGAGCATGAAAATATGCATATGAGGATTGTAGGAGGAACAATGGAGCACAAAATATGCATTCTCACCACATGTATTGCATCTACAACAAATTGGCAACTACTGGCATTGGAGGGCTTAGCAAGAATCTTCTAGTTGAGGATCTTCCATTTGGCCTAAGTTTAGAGTGGATATTCCATTAAAAAGAAGCTATATATACATGACCAATGTTTGCAATATTGAGAGGGAATCCGCTTCCTATGTTTTTTGAAGCATTGATGTTTGCAATATTGAGAGGGGAATGCGGTTCCCATGTTTTATGAAGCATTAAAGAAACATCTAGATAGGTGTAATGTGATAATGCAACATACAATGTACTTCCAAAGGCGAAGTTTCAATAAGAATGTAATGCTCATTTAAATAACAATATAAAGTTGCACCATTATTAAAAGACATGTTTACTTTGGTCATATAAAACTACAGAAGAGTTTGACGATGATCTTTCAATGCTATGAATTGGATATGAAGACATGGAGGTCGCATCTGTTTATCGCAAAGTATGTTGAATTCAAAAACATCTTGGCTAGCAATGTTGTAAGACATTGATAAATGTGGTGTAACCCAAACCCTTCAAATGCCAATGTGAAATGTTAAGTGCAATTAACTTCCATGTTGATTGCAAGAATATATGCAAGCAAAACATAACATTTGGCCTACGTTTAAAGGGGGTATTTCCTTGTGCACATTAGAAATATCAAAAAAGTCTCAATGGATTTATTGATAATATTTGGTGAGGGCTTAGCAAGAATCTTCTAGTTGAGGATCTTCCATTTGGCCTAAGTTTAGAGTGGATATTCCATTAAAAAGAAGCCATATATACATGACCAACGTTTGCAATATTGAGAGGGAATCCGCTTCCTATGTTTTTTGAAGCATTGATGTTTGCAATATTGAGAGGGGAATGCGGTTCCCATGTTTTATGAATAGAATAGAATAGAATAGTTTTTTTAACGTCTAGATGTTTTTTTAAAGAAACATCTAGATAGGTGTAATGTGATAATGCAACATACAATGTACTTCCAAAGGCGAAGTTTCAATAAGAATGTAATGCTCATTTAAATAACAATATAAAGTTGCACCATTATTAAAAGACATGACTTTGGTCATACAAAACTACAGAAGAGTTTGGCGATGATCTTTCAATGCTATGAATTGGATATGAAGACATGGAGGTCGCATCTATTTATCGCAAAGTATGTTGAATTCAAAAACATCTTGGCTAGCAATGTTGTAAGACATTGATAAATGTGGTGTAACCCAAACCCTTCAAATGCCAATGTGGAATGTTAAGTGCAATTAACTTCCATGTTGATTGCAAGAATATATGCAAGTAAAACATAACATTTGGCCTATGTTTAAAGGGGGTATTTCCTTGTGCACATTAGAAATATCAAAAAAGTCTCAATGGATTTATTGATAATATTTGGTGATCATGATGATACATATTTGCTCTATGTTCTATATAACTTGTCATGTTCAAAAGAGCCTATCTCATACAAAGCTGGCTATGTTGTTGCATTGGCATCTCGACAAAACTTGGAGTTTGTTATAACATCATGCAGTGATGATGCTATGCTAGTTATTTGTGTGGACGCCTCTTATTTTGTTACAATGGCATTCCTTGCAAATGCATAAACAGGAATTTGTTTTCTGATCATTAGTTCAAGGTTACGGTACTTCAAGGTCTCATTTCCATCAACAGAAAGAATACCTCCATTGAAACGATGCTTATCTCGCGTGCTAGTGCGACCTTATTGTCAGGATCAAATTGCAATGTCTGTTCATAGGCCTTCAATGCCTTTGCCCACTCTCTCTTTCTTCTCATAAGCATTCCCTAAGTTATTCCAAGCTACTGCCTTTTCATACTGGAGAACTGCTTGCTCAACATTTTTACTAATAAAAAATGTGAATCCGAGGGTATTATAAACCTGCCAATAAAACGGACAGCGTCAGCATCATCTATTCAGGCTGGAATTAACATATTTTCTTGTGGTAGCCCTGAGCGAGAATCCTATTGTGACCAAATGAAACCAGATTTTAGACCTACAACATACTAACTAATGTTTCTGTGGACAGTTTTAAACATAGATACCAAACACACCTTACCTGAGCAAGATCTTGTTCGTCTCCTTCCCAATTTTTGATTGCACGATCCAAATATTTTGCAGCCAAAGTGTGAAGGTTTTTACGCAACATAACAGCGTCTAATTCAAAATACAGAAGATGCTTCACCAGTTTGAGCTCGTTCCTGCAGTTTGCCAAGTTTCAAATATTAGAATATTTGGCAAGTCATTGGTAATTTACAATAGCTTGAAAACACTCTACCAAATTCCATTCCATGTATCAAAAGGACTTAACGAATGACAAAAAAACCTCTAGCACAAATCAATGCCAGCAGAGCTCCTAAGTAAATCAATTGTGCACCATATCTGTCAGATGAATGTTTGCAATAATTAAGAGGGAAATGTGCTTTTTACATCTTGTGCATAAGCCATACCAATGTGTTTCTTATATCTTGTGGCTAAGCCATACCATATCTGCAGGATCAATGTCTGGAACAATTAAGAGGGGTATGTGTTTTGTGAGGCACTAAAGAATCATATGTGCAAAGTTCAAAAGCACCAAGTCCAGAGCACAAATCACTTACACCATAACTTCTCCCTGTTGTAGACCTCCTAGTTTCACGATGCAAAGATTGGCAGCACAATGATCTTAAAAACTGATGCCTAACCTGGCCTTATGCACTACCTTTGGAGCATATTGTTGCAAATGCCTGAGAATGATGTATACACCATGGGATTTGTGACGTTGACCATGTGATTTGTGACGTTAAGAGCAATGAAGCAGTGAATGTTAGTGAAGGCCCATCTGCCCTGCAGAGCTGCATGTAAGAAAATCCAAGCTATATGTAGCAGCACCCATCGTTGCATGCTCTATGCACTTAACTATACCAAGCTGCAAGTCAAATCCCTAACAGCCACATCATAACATCTCTAAGCACTTAAGACTAAAACTAAAACAAACTTTGTTTCATATATCTTACATACATGACTCAACCTTTGTAAACCATGCATGCATGTGCCAAGTAAGGAACCTATTTTAAGCTGAGCGTAACACTGCAATGCACATTGGCCACACACCTCACACAACCCAAAACATGCACAGTTATAACTCAACACATGCACTATTCTATTTTAATCGAAATCTAACAATTAACAACCCCTTGTTCCCAAGCCAACAAACAGGATAAGGCTGCGGACGACTTTTATACAGGCAAGCATTGAAATGTATAAGCAAAGGATTTAAGCAACCATATTATGGACAGAAGTAAATAGACAAAACCAACAGATGGTAAATAATTTTGCTATTGAACCATATCTTTCTGAGAAATGAGTAGCCTTTGACATAGGATGCAGTTGTGGCACATGGGCATAGGCTAGGACAATCAATTCATCTAAATAGAAGAACAGAAGGTGCTAGAGGAACCTGGGAATTGGCTTGGAAACACAAAAATAGAGGTGTTACATTCTATAAAAAAAGTTCATCAGAATGGACTTACTCAGAGATGTCCTTCTGACCAAGCTGTCCAAATTTGGGAGCTCCCCATGATGCCAATTCCCCTGTATCTACATCAACAAAAGGCCTTCAGGATATCAATCATAAGAAATACAATCAAATAGCTAATCATCTAAGCTCTTACAAATATAAAAAGAGCTCCTTCAACCAGGATTACTGATTACGGGAAGATAAATGGCATGCGTAACTCGAAGAACATGATTATCTTTATATCTACCTAGCTGGATGAATAACCTAGCAAGAAAGACAAATGCCTCCTTCTGATAGTTCTCAGAGCAGAGAAACCCTACAGCAGAGAAACCCTACGGCCAAATCCATAATCTCAAGCCCTTAATGCAACACACTATTTTACCTGTGAAAGCAGTGACCCAAACGCTTCGATCCTCAAGGATTTCTTGAAGTCCCAATTCCGAAAGAAGAAGATAAGCTAGCTCTAGCTTCCACAGCATGCGCCATAACAGTCAGGCGAGCAAATGGGCAGGAAAAAATCTCAAAAAATACACACTGCGAGCATCATGTGCCGCAGATAAGCAAATCGGCCATAGCTAGGATTGAATTAGAGGCATGGAAGGCATGCATGGGTAGAGTAGAAGGGGGTGAGAAGGGGCTCTGATAGTTTGGAGCAAGAATAGAAATGCCGGAGCAAGCCAGAAGCCAGAACCTGGAAAAATTAGACCCACTGTAATCAAACTCTGCTTTGTGATGATGCATGCCACCTCGACAGCTGCAGGAAGGGCCGCTAAAGGCTCCGCATGGATAAGCCAACCCCAAAATCTAAAAATTTCGAAATCACAGGAGAAGCCATAAACGATTTTTAGGATACCGTTAAATTTTTTCAGGTGGCCAAAACCCTCCAAATCTTATGAAATCGATTAAAAACAAATTCCAAAAATGTTTTTTGCCATGCCGGAGAATTCCAAATTAACAAAGTAGATATTTTAAATCAAAATATCATTTATTATAATATGTGCTAAGAGTATTTAATCAATCATTTACAAAGTATCAAGATTTGTTTATAAATTATCTGCTTTTCAAACTTCTATTTCGTTAAATCACTGAAAATTGAGACTTTTCAAAATAATATATTTGAAAATTTTACTTTTAAGTAGATTCATGTGAAATTAGCGTAGAAATCATTTTATGCTCTAATAAACATCATACTTTTGATTTGAAGATAGACTTATCTAACTAAGGGTGGTTTCCCACTCGCAATTAGATTAGGTTAACTTAACCAGTTGGTTATCTCTTAACTTAATGGAAAGTATGATTTCCCATTAAAGTCATTAAGTTAAGACATTTTAAAGGATTGTGAATATATGCATTCGCACAATACCAATTATGGACCACTTAGGTTAAGCTCATGAAATCAACTTAACCTAACCTTTATAATAAGCTTGTGCTTCACACTAGTAGTTAAGAAGTTTTGTTAGGTTAGAGATAAATGTGTTCGTTTCTCATTTCAGTTAAGAGATACGGTTAAGTTAAATGGTGGATATGACTTTTTTTTGTCAAGTTACTATTTTTGTGAATTATTTGACTACCGAGTAAAATCTAGTAAAGTGGTTGACTCTCTAGTCAATGAGTTGACTTTTGGTTAACTTAGACACTTTCTTGCCAATCAATTGACTTGTAGTCAACTCTCTCCATTTTATTATTTTCTAGTCAAGTACTACGTGACTAGTCAATCAATCATAAAATTCTTAAAATCCACCTTCTATTTTAATGTTTTTTATTCAATCTATCAAACTAATAAGATAAGATAAGATAAGACACTTGGTCAACTAGTTGGCATCCTTCTCAAAATTACAATTTAAGAGTCTAACCTAACTGGAACTATTTCTTACTCGTAGTTAAGTTAGCTTAATGCTTAACCAAAAAAGTTAGAAGTTAAGTGGACCTTGCTTAGGTCACTTAACTTTTGCACTAGTTGGTTAAATATTTTTAAATCTGGTTAAAAAATAAACTTAATTTTTTCTAGTGAGAAGGATGCTTCGTTAAGTTAATGAACAGTTAAAAATTAACTAGAATTAACTTAATTGATATTAACTTAAGGGTCAATGGGAAAGCAAGTTCCAGTTATTTGCCCTATTTAACTTAACTTATTAATGGCAAGTGGAAAATGACCCTAATCTAACTAAATATGAGATTATTCCGGGTGAAACATTTTTGGAATTATCTATATTTCCGGTTAGGTTATCTGACGAAGGCGACGGTAGTAGGCGTGACGTCTGTTCCTTTCCACGTGAAGGAAATATGTGTGGATTAATTCGAAGTGGGAACGGAGGAAGATTTTACTGATCTTGGAGTGCTTTTGCAATTCCTAGTGGTAATTTTAGTAAGAGCGTAGGATTTATGGAATTTGCCAGCGAGGGAGAGAAGAAGCAACAGGGGAGCTGTAGCTTGGGAGCTGTTGTTGGATCACATGCTATGTATGTTATGTTTTGTCTGTTTTTTCCTTAGTTAATTTAGGTAACAGAGAAGATATATTTGTTCGCAATAACAGATAAATATAGACTAGGCCTGCATTAGTTCAACAGTATCAGATTTATTCATAGATCGTTTTAATAAAACTCATCTACAAGATACTCAACACAAATTATATTGGGATGAGAACAAGGTTGCATATTAAACGGGAGTGTTGCAGCACTCCCGTTTAAAGATCCCCTTCGAAAAAACATGTTAACCATTTAAAATGGCATTTTTTGGGTTAAATCTGAAAAAACATGGTGATTCAAATTTAATATGTGCCTATCAAGGCAACATATCAACCACTTGATGATGGAACTTTTAGGGGTTAAGTCTAAAACATCAGGGTGACTACAATTAAAAATAAGCTATTTTAGCCACATTTTTTTTTTTTTTGCCATAGGGTCATTATTAAACACAGACCAAAAAGAGCTTGAATGTGTTATAGATCACAACTTAAATTACAAGTGTTCAATAAAATGTGCAGGATGTGCAGTTGAGAAAGCATCAAGCTTCTAAGACATTCTAAGTAAAAAGTATTTTCAATATCTAGTGCATAGTCTTTTCCACAAATTTTAGAGTATAGTCTATGATCCTATTCTAGAATAGCCTAAACATTTCTATGCACAGAAGCTATATTTGATTAAGACCCATTCTGGATGCAGCAAAATCCATTCAAGTTTTTACATCTTCACTGAGGTTTTTGCACATTCATTGTTTGATATGTGACAACCATTGTTTGATGTTTGCAGTAATGATAATGATTATCTAAATGTGAGTGAGCAATATAAAACTAACTTTCTGTTATTGAGTATCTGACAACAAATCTGTTTGATTATGTGAGACATGATCTTACTAATAATACAGAATAAATGTAAACCTTCACCTTTTCAAACTGCTTTATCTTACTAGCAAAACTCCCAGCAGATAGGGCTTTAATTGGGAATACGACTACTGTGCATTAATATATGCTATGGTAGTTGTGGTTGAGATGCAAGTATTGTAAACAGGTTTGTGACGGGTTCTTTAAGTCATCTCCCATATAGACTGCTTAAAATCATGATAAATATATCCCACTGAGATAGAGGATCTTGTTCATTGCATGTTGTTACTTCTGTATTCTGCTGCAGTGTCCAAATATTCTGCAATGTCCAAATATGTGAGAGCTAAACATAGACACCAGCATTGGATCAGAGATCTTACCTGCTGACAGGTTCTAGCTGAGGTTGTTATGTCTTCAATCTAGCTTGCAAGCGGCCTGAACATGGTACATGGATGAAAACATTCATATGGAATATACTTTACAAAATGTGTGGACAATACAATTTGCATAATCAGTGATTGCTTCCTCCAGCTGCGTGAAATGCATATGGGAAGATATATTTGATGCTGGTTCATTATCCGGCTCTTGTATGAATATAAACAAATGCTAATGTTAATCATGGCAATGATCTTGATTGGTAATGGCATTCCCATTTTCCAGAATTTAGCTGCACAACATTTTGAGGCTGTAAGTGGGATTCTTATCAACATGTAAATATGTTTTATAGTACATAATCAAGACGCCCTGCAAGGCCTCAACCTCTTTTAGAAAAGTTTCAAACTTCACCATTACCTGCAAAACATTCTGTCCACTAGCATGTGCACCATTTATAGTAAAACTCTGTCTTGATGCAAGAAGGCTACTCTATAACCTCTTCTGCTCCATTATCTTAGCAGATTCTGCAAGAAAAAAAGCAAAAATTGAAGAAAATGTTAAACAAGAAGTTATAAGAAAACAGAGAATATAGATCAGATTTAACTAACCTTCAGAAGAAATTATGCTTCATTTGGATTCTAAGTTCCCACATTCTATCAGGTACCATAGTTGTCAGTGAGCATTTGAAGGATAATGAGAGCTTTGCATAGTAAGCAATGGTCACAAAATGAATGTGTGGCAGTTGGACACAAAATAGATGTATAACAGTTGGACACAACATGCAATGCACTACAGAACAGAGAGAAAAAAAAGGGTTCACACGTAAAGCAACCTGCCCAGCCCAGCAGCCTCTATCAAATAACCAACTACCATCTGCAAAACGAAGGTTGAACGATGGATGTTTTATCCAACTACCATATGCAAAATGAAGGTTGAACAGAGGTTGCATAACGGAGCTTGAAAATAACAAAAGGGAGAAAGAAAGATCAAACCTCTAAACCAATGCAGCATGCCAAAAGCCTATTAATCTAGTGCTTTCAGAGGATTGTACCTGAGAAATTTTGTATCCAGCTACCATCCCTCCCATTTGAGAGCATATATAATGAAGGTCAAATAGAGCAAACCTCTAAATCGATGAAACCAAAACCCCCAACAATGGCCGAAATGTAACAACAGCCGGTTTTTGTAACAAATCAGTGCATCTGCATCTGGTTCTTGCTCTGCAAAACCGTCCTGGCACGCCCAACTAAACTAAACCGGCATGAACTAAACTATGATCCCTTAACTATGCCATGATCCTAAACTAAACTATGATCCTAAACTAAACCGGCATGAACTAAACTATCTAAGTCATGATCCCTGAACTAAACTAAACCGGCAAAACCCTAAACTGGAAACAAACTTTGAAAACTATTTAGACTGCGCCATAGCTTATTCTGTAGCCAGCAACAATGCCAAGGCCAAGATCCGTGAGAAATTGTAGCTTATTCCGGAATACAAAGTGTATTCTGGAATACATTTCCCACTTATCATTTTGAACCAAAACCCTGTATCCCTGACTTAAAAACAAAAAAATCAATATCCCTTTATTTCTTAAAACCACGACCATGTATCCACACAAAACAAATAAAAAAAATGAAAGGTCATCAATGCCAGAAAATCTAGTTGTTGTTGGCTTATTTTTCCCTTTCGCTAATCCCTTCAGTGTTTAGAACAACGTTCCTGTATCCCAAATAAAAGAAACAAATAAAATTGCAAGGTCGTTCATATTAATTTAAAAAAAAAAAAATGCAAGGTCATTGAAAATGCTGAAAACCCGGAAACTTGTACAGCAACTTGTACAGCAAAAGTGTATTCCGGAATACACTTTGGATTTCGAGCAAAACCAAAAGTGTATTCTGGAATACATTTTGACTTTTAAGAAAAGCAAAAGTGTATTCCGGAATACAGTTCTGTCATCCTCGAATAGCAAAAGTGTATTCCGGAATACAATTTTGGTACTTTGAAATATTATATTATTAAAAAAGGACACATTGTAACCTAAAAGTACCTTTTCTGGAATACAATCCAAGCTAACAAAATGTTGTGTAGGACATACACTTAAATTAGTGGTTTTCTCTAGAAACACACTCAGGTAGATTCTAACTGTTAGGAAAAGTGTCACTTTGACATAGTCAATTTTCTCTTTGCACAAAAAAATGAGTGATTTTGGGAGGGTCAAAATGCAATTTTATGACCAAAATAAAATTTTTACTCTATTTTAGCTCTTTTTTGGGAAAAGGGGGAATCTTAGAGGAATATTCCTTTTGCTCCCGTTTCAATGATTTGCTCCCGTTTAATACGCAATCTTGTTTGAGTTGAAGAAGGCAACATGGACTCCAAAGATATTTCGACTAAGTGTACTTCAAATGGTCTATATGAATCAAGAAAGACAAGAACTACAATCCGCCAAGTGACTCCAGTAGACTGGAGCAAAGAAAGCAATTTGCTCCTGCAATATATTGCAAAACTTAAATCAAGTTAGAAAAACAAGTTGATCCTATGTATTTTGTACATAAAATTTGGAGCTGGTTCTCGTTTGGCAAATCTGGCCTGTTAATGTACATCAGCTAAAGCAGGATGCAAGTTGTATTTTTAGCATGGAATAGAACTATTATAAGCAGCCTATATGCAGTAGGCATGACTGGATCAATAGATGATGTGTGTAAAATTATGTTGAATATATGCTATTCAAATTATGGATATAGAGAGCAACGTCAGAGAAGCTTGCTGCGCACATGGTCTGAGTTTAATTGTTGTTTTATCTAATAGCTATCCAGTGAAAAGCTATTTGTATGTCTATCTTTTCTAAATAAACTATGTATAGAGTTGAAATCATTTAATAACAATACGCCAGGTCTTTGAATTTTGCAACTAATTTCTACATCTCAGTAAACTTATACAATTGTTGACAGTAAAAAAAAACTATCGAATTGCCCTAATACCGAAAATAGCATGCATATAAAGTGATTTTCTGTATGATCAGATGTCAGCGAGATTGAAAACGTGTTCCAAGATGTAAAACTTAATATATTCTACAATATGAAGAACCGGTTACATCTCATCAATTGTTCATCTCACGCAATATAATGATAAATGTTACTTACAATTGAAATACTATACTTATATGTCAACATCTACGTAAGCACAGCGGCCAAATTGTCCACTCATTCTAAAATCCAATAAGTTCACTTCTCAGATGTAGCTCTTCCTGGATGAATATTTAATTGGTGTTATTGGATTCACTACATACTTAAAATACTAGGATGGAATGTCAATCTCCGAATAAAGCACCTTGACATCAATTTCAAATATTCGTGTAGTAATCAAACTGCCCATGAAAACATCCACCTATTCTAAAATGCAATAACTTTGCCATTTGCAATGAATGTTTAATTACATGTAAAATCTTACATAGAAATTTTGAAAGTCTAGACCACGCGTCGAATATATTCGATACAAAAACAAATCGTGCAACAACAAATGACGACAAAAAAGGGGGCACATGCAAGGTAACTGTAGGTGCTACATCCTATTCTTCTTTATGTTTATCGTTATCTATCTATTTATTATTTAATCTTCCATCTATATTTCGAAGGTGTTTCTTGATCCTTGCTTACTTAGTAGCCAACAATGCACTCATCGCACGTTACCTTATTGCATAGGAAATCCAAAAGCCCAGAGCACCCGCTGAATGTAATGGATCAAGACGAACAACAAATCATGACGAAAAAATGAGACCATCCAAGGTGAGTGCAAATGCCACATTCTATTGTTCTTTATGTTTACAACCCTTTAATTATGATTCAAAGTTCTTCCTTTATTAAGTTTTCAAGGTCCTTCTTAAATATATCCAAATAGACATCTATCCAACAATCCACTCACCACATGTTAAGTTTGACGTAGGCAATTCGAAACTCCAAGATACCTCTTAGACATAATGCATCTAAAAACAGATGAGGATTGACAATGAATCATCATCCAAGCTAATTATTCGATGTTCTTTCTTTACTTAAGTTTCTAGGCTCCTTCTCAATCCCTACTCACCTAGCTTTGTTTGACTCGTTTCGTATCTTATCTCCATGTTGTCCAATTTATACTAACATTAGACATAATCAAACCTTATTGAATATCTATTTCAACACTTCTAGTTTTCCATCTTATGTTCATGCTGCCCACTTTATTTATCTGCTTATTCTAATTTTGCATCTTATATTTGCCCTATTGATCCCATCTCCCGAGTCGTTCTTTTACTCAACCAGATGACCGACCATGGACTATTCACAGAGGATAACTTTCATTCGGACCAGTCTATTCTACAGTATTCAATAGCTGTTTAGAACTTACACTCGACAAAATAGTCCTTGACCTACGAACTAAAGTTTTCGCACATGGCCAATTGTACACAGCCCTCACTCATGTGCGAAGGAAAGAAGATGTACTAATTCTCTTGGATCCAAACAACATAGCACAAACTACAACAAACGTCGTCTACAGAGAACTCTTATCATAAATCAAGGTATGCATCCAAAGAAAAAAAAAACCCTCCGTTACAATCCACGCCGATGATATCGCCAGAGCGCCCATGGCCTAGAACATCGATGCTCTATCCACACTGTGGGCACGACACTAACAGTCATACATAGGTTCAACTCCCAGGGGTGCCAGAAGAAATGAACTCATACAAGCTCAAAAATTTCATACAAAAAATACATATTTACATCCCACTCTCAAAGTGCACAAACCGCTGCCTCCGCCAGCGTTAAATTCTTGTATAATATAAAATTGATGAAGTTTATATTTAAGGGCAATGGCATCTTTGAAGTGCAATCTAATAACTCTGAATGTGTTTTTTTTTTTTTTTTTTTTAATATGTAATGTTTCTGACATCAATATGAGAATCTCCGGACTCAAACATGGCTAGAAAAAGGGGCTCCAGTGCAACAAAATATATCATGCACGAAACTATTAGAAAAAATTTGGCAAGGCATCTTCGTGCCATTTTGCAAACCCAATTTGAGTATTTAATCTGTCAGTTATTTGCAAATTTTTTGGACTTGTACCTGCACTGAATCAGGGCTAGAAGGCCGATTTGGTCTTCCCATCTCCATGGTAGCTGAAGCTTCTAAAACCTTCGACAATGCCTCCATTAGCCATGCCCTGGAATAGGAAAGTCCAAATATGAAGGAGACGTTGCTACAATAGCGTTTCTCCTTTACCAACTAAAGGAAAAAAATGCTTACAAAATAGGGAACCCTGTTTTCAAAGTGCTAAAGCATATAGTACTCTTAAAAATACCACATTAAAACAACATAAACCTCCAAAAATACAAAAATAGAAACCCTAAAAAAACTATACGCCAAAACTATTGGAAAAGTTAGACATGATTCCAGCTTTTCCAGAATATAGCTATCCAGCTCTAATAGCTTTAAACATGTTGTGAGCTGTTGGATTGAGTTTTTTGCCCAATGGTTTCATGTGATAGGGGTCCTGGTGCTGCACACTTGACACTAAGAAGTTTCCTAGTAAAATAATGGAGCTGGAAGAATTGACCCCCCCAGGACGCATTGCCTTGCCTTAGGAGTTCATAGCAAAGGGAAGCAAGAAATTACAAGATTGCTAATATGAGCTTCTAGAAACATCAGGAATACTAGAAGGGCTTCAAAAGTATAAATGCTTACCTTACCCTAAATAAAATGAAGGAAAAGAATAAAGTTGATTTGAAGCCTGCTTTGCTCCACTTTGGAAGGGAAAAAACCTAATGCTTGAACCATTTACAATTATAACAATGCAATACTGGGTGCTTGAAAGCAAGGCCATAGATGAATGGATTTGTAACCGTCCTTACTCTTCTTCTGTACTAATCAAAGACACCATAACAGCTTTCCCGCTAATATAGGAGCTTGTGTGTTTTTACATGTCTCTAATGTAAGTGTGTTACTCTGCAGACATATCATGTGTGATGTCGAATGTTGTTACAGTGCCACAACTTGATGTTTGCAAGAGTGGACTTGATTTGTTTTCTGAATTACCTTTTTAAATTGTCTGATAAGAGTCCCATCAATGTATTAATTGGCCATCAAAGAAAAAGGGTTTCAGTAGAGAGCCCAGTTGTTTAACATGAATGTGGGAGCCAAATCACCCTTTCAAAAAAAATAGAAAACATGAAACGACATTCCAAAACTTATAGCTAAATTGTCACGCATAAAAATAGTTAAGTACATCAATATATTTGATATCCTATAAATTTAACCAAATTGGGATCTTATGTAATGGGATCTTATGTAATGGGATCAGTTCCTGTAAGATGCCATGCAACCGTAAATACAGATTTTCAAGTATTGGACCTTTATGCCTTGGATTCGTTGAGCTCTTGAGAGCGCCATGTAGAGTTGTCGGTGACCAAATATTGGATTTGGCAAATATAACTGAACATCTCCATTGTTTGGCCCTGTGACTTGTTGATTGATATTCCAAAAGCTGGACGCAAAAGAAACTATTTGCGCTCAAGCTGGAACGTGAGAATGGCATTATTAGGCACCAACGGGATGCAAAGGCTTATTTAAATATGCAAATGCAAGGGTTAGGTTGATATAGCATTGCAGCTTGCTACTTAGAATTGCAAACTCTAAGTCAATAACTCTACCTTCAAAATGCATGCTGAGTACATTTGTTCCAAATTAAAGTTTTGCCTCAGCTTTTGCTACTTAGAAATGCGAACTCTAAGTTAGTAAATCTAACTTTGTAAATTAAGGCAACGACTATTCTAGCCATGTAGCCAATGACTAAATTGCACGACGACAACGACGATTACAATCACAGACGAATATCACCGACAATTGCAACCCATTTTCATTTTTACCTCGCATTATACATGAGTTAATTGTGTAGTGTATTAATTGTATTAATTTGTTGCAATCTTAACTATCAACAATGAGCTATTATTTCAACATCACATTGGTACTATTATTTCAACGACCTCTATTCATTTTTCAGTCATTTTGAAACCCTGCACAAAATGTATCTTTCCAGAGGCAAAGGAATCTTTATGGAATGCTGCAAGTTAAACTGTACATAGGAATAAAGTTGAATAAACTCAAAATCTGCAACAAAGGAAAAAAGTCTCAAAATCTGCAACAAAGATCTGCAAGTGGAGTGATGCAAGTTTAACTGCATTAAAGGAAAAAAGTCTCAAAATCTGCAACAAAGATCTGCAAGCTTTTGCTCTAGAATAGCAAGGACTTGTCTTTAACAATGTTACTGATAACAGATTGTAGATTGTATGGTCAATGACTTTTGGCACAAAAAAAAAAGCTTTATATTCATGACTCTAGTTCTAGACAGGGATAGGTTCAATACTGTATACGTTTTATACGCAATACGTATTTTTCGTTTCCAGCAAAGAAAAGGCCAAAAACATCGCCGAAAATGATTTCAACCATTGAAAAACAGGGAGAAAAATAGTTCCAATTGATTTCCGATGGGAGGGGGGCTGAATAACGAAGTCTACCCGACAAATCTTGCTAAAATAGCTTATATATACCGAAATTGATAGATGAAGCAGAAAGTTAAAAGAAAACCGAACTCAAAAATGAAAGGGGGAAGAGGATAATGCAAGGAGAAGCTGATTGATGCAGATCTGGCACCATAATGTATCTGGAAAAGATTATGAAAAAAAGGATATGAAATGCAGGTCTGTGAAGCAGCCTATCCGAGGTAATAGCAAAGGAAAAAACTGTATGCAAGTTCCATCTGCCATAACCGGGAAGGAAAAAAAAGAAATCCGGATGCAAGTTCTCGACTATCACCAATCCTTATTATTGCGTAGGAACCAAAAACCTAATTACTGTATGCAATGAGCCTGCCAGTGGGCCTCTGTTAGTCCTGTGCCTCACAGTGCGGGACTATTCATGCATCTGACAGACCGAGTCAAGCTCAAGGATCCTCGATCAACCCACGGGTCCGGACATCAAGGCTCATGAAGACCAAGCGGCCGACCCACCGCGATCAAAGCCTTTGGTACATCAACAAGAGCGCCCGCTCGGACAAGTGACGACCCGTCACCGCCCAGCGTCGGCGTCGGCGTGATTCTAGGCACTTCAAGAGGCACCGCCAACATTCACCAAATCGGGCCTCCTTCCGTGAGTCGGCACCGAGATCGGTCGGAGTGTCTATATTGGGCCCAAGGCCATTGTACTATATATATGAGTAGAGTTAGCACATAAGTTTTAGATGAGTTTTGAGTCTTGTCTCCTTTCGATTTTTCTCTCTATTGCGAGAGCTCATGCACTACAAGGGATAGTCGGCGTCCAACGGCGTCGCGGCGTCGAAAAACGGCGGGTCGTCGTCGAACATCGGCGACATCGTCGTTCAACGGCGACAACGTCGTTCGGCGTCGTTCAACGACGTTTTCGGGGATGGCGTGTCGGATTGGCTGCGTGGCATGAAATGCCGCGCCAAGGTGGCGGCACTGCGTGTCAAAACACGTCGGTGAGCGTCGTTGAGCGGCGTCTCCTGTGAAGGCGTGGCACATCCGGTGCGTGGCTTGGCGACATGCGGTGGCCGCACGCCGTGTTACGCCCGCGTCGACATGGCGTCGTTGAGCGGCGACTAAAAAAATCTGGCGTGACCGGTCGGCCGTGGCTTGGCGACATACCCGGGGCACGCCAAAGTGTCACCGCCGCGTCGACATGGCGTCGTTAAACGGCGCTGGAATATCGGCGTGGCGGCGGTTTTGCCGGCGTGGCGGCATCGTCAGCGCCACGCTATTGTCGATGAGCGCCCGCGTAAGCAACGTCGTTTAACGGCGTCACTCTTTTTTTTTTTTTTTTTTTTTTTTTTTGGGAAAAAAAAAAACGTCGAAAAAAAAATTGGCACGGCGCCGCTTATCGTTTGGAATGCCAAAATTACCCTATGGACTAAGTTACGGTCGGTTTTGCAAAAAAGCGACACACACTTCGCCCCACATTGCGGTATTCATGACCACCTCCTAGGCCAATTGACTATGAGTGTGTTGCACATGAGATAGTTTGGGCTTCTTGAGAGGGGTGGCCTTCGGCCACAAAACTTGGTCCCTAGGGCAATGTCGGCGTTTGCGTCCATTTGGAGAGCGAATCGGTTGGGAGAGGGACTTTTGGGGCAAGCGCTTAGGGTGGTTTTAGGGTCCGTGCTCGGGCGTCAACCCCCCTCTACGTCAAGACACGGCGCAAGGTCCTAGTCGAATCTGACAAGGATAGAGCCTCCGAAACGTAAACCCTATGAGTTGCCAGGTTCTAGCAGGGTTTGCGTTTTGGGTGCCGAGTTTTGGATAAGGTTTAGATCAAATAGTTTGCACTAGAACGGTCCGGACAGCCTGTTGTTGGGCAGCCGAGCTGGCACACTTGCCCAAGTCAAACAAGGCCAGGACCTTGCAAGGCCTCCTCATTAGAGGGGAGAGTCCGAACCCCCGGAGGCGAGCCCCAAAAAGCTTCCCGAGCTGACCTTTCTGGCCAGCTCCGCCCGGGGCGCGCTAAAGACCACACTCCCGGATCTCGGTTCCCGTATCCGACCGTTGAATCCTTTGTTCCAGGAACCTGGTCCGAGAAGGTCCAAAAAAATCCAACATCCGTCCGGGAGAACATATCAAACCGCGAAGCGTCCTGCGGGCGACAGCGTAGAAACCAAAGTGTTTTGTCGTTCGGACATTGCGGAGGCTCCGAAATGCCGATCCGACTTCGCCACATCGTCCGGAATGCCAAAATTACCCTAGGGACCAAGTTATACGGTCAGTTTTGCAAAAGAAACAAACACTTACGCCCTACATTGCAGTATTCAGCAGCCACCTCCTAGGCCAATTGACTACGAGTGTGTTGCACATTAGATAGTTTGGGCTTCTTCGAGAAGGGGTGGGCTTCGCCACAAAACTTGGTCCCTAGGGCAATGTCGGCGTTCCGAGTCCATTGGCGAGAGGCGGATCGGTTCGGAGAGGGGAAGTTGCCCGTCCGTCGCCCGGGGCCGGGGAGAGGAATTTTGGGGCAAGCTGCCGGGGTGGTTTTAGGGTCCGTGCTCTGGCGTCAACACCCCCCCTCTACATCAAGACACGGCGCAAGGTCCTAGTCAAATCTGACAAGGATAGAGCCTCCGAAACGTAAACCCTATGAGTTGCCAGGTTCTAGCAGGGTTTGCGTTTTGGGTGCCGAGTTTTGGTCTTTTGCACTTGGGGCGTGGCGATCACATGTTGAGAAGCGAAGCAAGGGAACCGGCGGAATGGAGTTTGGACCTGTACTCCTCCCGTTGTGGCAGTTAGAAGTCAAGGGCCGCTTTTGCAGTAGCAAGACATTCGTAAATTCGTAATTAATGCATAGTACGGACTTAAATTCTGATTTTTTGTCAGCTAGCTTCCTAAGTCATCGCCAACATACAGGCCAACTTTCAAAAATTTTGGATAAGGTTTAGATCAAATAGTTTGCACTAGAACGGTCCGGGCAGCCTGTTGTTGGGCAGCCGAGCTGGCACACTTGCCCAAGTCAAACAAGGCCAGGACCTTGCAAGGCCTCCTCATTAGAGGGGAGAGTCCAGAACCCGGGGAGGCGAGCCCAAAAAGCTTCGAGGCAGCCTTTCTGGCGGCGCTCCCCGGGTTTATGCGCTAAAGACCACACTCCGGATCTCGGTTCCGTATCCGACCGTTGAATCCTTTGTTCGGGAACCTGGTCGAGAAGGTCCAAAAAATCCAACATCCGTCAGGGACAACATATCAAACCGCGAAGCGTCTGCGAGGCGGCGATTGTAGAAACCAAAGTGTTTTGTCGTTCGGACATTGCGGAGGCTCAAATGCCGATCCGACCGCCACATCGTCAGGAATGCCAAAATTACCCTAGGGACCAAGTTACGGTCAGTTTTGCAAAAGAAAGAAACACTTTCGCCCTACATTGCGATTATTCGGTGACCACCTCCTAGGCCAATTGACTACGAGTGTGTTGCACATGAGATAATTTGGCTTCTTCGAGAAGGGGTGGGCTTCGGCCACAAAACTTGGTCCCTAGGGCAATAACGACGTTCGAGTCCATTGGCAGAGACAGATCACGGTTCGGGAGAGGGAAGTTGCCCGTCGCCCGCCGGAGGCCGGGAGAGGAATTTTGGGGCAAAGGCAAAATTTGCTTCGGGTGGTTTTAGGGTCCGTGCTTTCTGGCGTCAACACCCACCCTCTACATCAAGACGGCGCAAGGTCCTAGTCAAATCGACAAGGATAGAGCCTCAAAGCGTAAACCACATGAGTTGCGGGTTCTAGCGGGGTTTGCGTTTTGGGTGCCGAAGATTTTGGTCTTTTGCACTTGGGGCGTGGCCCGATCACATGCAGTTGAGAACGCGAAGCAAGGGAACCGACGGAATGGAGTTTGGACTGTACTCCTCCCGTTGTGGCGGTTAGAAGTCAAGGGGGCGCTTTTGCGGTAGCAAGACATTAAGTAAATTCGTAATTAATGCATAGTACGGACTTAAATTCTGATTTTTGTCGACTAGCTTCCTAAGTCATCGCCAACATCTGAGGCCAACTTTCAAAAATTTTGGATAAGGTTTAGATCAAATAGTTTGCACTAGAACGGTCAGGGCAGCTGTTGTTGGGCAGCCGAAAGCTGGCACACTTGCCCAAGTCAAACAAGGCGGGGACCTTGCAAGGCCTCCTCATTAGAGGGGAGAGTCCAGAACCCCGGGAGGCGAGCCCCAAAAAGCTTCGAGGCAGCCTTTCTGGCGCGGCTCCGCCCGGGGGTTATGCGCTAAAGACCACACTCCCGGATCTCGGTTCCGTGATCCGGCCGTTGAATCCTTTGTTCGGGGAACCTGGTCGAGAAGGTCCAAAAAATCCAACATCCGTCAGGGACAACATATCAAACCCTTGAAGCGTCTGCGAGGCGGCGATTGTAGAAACCAAAGTGTTTTGTCGTTCGGACATTGCGGAGGCTCCGAAATGCCGATCCGACTTCGCCACATCGTCCGGAATGCCAAAATTACCCTAGGGACCAAGTTACGGTCGGTTTGCAAAAGAAAGAAACACTTCGCCCTACATTGCGGTATTCGGTGACCACCTCCTAGGCCAATTGACTACGAGTGTGTTGCACATGAGATAATTTGGGCTTCTTGAGAAGGGGTGGGCTTCGGCCACAAAACTTGGTCCCTAGGGCAATAACGGCGTTCTCGAGTCCATTGGCGAGGCAGATCACGGTTCCGGAGAGGGAAGTTGCCCGTCCGTCGCCGGGGGCCCGGGAGAGGAATTTTGGGGCAAGGCTGCTTCGGGTGGTTTTAGGGTCCGTGCTCTGGCGTCAACACCCCCCCTCTACATCAAGACACGGCGCAAGGTCCTAGTCAAATCTGACAAGGATAGAGCCTCCGAAACGTAAACCCTATGAGTTGCCAGGTTCTAGCAGGGTTTGCGTTTTGGGTGCCGAGTTTTGGTCTTTTGCACTTGGGACGTGGCCGATCACATGCAGTTGAGAACGCGAAGCAAGGGGAACTGATGGAATGGAGTTTGGACCTGTACTCCTCCCGTTGTGGCAGTTAGAAGTCAAGGGCCGCTTTTGCAGTAGCAAGACATTCGTAAATTCGTAATTAATGCATAGTACGGACTTAAATTCTGATTTTTTGTCAGCTAGCTTCCTAAGTCATCGCCAACATGAGGCCAACTTTCAAAAATTTTGGATAAGGTTTAGATCAAATAGTTTGCACTAGAGCGGTCCGGGCAGCTTTGTTGTTGGGTACCCGGGGCACACTTGCCCAAGTCAAACAAGGCCAGGACCTTGCAAGGCCTCCTCATTAGAGGGGAGAGTCCAGAACCCGGAGGCGAGCCCCAAAAGCTTCCCGAGGCGGACCTTTCTGGCGGCGCTCACGTAGGGGGTGTGCGCTAAAGACCACACTCGGGATCTCGGTTCCGTATCCGCCCGTTGAATCCTTTGTTCGGGAACCTGGTCGAGAAGGTCAAAAAATCCAACATCCATCCGGGAGAACATATCAAACCGCGAAGCGTCTGCGCGGCGGCGTAGAAACCAAAGTGTTTTGTCGTTCGGACATTGCGGAGGCTCGAAATGCCGATCCGACTTCACCACATCGTCAGGAATGCCAAAATTACCCTAGGGACCAAGTTATACGGTCGGTTTTGCAAAAGAAACAAACACTTACGCCCTACATTGCGGTATTATTGACCACCTCCTAGGCCAATTGACTACTGAGTGTGTTGCACATGAGATAGTTTGGCGCTTCTTGAGAAGGGGTGGGCTTGTGGCCACAAAACTTGGTCCCTAGGGCAATGTCGATGTTACGAGTCCATTGGCAGAGAGGCGGATCCGCGGTTCGGGAGAGGGAAGTTGCCCGTCCGTCGCCCGGGGCCTTTGGGAGAGGAATTTTGGGGCAAATTTTGCTTAGGGTGGTTTTAGGGTCCGTGCTGGCGCGTCAACAGCCCCCTCTACATCAAGACACGGCGCAAGGTCCTAGTCAAATCGACAAGAATAGAGCCTCAAAGCGTAAACCCTATGAGTTGCCGAGGGTTCTAGCGGGGTTTTGCGTTTTGGGTGCCGAAGTTTTGGTCTTTGCACTTGGGGCGTGGCCGATCACATGCGATTGAGAAGCGAAGCAAGGGGAACTGATGGAATGGAGTTTGGACTGTACTCCTCCCGTTGTGGCGGTTAGAAGTCAAGGGCCGCTTTTTGCGGTAGCAAGACATTAAGTAAATTCGTAATTAATGCATAGTACGGACTTAAATTCTGATTTTTTGTCGGCTAGCTTCCTAAGTCATCGCCAACATCTGAGGCCAACTTTCAAAAATTTTGGATAAGGTTTAGATCAAATAGTTTGCACTAGAACGGTCGGGCTGCTTTGTTGTTGGGCGGCCGAGCTGGGCACACTTGCCCAAGTCAAACAAGGCCCAGGACCTTGCAAGGCCTCCTCATTAGAGGGAGAGTCCAGAACCCGGGAGGCGAGCCCCAAAAAAGCTTCGAGGCGACCTTTCTGGCGGCCGCTTCCGGGGGTTATGCGCTAAAGACCACACTCCGGATCTCGGTTCCGTATCCGGCCGTTGAATCCTTTGTTCCGGGAACCTGGTCGAGAAGGTCCAAAAATCCAACATCCGTCCGGGACAACATATCAAACCCTTGCCGCGTCTGCGGGCGGCGGTGTAGAAACCAAAGTGTTTTGTCGTTCGGACATTGCGGAGGCTCGAAATGCCGATCCGACCGCCACATCGTCAGGAATGCCAAAATTACCCTAGGGACCAAGTTACACGGTCGGTTTTGCAAAAAAAAAACACTTCGCCCTACATTGCGGTTCGCCGTGACCACCTCCTAGGCCAATTGACTACGAGTGTGTTGCACATGAGATAATTTGGCTTCTTCGAGAAGGGTGGGCTTCTGGCCACAAAACTTGGTCCCTAGGGCAATAACGGCGTTTCCGAGTCCATTGGCGAGAGGCGGATCCGCGGTTCGGGAGAGGGGAAGTTGCCGTCGTCGCCCGGGGGCCGGGAGAGGAATTTTGGGGCAAAGGCTGCTTCGGGTGGTTTTAGGGTCCGTGCTCTGGCGTCAACACCCACCCTCTACATCAAGACGGCGCAAGGTCCTAGTCAAATCGACAAGGATAGAGCCTCCGGCGTAAACCCTATGAGTTGCGAGGTTCTAGCGGGGTTTTTGCGTTTTGGGTCCGAAGTTTTGGTCTTTTGCACTTGGGGCGTGGCCGATCACATGCGAGTTGAGAAGCGAAGCAAGGGGAGGCCCGGCGGAATGGAGTTTGGACTGTACTCCTCCCGTTGTGGCGGTTAGAAGTCAAGGGCCGCTTTTGCGGTAGCAAGACATTAAGTAAATTCGTAATTAATGCATAGTACGGACTTAAATTCTGATTTTTTGTCAGCTAGCTTCCTAAGTCATCGCCAACATACAGGCCAACTTTCAAAAATTTTGGATAAGGTTTAGATCAAATAGTTTGCACTAGAACAGTCCGGGCAGCCTGTTGTTGGGCAGCCGAGCTGGCACACTTGCCCAAGTCAAACAAGGCGGGGACCTTGCAAGGCCTCCTCATTAGAGGGGAGAGTCCAGAACCCGGAGGCTGAGCCCCAAAAAGCTTCCCGAGGCAGACCTTTCTGGCGGCGGCTCAGCAGGGGGTTATGCGCTAAAGACCACACTCCGGGATCTCGGTTCAAATATCAAGCCGTTGAATCCTTTGTTCGGGGAACCTGGTCCAGAAGTTCAAAAAAAAATCCAACATCCGTCCGGGACAACATATCAAACCGCGAAGCGTCCTGCGGGCGACAGTGTAGAAACCAAAGTGTTTTGTCGTTCGGACATTGCGGAGGCTCCGAAATGCCGATCCGACTTCGCCACATCGTCCGGAATGCCAAAATTACCCTAGGGACCAAGTTACACGGTCAGTTTTGCAAAAGAAAGAAACACTTACGCCCTACATTGCAGTATTGGCTGACCACCACCTCCTAGGCCAATTGACTACGAGTGTGTTGCACATGAGATAATTTGGCGCTTCTTCGAGAAGGGGTGGGCTTTGGCCACAAAACTTGGTCCCTAGGGCAATAACGGCGTTACGAGTCCATTGGCGAGAGGCGGATCACGGTTCGGAGAGGGAAGTTGCCCGTCCGTCGCCCGCGGGGGCCGGAGAGGAATTTTGGGGCAAGCTGCTTAGGGTGGTTTTAGGGTCCGTGCTCTGGCGTCAACACCCACCCTCTACATCAAGACACGGCGCAAAGGTCCTAGTCAAATCGACAAGGATAGAGCCTCAAAGCGTAAACCCTATGAGTTGCCGGGTTCTAGCGGGTTTTTGCGTTTTGGGTGCCGAATTTTGGTCTTTTGCACTTGGGGCGTGGCCGATCACATGCAGTTGAGAACGCGAAGCAAGGGGAACTGATGGAATGGAGTTTGGACTGTACTCCTCCCGTTGTGGCGGTTAGAAGTCAAGGGGCGCTTTTGCGGTAGCAAGACATTCGTAAATTCGTAATTAATGCATAGTACGGACTTAAATTCTGATTTTTGTCGGCTAGCTTCCTAAGTCATCGCCAACATACAGGCCAACTTTCAAAAATTTTGGATAAGGTTTAGATCAAATAGTTTGCACTAGAACGGTCAGGGCAGCTTGTTGTTGTTGGGCAGTAGAGTGCACACTTGCCCAAGTCAAACAAGGCCAGGACCTTGCAAGGCCTCCTCATTAGAGGGAGAGTCCAGAACCCGGAGGCGAGCCCCAAAAAAGCTTCGAGGCTGACCTTTCTGGCGGCGCTCCCAGGGGGTGTGCGCTAAAGACCACACTCCGGGATCTCGGTTCCGTATCCGGCCGTTGAATCCTTTGTTCGGGGAACCTGGTCGAGAAGGTCCAAAAATTCCAACATCCATCGGGAGAACATATCAAACCCTTGAAGCGTCTGCGAGGCGGCAGTAGAACCAAAGTGTTTTGTCGTTCGGACATTGCGGAGGCTCGAAATGCCGATCCGACTTCACCACATCGTCAGGAATGCCAAAATTACCCTAGGGACCAAGTTATACGGTCGGTTTTGCAAAAGAAACAAACACTTCGCCCTACATTTGCGATTAAAGTGACCACCTCCTAGGCCAATTGACTACGAGTGTGTTGCACATGAGATAGTTTGGGCTTCTTCGAGAAGGGGTGGGCTTTTGGCCACAAAACTTGGTCCCTAGGGCAATGTCGATGTTCCGAGTCCATTGGCGAGACAGATCCACGGTTCGGGAGGGGCAAGTTGCCCGTCCGTCGCCGAGAGTGGCCTTTGGGGGAGAGGAATTTTGGGGCAAAGCTGCTTCGGGTGGTTTTAGGGTCCGTGCTCTCGGCGTCAACAGCCCCCTCTACATCAAGACACGGCGCAAGGTCCTAGTCAAATCGACAAGAATAGAGCCTCGAAGCGTAAACCCTATGAGTTGCCGGGTTCTAGCGGGGTTTTGCGTTTTGGGTGCGAGTTTTGGTCTTTTGCACTTGGGGCGTGGCGATCACATGCGATTGAGAAGCGAAGCAAGGGGCCCGGCGGAATGGAGTTTGGACACTGTACTCCTCCCGTTGTGGCGGTTAGAAGTCAAGGGCAGCTTTTGCAGTAGCAAGACATTCGTAAATTCGTAATTAATGCATAATACGGACTTAAATTCTGATTTTTTGTCAGCTAGCTTCCTAAGTCATCGCCAACATCTGAGGCCAACTTTCAAAAATTTTGGATAAGGTTTAGATCAAATAGTTTGCACTAGAAGCGGTCAGGGCAGCTTTGTTGTTGGGGGCCGCTTTGGCACACTTGCCCAAGTCAAACAAGGCCAGGACCTTGCAAGGCCTCCTCATTAGAGGGAGAGTCCAGAACCCGGGAGGCGAGCCCCAAAAAGCTTCGAGGCAGACCTTTCTGGCGGCTCCGGGGGGGTGTCGCTAAAGACCACACTCCGGGATCTCGGTTCCGTATCCGGCCGTTGAATCCTTTGTTTCGGGAACCTGGTCAGAGAAGGTCAAAAAATCCAACATCCGTCGGGAGAACATATCAAACGCTGAAGCGTCTGCGAGGCGGCAGGGGTAGAAACCAAAGTGTTTTGTCGTTCGGACATTGCGGAGGCTCGAAATGCCGATCCGACTTTCCACATCGTCAGGAATGCCAAAATTACCCTAGGGACCAAGTTATACGGTCAGTTTTGCAAAAGAAAGAAACACTTCGCCCTACATTGCGGTATTCGGTGACCACCTCCTAGGCCAATTGACTACGAGTGTGTTGCACATGAGATAGTTTGGCTTCTTGAGAAGGGGTGGGCTTACGGCCACAAAACTTGGTCCCTAGGGCAATGTCGGCGTTCGAGTCCATTGGCGAGAGACAGATCACGGTTCGGGAGGGAAGTTGCCCATCCGTCGCGGGGGGCCTTTGGGAGAGGAATTTTGGGGCAAAGGCTGCTTCCGGGTGGTTTTAGGGGTCCGTGCTCGGCGTCAACAGCCCCCCTCTACATCAAAGACGGCGCAAGGTCCTAGTCAAATCGACAAGAATAGAGCCTCGAAGCGTAAACCCTATGAGTTGCGAGGGTTCTAGCGGGGTTTGCGTTTTGGGTGCCGAGGAGTTTTGGTCTTTTGCACTTGGGGCGTGGCCGATCACATGCGATTGAAGCGAAGCAAGGGAAGGCTGGCGGAATGGAGTTTGGACTGTACTCCTCCGTTGTGGCGGTTAGAAGTCAAGGGCGCTTTGCGGTAGCAAGACATTCGTAAATTCGTAATTAATGCATAGTACGGACTTAAATTCTGATTTTTTGTCAGCTAGCTTCCTAAGTCATCGCCAACATACAGGCCAACTTTCAAAAATTTTGGATAAGGTTTAGATCAAATAGTTTGCACTAGAACGGTCCGGGCGGCTTTGTTGTTGGGCAGCCGGCAGCACACTTGCCCAAGTCAAACAAGGCGAGGACCTTGCAAGGCCTCCTCATTAGAGGGGAGAGTCAGAACCCGGGAGGCCCGAGCCCCAAAAAGCTTCCGAGGCGACCTTTCTGGCGGCGCTCGTACCGGGGGTGTGCGCTAAAGACCACACTCGGGATCGGTTCCGTATCCGACCGTTGAATCCTTTGTTCGGGAACCTGGTCCGAGAAGGTCAAAAATCCAACATCCGTCCGGGAGAACATATCAAACCCATGGCGTCTGCGGCGGCGATGTAGAAACCAAAGTGTTTTGTCGTTCGAACATTGCGGAGGCTCGAAATGCCGATCCGACTTCGCCCACATCGTCAGGAATGCCAAAATTACCCTAGGGACCAAGTTACGGTCGGTTTTGCAAAAGAAAGAAACACTTACGCCCTACATTTGCGGTATTCGTGACCACCTCCTAGGCCAATTGACTACGTGTGTGTTGCACATGAGATAGTTTTGGCTTCTTGAGAAGGGGTGGGCTTACGGCCACAAAACTTGGTCCCTAGGGCAATGTCGGCGTTCGAGTCCATTGGCGAGGCGGATCACGGTTCCGAAGAGGGAAGTTGCCGTCGTCGCCCGGGGGCCTTTGGGAGAGGACTTTTGGGGCAAAGGCTGCTTCCGGGTGGTTTTAGGGTCCGTGCTCACGGTGTCAACACCCCCCTACGTCAAGACGGCGCAAGGTCCTAGTCAAATCGACAAGCATAGAGCCTCCAAAGCGTAAACCCTATGAGTTGCGAGGGTTCTAGCGGGGTTTTGCGTTTTGGGTGCAGAGTTTTGGTCTTTTCCACTTGGGACGGCCAATCACATGCAGTTGAAGCGAAGCAAGGGGCCCGGCGGAATGGAGTTTGGACTGTACTCCTCCCGTTGTGGCGGTTAGAAGTCAAGGCCCGCTTTTGCGGTAGCAAGACATTAAGTAAATTAAGTAATTAATGCATAATGCGGACTTAAATTCTGATTTTTTTGTCGGCTAGCATCCTAAGTCATAAGCCAACATACGGGCATGTTGAGATAAACTACATCTTAGCATGTTGGTAGGGTATTAGTTCTCATAGCGAGGGGACAAAATTAAAAAAAATATATATATATATGTCATTCGTAACAAGCGAACACGTAGCTATTGGTAAAGGTATTAGTTATCGTAGCAGGTAAAAGGTATTACTAGTTATCATCATCATTATTATATACCTCATAGCTCAGCGGATGTACCACAAAACATTGAACATTTTCATGGTGGTATATTTCATAACTTTAGCAGGTGTAGCAAGTCAAATAAACCCCTATCCATGTTAAATAAACCCATGCATTCTATAGTATTTTTTTTTTTTTTTTTTTTTTTTTTTTTCGTAAAAAAAAAAGCGTCGTTACAAGCGTCGTTCAGCGGCGTTTTTTTTTGTCGTCGTTTAACGGCGTCACGGCGTCGTTAAGCGGCGACTGTGATTTAAATCAGCGGCGGCAATCCGCGCTTATTTTCGAGCAAGCAAAGCTTATGGAGGGGCGTTTTTTGGCGATTTTTGGTAGCGGATCTACTTTGGGGTCTATTCTAAGTGTAAGACAAGCTTCATAAGGTATGTGCGGATCAACCAACTTCGTTTTTGAATCTAAACTTGTTTTTGGGTAGATTTAGGGCTTTTGTATTTGTTGTTTGTTCTTCCTTCAACCTTCATTCTTCTTCTTCCATTCTTGCATCCTTCTTCCATACATATTCTTCCATTCCCTTTGTCATCTTCTTCTTGATTCTTCCTCCTCTTATACTACTTCTTCCTCCTCTTATTCAAATTCTTACTCTTAATCCTCCTCTTGCGCTTCATCTTCTTAGTATTCTTCCTCCCCATTTTAGGGTTCCTCCTCTTCTTCTTAGCCTTTTCTTCTTGAATTCTTCCATTCTTCTTCTAATTTTTTCCCATCTAAGAAGGCGTCGTTAAAAGGCGAGACCCTTCTTCTTTCCAAAATTTTTCCTCATTAGTTGTTTTATACTATTTCTTTCTAATCATTGAATTTTTGTTTTGCATGTACACTCCTAGCAAAATGTATTTGTTCTTGCAAAACAAGTTGGCACCTCTTCGGTAAGGATTTATTTTTTTCAATGCAGCTAATAAAATACTAATGCTTTATTTAGGTTAAATTGTTATCCAAGAAGGGGCGTCATTGAAACCACCCCTCCCCATTGATTTTCCATATTTTTTTTTTCCTTTAAGTTGTTTATTTATACTAATATTTTACTAATCATTGAATTTATTGTTTTGCATGTACACTCTTAGCAAATCGTTGTTTGTGCAAAACAACTTTACCTCCCTGCTGTACCGGGTAAGCATTTAATTTTCAATATGCTTAATGTATTGATTAATGTATTTAGCTTAATTTATTGATTAATGTATTTAGCTAAAAAATGGGGGCTTCATTTATTTTTGTATTTTTTAATATATTTAAGCGACATCATTTAATGGCGTTAAAATCTTATATTTCTTTATTGGTTAAATTCATTTTATAGGCTTTAAATTAAATGTATTAACTTCATTCATAATAAATGTATTATTATTTTTTTCAATTTCAAAAAAAAAAAAAAAAAAAAAATTAAATTTTTTTTTTAATACGTAAACAGCGTCGTTAAAGCGGCGTTGCTTACGTCCACCTGCGTCGACAGCGGCTGCAACGCCCGCTGGCGCCCGGCGGCGTGGTTTTATGCGATGTGCGTGGCGTCGTTTAACGGCGTCAAACACGTGGCGCCGCGTCGACAACCTTCTTCCGAAGCGCCCGCGGCTGGCGCCGTGGCGTAGCGACGCGTAATGCGATGGCGTCGTTGAAACGGCGTCGCGTCGTCGCTTTAAGGCGGCGCCGGCAGATTGCGGCGGCGATATGGCGGCAGCGTCCACGTCGTAAAGCGGCGTGCGGGGCGTCGTTATAGGCGTCGTTCATCGACTTTGGCGTCGTTCATCGGCGTTCAAGCGGCGTCGGGCGTCGTAATAGGCGATAAATAACGGGGCAATTTTTTGTAGTGATGTATTTTCATCATTGATATCAAAGGAAGCTTATCATCTTTCTCTCATTTGTTCTGTTTTTCTTCTCTTTCTTCTCTTCTTGCAAATCCCGCGTGACATAGTCCCGGACTCTCTGTTAGATCCACGGGTCCTCACGGCGGCTGTCTTCGGGGAGTTCGAACCCGGACCCCAAAACAGCATGCATTGCGGGTACGATTTTATCCTACTTTCTTACATGCGCCATATGCGTGTCCGTAATTTCGCCCGGAAGAACTTCTTTCTCGGCGGCCTCTCGCTTGGGCGCCGCCAGTGTCGGAAGCTGATTACGGCGACATGTATGGATGCGCTTTTATGACATCGAGGGAGGCCATCTTGATCTAGAGGGCTCGGTCGCGCCACCCACCCCTCGTGTCGATCTCGTCGGTTCCCGCCCCAAAGCGTGCAAACATTGCTCACAACCTCGGTCCCCTCAT
The DNA here is from genome assembly GCA_021234155.1 of Isoetes taiwanensis. Lineage (NCBI taxonomy): Eukaryota > Viridiplantae > Streptophyta > Lycopodiopsida > Isoetales > Isoetaceae > Isoetes > Isoetes taiwanensis. Next base: position 205,465 of record JAJEKV010000234.1, read on the forward strand.
CACTTTCGGGGAGCCTTATCGGGCTCAACCTTCTCAACCGTACTTTCACACCTGAACATGCCTACATCCATCATTCTTGAGGCCATCGCCTCTTCGCCGCAACCATCATCTCCCGGGTGGGTACGGCTATCCACATGTCTCCTTTCGCCTACCCGGGAATATCCTTTCCCTACGTTTCCCCCTTTGCTCTTCACTGTTTTACAACCTTACGGATCTCAAAACCAATGCTCCGGCTACTTGGTTTCTCAACGCTGATCACCCCTTCATCGGGGTCCGCCGGGCACAATGCCACATCCACCTCAACCTCAATATCCTCACTATCTTTGTTAGGTCCAGCCCGGCACTTTCACATCTACCTTTCGGACTCGGCCGACTTATCCCACCTTTGGCAACATGAAAGGCAAACCGTTAGACCAAAGTGCTCGAGGCCCACATGGAAGAATTTGAGGCTCTAGCTGTCCTAAATGGTCCGCGCGCAACCTCAACTGAAATTCCACATCTTTTCCACCACCTTGCGTGGCTCTCTCCTCATCAATGGCTCATGTCCAACAAAGCCATTGGAAACAAAAGCGGTCGAAATGCGCCTTTGCTTTTACGTCTCATTCACGGGACCACGGATGATGATCAACTTCATCTCAAGCAACTCAATGAACTTCAACAAGAGCCCGCGAGTGCAGGGATTTTTTGCGGATCGACTTCACATTACGCTAAGTAAGCTCAAAGGTACCCTAGGCGAGCGGATTTTTTAGTGCGGTTTCTCCAAGGACTTCCTCGCTATTCGACTCATGGTGAATACTGCGTCCAAAAACTTTGGGCGGGCTATCGACATTGTCAATCACTCCGTCAATGTTTCCTCCGGCGTGGCTCTTCAAGAGCTCCGTTCATTCCACGTCGTCATGGTTCCCAAAGCGAACATTCGGCCTCAACACGCTAATCCACGGTGCGGTCAAATCTGGTGCCATATTTGCAAATACCAAGGCCATTTGGGCAATAGGTGCAACTCCACCAATGGCCGCCTCATTAAAAGCGATGCAACATGTGCAATCATGCCGCGGAAGAGTGCACTTCGCACTCATCCCACACCATTCCGCAACAAAATGGTTTATCAAGTGCAAACCACACCTCGGCAACAATCGCACTATCGGCAACCACCTCTTCAGGTGCAGCCCCGCAACTCTATCAGCAGCGGGACCAACCACGGGGGATCCAACCAGCGTCCTCCTTTTGAGTCCTTCTAAAGCTCGGTGTTATCTTTGTCAAGAATGGGGTCATACCACTACGGCGTGTCCTCAACTTCCACAAGTTCGGGTGCGACTTCACGGCACAAATCGAGACCACATCGGTCCGCCTCACGGCTTACCAACTCTGGCTCGCTAATGGCAAACAAGGCCGTGACCCGGTTCTTAAGAAAGCCACCAAGGCGCCTCGGCAATCACGCTATCAACCAGCTCCGGCAAATCAACCTCGGCTAGATCAACAAGCCCAAGAGGAAATTTTTCAGGCACTTAATCCTCCCGTCCGGTAGTCAAATTGGGTTGGTTTAGTTTCACGCCCTTGGACCAAGGCATCACGTCCCTTGACTATTATTGAGAAGGGGCACGCAGCACGCGCCTGCGAGTTGACACCATTCCTCATGAGGGCGAAAAAAGGTTCACTTTGCACGACTTGGAAAAGCTCATGCCACATGTCATGCCCAAAGTTAAGCCAAAGCATTTTGAACCTCATGCAAGGCTGCTTTGAAGGCCGCACATTGGCAAATGTTCATGCCACCACTAGAGCTCAACAAAGACAAGATACCCCTTCAACATCTCAACCTCCACGCTCTCGGACATATCCCAATATTGCAGCCCGGGGTTGACTTACTCAAAAAGTTGCCGCTTCCACGCCACGCACTCCGCTTTTGGTGGAACCGGGCGGATCCTTTTTCTCATGTACCTCTCGAACTCCAAGAGGAGCTCGCCAAGATTAAAATTCCTTTAAGCTTGGCCACCATTTTTAAAACTTCATCCTGCTCTCAAAGGACCGGTTACCACTCCCAAGCTGTTTTAGTTGGGGTGTGGCTAGCTACCTCTACACCCACGGTCCATGCCACGGTGGGAAATCGGCAAGTCAACCATGTTCAAATCGATGGAGGTAAGCGCGGTCAATCTCATCACGGATAAACTCGCCAAACAAATGGGCATCACACAACTCTTTCGTGCCCCATATGACATCAAATTGGCTAATGGCCATATCCGCGAGACCTCAAAGGCGTCACACCTATCCTTCACATCAACATTGGTGATCTCCGGTTTCCCCATGGAATTTGGAGTTTGGAAAGGCTGGCGAAGACCGGTGACTATGAAATCTTTGGTGGGCGGACCTTTTCTCCGCCCGGGCCAAAGAGTATCCATTCTTGGGCCCCGCGGACGGTTAGTCATCAGCGATGGTCATCTCAATGCCACCATGGACTTGCAAGCAGGCGGGATCATTTACATTGACAATGCGGAACCCCTCTCTCGGACCGCAGTTGAAGAAGCTCGAATATTTATCAAGTTCGGGCTCCACTGCGAAGTGCGCCTCTGTCATCCTACCGAATATGCTGATCCTTGGGGAAATGACTCTTGATCGGGACCGGTGTGGCTGCCTTGCTTGACCCCTACGGCTCCTTGCAATCGCATCCAGCGTTGATCACTTTTCGGATCGCGCACATCCCGCAACTCCTGTTGATGTACCGCGATCATGAAGCAACCTCTGCTGGATGGCCCGAGCAACCCCTCTTTTTCACCGCGCAAAGTGCCCGCATCGGTTATGCTCCAACCTCCGCACACATTGTCCGGAATCGCGAAGTCATACCCCATATTCGGACTCGAGGAAGTCGAAATTGTGGGCGTCGGCAACAATCAACTGTCGCATTTTGCCAATCTTCCGGCTCCTTATATCGTAGCAAGGACGTCAAAGGCTGTTTCAAAAATTCAAACACATTTTCGCACGGAGTTGGAGATCCGGGGAATCAACAAAAGCTTGGGGGAACTCACCATTCCTACCAAATCGATGCGACCCGATAGCAGCAGCGGCAGTACCAGAAGCTCAACCCTAATTACCGTGATCGGCGTTAAAGGCGGAAATTGACAAACTCCTCTAGCTGCGGGTTTGATCTATGAGGTCAAACATTACGAATGGGTGAGCCCCATCGTCATTGCCCTTAAACACAATGGTAAGATCGGCGTCGGTGTGGACTATCGGAAACTCAATCAGGCCCGCGGGCGTGATCATTTTCCACTTCCCTTCGCGGACCGGGTTACGGAAGAGGTGGCGGGACACGAGATGTACTCCTTTATGGATGGTTTTACGGCTACAATCGGATCTCAATCAAAGAATCGATCAACTCAAGACCACTTTCACCACCCGGTAGGTCACTTTTTGCCTACAAGGTGGTTCCTTTTGGATTATCCAACTCTCCTTCAACATTTCAGCGCATCATGCTCTCGGGTTTTTCATGATTTCATGAAGGAAAATCCCTTCTTGCAAATTTTTCAAGATGACTTCTCGCCTCTGGTTCCATGGCTGACCATTTGGATAAATTGGAACTTCGTCTTCGAGAAATGTGATGAGTCAGGCATTAGTCTCAATCACGAGAAATGCACCTTTTGCGTCACCTGCGGTGTTCTGTTAGGCCATGTTGTCGACCCGGCGGTATCACCACCGATCCCGCCAAAATCGGTTATGTGCTCAAGGCTCAAGCACCGGCCAATATCAAGGAGACAGCTCTTTCTGGGTAAGGTCAATTATTACTCCACCTTCATACGGGTGGCGACCATTGCAGATCCCATTCATAAACTCACGGGTGGCGAATCCACGGGCTTGGAATTCGGCGAATTTGCTTTCCAACGGTGAAGCTTTTGCTTACTCGAGGCACGGTTCTTGTTCCTCCTCAATGGGACAAGCCCTTTCGCGTTCATGTCGATGTCTCGGCGTTTGCTATTGGGCTGTTACGTCTCAAGAATATGATGCGCTGCGATAAACCAAATCGCTTCGCCCGGTAGAAAACTCAATTTGGCGGCGCAACTATTACGCCCGCGGGCGTGAAGCTTTGGGTCTCATTTTACGTGTCCAGCGCTTCCGTCATTACCTTTTGGGCAGTCAAATCAAGTTCTTTGTGGACCACCAAGCACTCCTCTATTTGATCAACAAGTCCACACCCACGGGCGCATTGCTCGTTGGGTCCTTCTTCTCAAATTTGCTCCTTTTGAAATCGTTCATAAAATTTTGGCAAATCTCATGTTATTCGGATTATCTTTCGCATCCACCACGGATGATCCCGCAGCCTGGGGTCTCGAGCGCCTTTCACGATGCTTTCGGCTCTTTTTAGTCACGGCAACACCACATTGGTTCCATGATTTTCAGTGGTACCTCCTCGGGTGCTCTTCCACCGAAGGCGAGGCGCTCTCTCACCTTAGCGACAATCCCGTCGCCATCAATTTCTCAGGAGGTCGGTGACTACACCATGGTTTGGGACATCTCTACAAAAGGGTAAGGACACCATCCCGGTGTGTTCTACCTCATGAAGTTCGGACATTGTTGCGAAGCTCATCAAGGGGGCTCGGTGGTGGTCATTTTCATGGTGACACCCGCGGCATGCAAAATCCTTCTAGCGGGTATTATTGGCCCGCGCTCTTCAAAGATGCTCCATGCGCGCCGCGTGTGGCGCTTGCCCGGCGGGTGGGGCCCGCGACCCGTGGCGCTCTTCCCTTGGCCGGTCATGCGCCACTTCCCGCCGGCAAATGGGAATGGACTTTGTGGGACCTATAGATCCTCTGCGGCACACTTTTCGTGCGATACATTCAGTTCTCGCGACTACGCCACCAAATGGGCGGAAGCTTGTGCACTTCGGACAACAACTGCGGCAAAAACGGCTAGAGTCCTCTATCAACAAATTATCCAGCGATTCGATTTGCCGGGGGCTGGTCGGTGACCGTGGTGTTCATTTCATCAATCATACGATCAAGGGCTGGCCGGATTATCTCGATACATCATCACAAGAGCACACCTTACTATCCTCAAGGCAATGGGTTGGCGAAAGCACCAACAAAACTCGGTCACCATTCTCAAGAAAATTTGTGGCGCTTCCCGCAGTTGGCGGACAAAACTTCCTATTGTTCTTTGGGCCTACAATACTTGTTTCAAGATTGCTCTTTTGGTCACCTCCTTTTAAATTGGTTTATGGTCGGGGAAGCTCTCATGCCGTTTGAATACATCCTTCCAACACTCCGATTTCAAGCAGCTCTTGCTCATAATCCCTGCTTTGCACTCAAAGAAAGGGTCTATCAATTAGAAACAGTTGGATGAACCCGCCCGGGATGCTTATATTACGTGTTCTTCATGGACAACGGTTGCAAAAATCTTTACATGACAAGCGTCGAAGACAAAAACATTCAAAGAAGGCGATTTGGTTCTTCTTTATGATTCAGTACAAAAATTTTCGGGTAAACTCAAGTTTCGTTGGCTTGGCCCTTATCAAATTGTTCAAGTGGTTCGACCAAGTGTTTTCCAACTAGGCTGAGTTAGATGGCACTCCATTACCTACATTGGTTAATGGTTTTTCGTCTCAAAGCATTTCATCACCTGAGAAAGTGAACATCAACAAGCGAGATTCGAGGCTGTTCAAAAGCAAACACCGAGAAAGTGACTAGAAAGGCGGTATATTATATTATAGTGGAGATTTTTTTACAAAATGTAGGCGCGGCCGGCTATTTCGCTATAGGCAGCGCCCTACATACAAAAAGCGGACTCGAGCCCTATTTACTAAGTCCTAAGAGGAAAAACCCTCTACTCGGGGTTGGGGGCGGAGGTGATCCGCGGAAGGAGATGGTAGAGGTTACGCTCGGATCGTGAAGTCTTGAGAACCACCTCCATCTGTTGGTCTTGGTCGGGATGTTCAGCCATCCCGGCACACCCGACCGTCCATTGAATGCCATGGTTGTGGCGGCGCGAGATCGGACAATTCATCTTGCAAGTGATCCACTCACGGCGGTTCGTGGGCATCGTGCGGTCTTCGTTCAAGCCGGCGGCAGCCATCTTGGCGCCGCGCCGGATGCTTTCGTTCCTCAGGTTCGTCTTATATAGCCCAGCGAGGAACTCCTTGTCGGCGATGGACCAATCACAAAAAATGCCAGCGTGTTTTGCAATGCAAAATTTGTTTCTAAAATGAGAATCTTTTCTCCGCCGCATATCTAGCCATGGTACCGCCGACACATTCCTTTTAATGATATCCCGCTTGAGTTGCCGGCATTGAATGTCATTCCTTCTTTTCACGCCCGTCGAACATTAATGGGTGTCCTTTGCCCATCACATCCGATCTTTCTTTCCGTCTCATCCTCACCGTTCATTGCTTCTCCCTTACGTTTTTTGGGACTTAGCCAAATTTTGCCCCTCAATACCCTTCTTGGCATCTTTTGACCCTTTGGCACCATCAGCGGTTCGGTTTAGCACTCTTCATATCTCTTAGCCTCGGTTGTAAGCCCTAAAACAAACCTTTTACCCCGTTCCTCTGCGCCTTTGTCCTCCGTGCTCGACTTTTCGTCTTCGCCTTTGGCATCCCTCTTCGTTTACGCACATCATTCCCATGGCTGCCCCAAAATTTTCTACACTTCAAACTCTTTGCTCCCAAGGATCCGGCCCTTTTTGCATCTGTATCCTTCTTGGCGCCCACTTTCAGGTGAAGCCCTTGTTGGCCCCAATAAAGTTCATTTGAAAGACACCAGCTTCTGAATTCTCTCAAATGGAACTTAGGCTCCAAATCGACCCGGTTGAAGCGGTTCGCCGCCAATATCGTTAACAGCCCATAAGGCTACACCCGCGTGGTCGATGGCACCACTATTTTCGTTGACTCAACATTTGATTTACGAGGTATTTCATATTCCCTTGCACACCCCTTGTATATCATGGTGCGCTATCACGGGATCTCGATATCCGAGTTTGGTGCACGCTTATCATGCCAATGTCCATCGTCGACCAATATCGACAAGCCTCATGAAACCTTTGTTAAATTTCGTGGCGAAAATTCCTTGGGTATTCTATCAAGAACACCCATATCAATAAGCCTTTCTATAACACTGGTCCTCTTTTGCTGCGCTCCAAACACCCATAGATTGGCCCCAAATGATGTTCTATCGTCTTCTCCAAGAAATGGACCGCCCGGGTACCACTTCCATTTACGAAGTTTACGTGGGAGGGCACTTTCAAGCCCTCATCCGTCATTACTTCCCTCCCACACCACCAAATTCTCATAATTCCACTTTCGGGCTCCCTTCCAATCACTCACCAAGTTGGCACTTCAGCCCGTCTTCCCCTGGTCATGACCACAGTCACACCCATGTCCTTTGTCTCCTCCTCCTTACACCATCCACTTCACACCATTTTTCCCAAACATCCCAAACCGAGGCAGCGCAAGCTCCACCACCACAACACCCTCGTCGGTTGTTGTATCGATATCGGCCGAGGATGCTCAAGCTGCTTTGCTCTCAAGTTACAAGAATCCCAAGAAGCTCTTATGGCGGGGTTCAGCAGGCACTAGAGGCCTCGATGCGGTACACCACGGGACCTTCGCAGAATCGCCCAAGTTGCAACTTTGGAGGCCAAACTTCAAGACAAGCATGAAGCTCTCTTACGGGCTCATGCGGATCTCAAAAGTACACAAACTCAAGTCGCCAACTTCGGGCAGATCAACGAGTTTCAGCTCGGGTAAAGAATTCGGACTTTATTGGAGCACAACAAGTCCAAAGCAGCTCTCACGAGTACCAGGGACGCAGATATTGCTAAACTCAATGCCTTGTACTAACCGAACTGTGTGAAAATTTCAGCACTCAAGTTCAAAATCTTTCAGCCGGGATGCTCAAAAGTCGCTTCCTTGACGGGCTCGGCTTTCTTCCTGAACCTCTCGGCTCACCTCTCTTCAAGATCGCCTTACAGAGGTGCAGAAGCGAAGATATCTTGGATGGCGGAGATTGCCGTGCCGTCTCAAATACCGGGAAATCTACTTCCCGGTCAACACTTTCGAAGCGGGTCCGTGACCCGATCCGCAGCCGCTTTCGAAAGGGACACCCGGATCCGTGATCTCGAACAACATTGCGGCAAGCTATTGATCTGGCGATGAGGCTCAAGCAAAACTTGACGCCCATACTGCAATTCTTCACAGAATGCCTTTTGACTTCCCAGTTCCCTCCTGCTATCATGATTATGTGGTTGCTCGACGCCACCTCTTCCTTTCGAAGTGGCATGCGGCCGATGGCCCTGTGGATATTCCACTGAGCAGTGCAGATTTTCTTCGGATTTGGCCAGAACTCTCCATTGAAGACAAAGGGTTGTGATGTGCCCTTGTTGTCTTTGATCTCATACACTGTGCCGATCCAGCCTTTCTCACCTTCAGAGTGGTTCAGCCCATGGCTTACATATTTCATGATTTCTATCTGGGTGATACACAGGAAAACTTTGGAAATGGGCCACGCCCGACTTTTCGAGGGGTGACCCCTTTGTGCAATGGGTGCTTCGGGGATAACAATCCATATCTTTGCGGATCTGCTTTCGGACCCAAACTCTTCATCGGTACATGCCCGAGCTTGCCAATCATTTATCTCTCGGCGCAAGCGCGCCTGCAACAAATCGAGGAAGTATCTAGGACATCAGGGATCTTCCCTATGCACAACTTTATATCAAACACCTGCCCGGTTACAATCGATTTACAAGCTCTTTTGGATAGCAAGGCGGTCCCCACGGGATGGGATAGCCCTCTGTCAACTCTCGGCTCTCACTGCTTCTCTTTGGGATCGTTGGTGTCGGGCTCTTGATCCAGATCTTGTCGGTCGATTCGGGTGGGCCTTTCGGCAACCCGCATACGGGCATGGTTCCTTCTCCCTATGCTTCCACAGGCGTACCTCCCGCGCCCTGAGGTTCTGACTTCGATTGGCGCCTTCCTTTTGGACCAAAGTCATGGATGGTCATGCAGTTTGGACACCACCCTCGGATCTCGGCGGATCTCCGGTGGGATCCGTTTTGTTCGCCGCTCACATTGGGAAGAAGGTGCCACTCTAGACAACACCACCAATTGGATCTACATTGCTAATGGCGTGGGCGGCAGCGGCCGCGGATGCGCTTCATGGTCTCGACACCTTCTTGCGGAGAATGCCTCCACCTCACGATCCTTGTCCATCTTGCGGGGATTTTGCCTTTGCTCTCAAATGCATTTTGCTAAGCTCCTTAAATCGGGCGTCCCATTTTTCCTTGCAATCCAAATGCGATTGTCGCCTTTGCCTTTGGCCGGACTGTCTCCTCATGGAATGTCGGTACATTTCTTGAGGGCATGCGCTGCCCTTGAAGACATGGTGCGCTCGCTTTCTTATTGATGCCGATCACGCCCTTGGCCAAAACACTCCTCAAGCTCTTCAATCACGCCCAAGATCTCATAAGCCCGGTACCATAATGGTGCCGTCCCTCCTCCCGTGAGGATCACTTTCGAACCGGATGGCTTCCGCCCTCGGCGCTTCCTCCTTTTCTTCACTTTCGAGTGTCGTTTGGTGGGGGAGTGTTAGTCTGTGCCTCACAGTACAGGACTATTCATCATCTGACAGACCAGGTCAAGCTCAAGGATCCTCGATCAACCCACGGGTCAGACATCAAGGCTCCATGAAGACCAAGCAGCAGACCACTTGATCAAAGCCTTTGGTACATCAACAAAGCGCCCGCTTCGGACAAGTGGCGGACCGTCGCCACCGCGTCGGCGTCGGCGTGATTCTAGGCACTTCAAGAGGCACGCCAACATTCACCAGCAAATCAGGCCTCCTTCGAGTCGGCCGAGATCGATCGAGTGTCTATATTGGGCCCAAGGCCATTGTACTATATATATGAGTAGAGTTAGCACATAAGTTTTTAGATGAGTTTTGAGTCTTGTCTCCTTTCAGTTTTCTCTCTATTGCGAGAGCTCATGTATTTTCATCATTGATATCAAGGAAGCTTATCATCTTTCTCTCATTTGTTCTGTTTTCTTCTCTTTCTTCTCTTCTTGCAAATCCCGCGTGACATAGTCCCCCGGACTCTCCTGTTAGATCCACGGGTCCTCACAGAGGGCTGTCTTCCAGGAGTTCCCGAACCCAGACCCCAAACAGCCTCCAGAATCAAAGGTCTGGTTGCAAAAGCTTTAAATTTTTTGAGATATGGAGTTCCGGTTTGAAGATTTTGTGTCCGACTTTGCCATCGATCATTAAATCATAGCTATCCGGAACGGGAACGGGAACTCAGACCCAAAATTTGGAACGGGAACGAGAACGGATGGGAACGGGAACGTCCAACCTTCGAAATTTTTAAAAATTCAAACAGTTTTGGAGTTCTCTTTGCATGCACATCATCATAGAACACTTAGAATAGAAAAAAGTGAAATACATAGTGATGTGTGAATGTAATAGATAAAACCACTGTTTAATGCTCATTTAAAGTTTGCAAACTGAAAACACCGTTAATACCAGCATAAAACTTTAGTTTGGGAAGATTTCAAATTGCAAAAATATGGAAACGTGACTGGAAAAGATTTTTATTGCAAAGTTAACAAATTGTGTGGCAAAAGGTTGCATTTAGCAGATGCTTTAATTTCACAGTGAAGAATAAATCTTAACCCTTGTAAAAAACTCGTATGAACAAAAGCTTTTAGTGAGCTTGCAGCTAGGAGGTAGGCAACAGAGGGCAAGCTCCAGCAGTAGATCCGATCATCCGATAACAGTGTCGGCCGCCCAAAATACAGCAGGCCAAAAAAAGTAGGAGGAAAAATTAGCATTGTTTTAAATCATATTCAACACTTTCTTTTTTCCATTCCTTTGTAAATTTAGTTTCCAAAAAGTTTGCTACCAGGAACTCAAGTTCTTCGGAACGAAGTTCTCGGTAGCACATGTATTGGGAACTTGGCTAGGAGTTCCCGGAACTCAGGACGCTCGGGAACGGAGTTGGAAACAGGAACCAAGTTCGGAACTTGGTTCCCGGTAGCTATGCATTAAACCGAGGAAGGAAAAAATGGACGTATTAATCTGAACGACACCATAATTACATGCTGGCTTCTCTTTCTCCTACCCTACCATGATAGCCGTTTAAGAAAGAAACAGAGCGTTAAGAATAGTAAACCCTTTGAGGGAGGGTGAAGCTTGCCGGAAAAAAAGGTGTGCCCGAAAAACCATTTTTTTTTTCCCAAAAGTCACACCCTGAAAAGGGCACACCGGCATCAGCAAAAACCCCCCAAAAACTTTTTAAGTAAGTAGATACGTATCCCCTTTCAATGATTATCCCTTGCCCTTATATTGATATATTATTAGGCAAACTTGGGAGTAACACATTAACATGTAATGTTTGCCATATTTTTGCCATGTTTCATAACCCAATCACCATGGACCACTCCCCCGTGCTTTACTCCATATCAGTTAGCCCTTTTCCTTTCCAATTAGCCCTTTTCCTTTCCAATTATGTAACACTTTCTCTAATTGTATAAACTTTTGCACATCCGAATTTTGTTACATGTACGCTATTAATATAAACATGAACTCTTTATTCATCTGCATCAATTGTACAACCATATAGTCTCCCTTTACTCCAGCTTCTACTATACTACTTTCCAAGATTTTGCTCTGTAGAGCGTAACACGCCATTCCCCCCGCATCCCTATCGCGCAACCCCTCTTTCCACTTCCATGTAGACAGTAGCTGGTATACTTCAATTTCTGGTAGTCTCTTCTCTTGAAACTCCCAGGTTTCAGCTAAGCATAGGACGTCTCCTTCCAAGGCCTTCCCCATCCTTCCATGGGTAGCCACTGCAGTTTTAATAATTTACTGTAATTTTCTGACCTCCCTATTTTTTTCCCCTGCCCGCTCTAGTTGTTCCCTTGGGTACTATCTGTTCGGCCCCTTGAAAGTCTCTCGTTTCCTTTCAGGTTGATGCCACTGGATTGGCTGACACTCACCAATGTTTCTTGAACTGAGGATGTCTTATCCCCCTCGCTTCTTTTCCTTTTACCTCTGACCCATCTTCTTGATTCACTTGGACAATTGCTTCCACCTCCACTTGCTTCCTCATCCCAATGATGGATTCTTATGTTTTGGATGCTGGTCTCTGACTGCCTGAGGTTGGGCATCGATCATTACCTCCTGTTCTCGTGTATCCCATATTTGTACTCTCCCACCTCTTATTTGAGCTCGAACCCACTCGTTCCTAAGTTTTCTTAATTTCTCCAGTATTCCTTTCCTCCCTCTCCATCTTCATCATCGCTTCTATTACCCGTATCCCACTTCTTGATCACTCGGCTTTCCTTATCACCCTCTGCTTTGTACTCATGTCCCATAGCACAAGGCCCCAAAAAAATTATCATTACTAGTTTTTCACAATATTTTTTACATGAAACCAATATAAAAAACTGATGTTACTAAGTGGGTTAATGTGTTGAATAACCACTACTAGTTACATGGTGTGGTTTGTACTTATTCTTTATTATGCTAGTTTGTTATCATGGTTATCCATCATGGTTCTTTGTGGTAGTTTTTTCATTTGGTTTGTAAAAGTACTTAATATAGGCCATAAACCACTAATAATGTAGTCTCTAAACTAAATCTTAGGTCATAAGCCACTAACGAGTTATCCATCATAAACCACTAATAATGTAGTCTCTAAACTTAAAGTGGTCTTCTAGTGAAAATGTCTAAATCTTAGGTCATAAGCCACTAACGAGTTTGGTTTTCAATTTAACGTGGTTTTCTAAGAAAGTTGTGGCCATAAATCGCTAATAATTTTATTTTCAATGTACAATGTTTTGCTAGTGAAGTTGTGTACATCTTAGACCATAAACCAATATTAATTATGGATTTCAATTAAAAGTGTTTTTCAAACCAAGTTATATTTTACTTTTCTTCTAAATCAATGATGTTTCACATAATAAAATGCCTCAAACCTTATGAGGTGATTGCTCATGGTTTTGTTATTAAGATAGACTAGGTTTTTTTATTGTGTTTAGGACAATGCAATTGTTATTGGCATGAGATTCTCATATTATAGCTTAGGAAGCTCAGGGATTTGAACCCTGGTATTTCTGTTTTTTCCACCAACAAAGATAATACTAGCCCACATTTCACCTACCAATTTAAATAGAAAGGATAAATTCTAGAATGGGGCTCACATGAAACCAACAAGCCACCCATAGATAGGCTTCTCATTCATCTCAGCAGATTTTCTACAATGGTGGACAGTGGGTAGCCGCACACATGCGAACTACCCATGAAAAATAAAGGGAAAATCCAATTATATCATTTGGACCCCAAAAAATACAATGCTAATAGATGTGTGGCTGGTGTACCTGCCGAAAGCTTATCACCGGGATTAAAAAACCCCACCCTTTCGGGTTTTCGAGGAAAACCCCTAGTGATAAGCCTTCGGCAAGGGGCTTGGACAAGGCATAGAAATCGCTCCCAAAAACCCACGCATGGAGAAGTCGAAACAGATGCCGCTCGCCAACCTGCACCTGCACATCACCAACACAACAAAACGAGACAAAACAAACCTCCCAGAGTGGAGGGGCTGATCACGCGTGCCACGCGACAAAAAACAAAAACCTCTTCAAATAGAGGGGCTGGTCACGCGTGCCAGGCAACAAATACAATAAACAAAGAAGGGGGGGAGGGTGGGTTCAAAGAGAATAAGGTACTGCTGAGAGAAGAGGAAGCGCCGATGAGACGTTAATGCAGAACCGCGCCTAAAATAGCGAACTCCCAACCAGAAAGGGCATGCGCCGCATGCATGCATGCAAGACATGCATGCTCGCCCCATTCAAAAATGTCGATCCGATGTCTCGGATCGATGGTATTCTAGAATGGGGCTCGCGTAAAACCAACAAACCGCCCGAATACCAGAGAACTTCCTTAACAAACTAGAATTGAGGACGAAGGTCACAGGATGAAGGCTAAAGAAGAATCAAGGCCGTGAAAGGACATGCCACAACATGAAAGAAACGCCAAATTGGCCAAACCAAGCAGGAAGAAGCCCCTCTCCTGCCTGGAAACAATTCAAAGAGAATAAGGTACTGCTGAGAGAAGAGGAAGCACCGATGAGACGTTGATGCAGAACCGCGCCTAAAATAGCGAAGTCCCAACTAGAAAGGGCATGCGCTGCATGCATGCATGCATGCAAGACATGCATGCTCGCCCCATTCTAGAATGTCGATCCGATGTCTCGGATCGATGGGATTGCTGTTTGCTGCTATTTTCTTTTGTTGTTAAACAAAATCGGGCAGATGTTATAAATTTTATTGTTTTCCATTTCTGTTTGTTGTTAAACAAAATGAGGCAGATGATAGAGAGCTTTGGAGTTAGAAACAATTCCATTGATAAGTGCAAACATTCATCCTGCTTCCAGAAAAGAAAATGAGTGTCAATGTCCAAAATAATTGCTTTGTTGTCTTAACAACAATGTGAAATATAAAATCAGAAAACAAGAAGATTCAAGCAAATAGCGTCACCTGCATTTGTTGTGGTTTGGAGCAGACGGATAGAATGCTAGTGAAAAAAAGAAATGCCCTGCCAAGACTCCTTTTTTTGCAATTTAACAACAAACTAGAGAAAAGACCAGATTCGCCATAATTTTTGAATATGGATCGGTCTTATAGGCATTCTAAAGCCGCGCGAAACATGTCGAGTTTTGTATGGAGAATGGCCAAGTCATAGTTGATCTAGGTGGTGACAAAAAAAGATGTCTGAAATGTAAAACGTGAAGGAGCAATTTCTATGACTGTATAACTTGCCAAGGTTCGGTCACCAACCTTCAGATCTGGTTCTTCCCTAAATCGAGAATCTAGAGTTACGCATATGTTTATATTAATCATGTAAAATGCAAGAGGAATTTACCAGCTAGTATACTGAGTTCCATGTCCACCTTTCAAACTTCAAATGCTCCTCAGGAGGGAATCCATTTCCTATAAGTCAGAGATCGCTCCAAACATGGCTGAAATCACTGTAAAAATGATGGAATGAAGATGAAGAAGCTTATCTCCATCGCCACTCCACTCAAAAAGCGTTACCACGGGTGCCGCTTCCCTCTTACCGAATTGTTCATTTGAATAACACAATCTAACCACGAGAACAATAGCAAAAAATATGATATCAGAGTGACCTGTGCAACGGACTTACCAGTCTATGCAACGGAACTTACCATAGCAGGATATGTAGATCGCTTCAACAAACAGCCATTGAAGCATCTGATAAGCCACATCGATAGGCATAGAAGGAAGAGCAGCATCATATGAGCAACACAAAATAAAAACCTGGAAACCTGGAGAGAAAAACCGATCCGTCAAATTCCTTTTCCCTAAAACTAATAGTTTGTTTGATGCCCTAGAAATCATGTCGTGGCATGGATGTATGGAAAAAAGAGGAGGGCCAAAGAAATGTAACGCCATAGGATATTATTTCACCAAAATTAACTTTTCTAGGCTACACTAGAAAAAGCATTAGTTAAACTTCCTTTTCGCAACATGTGCTCGTATCTCACTTCCCGTAGAACCACTTGAAGATTCAAAAATAAAAGAAATATGGAAAACAAAATACAATTTTTATAGACCTTTTCAATGGTATGCATGACCGTCTAGATCACTTTAAACTGCGCAATTCAGCTTGATGAAAATCTATAGCAGATGATGAGTGGACTATCCTGGTGATTTTATTTTGCAAAGTCAACTAGGATGGTCGGCTACAATAGAAATATCTGTAAAGGAAAACTTAAAAATTTCCCCTATATTCTTGCATATTAACCAAAATGCCCCTGTATTGGTATTTTTTCAGAAGAGACTAGGAAACCAAATGCCCCTGTATATATGGTATTCTTTAGGAAGAGACTAGGAAACCAATGAAGCTCCAGTTTTATCTTTTGGAAAGAGCAACTAAATTAAGTTCTCAACTAGGCAAGGCCAATATACTGCTCTATTTTGAGAAATGAAAATTTTCTATAAAAAACAGGGTTTGAACAGAGATTGGGACGGTTTTGGCAATATTTTGACACCTAAATGTTGTTGTCTTTTGCTCCAATCCACCAATTTGCGTGCTAGTTTGATTGCTCGATTTGCCTGCTGGTTTAGTTGCTAGAGGTGAGCTATGACAGACCATGAAGGAATTGTTTTTTCAGAAATTTGACGGATGGTAAAAAGTAGGTATACGAGATTGATAGGGGATCTATGTTTGGGCCAAATTGTGAGCAAGTAATGAGATTGATAGGGGAATTAGGTTTGCAAAATTCTTTTATGATGTTATTTTTTGGCCCTGCTGTTCTTTTGCACATTGTTTCTGGGCTCTCAATCTTTGATCTTTTTGACTTGCATATCCATTATCTCCTAAAATGCGCTTGCAGTTAAATGCTCAAAGCTACGCAAGCCAAAAGAATTGGAATAAAAGCTTTTCTTAATATGCAAGTAAAGAGTGGATTCTGAAAATTTGGATGGCTTAGAATCAGAATTTTATGTGAGGTATTGCATGAAATAATCTGTCGCTTGGGTTACAAACTCTGCAGGTGTAAGTTGCCAGTAAAATTCGTCCACCTGAGTTTGAGCAGATTTAACCAGGAGAGTATAGAAAATAGGGGCATTTTGTTTGACAAATATCATAAATACAGAGGCATTTTGAAACATATACAACAATAGAGGGGCGTTTGTAAAATGTTTTCTACTTATAATCGCCATGTTTCATGAAAGAGAGATCCGCCTGAATCATTCAATATGCTTTGCTAGTTCATGAAACTGTATTTTTAGTACATAAGGTTTGGAAGGTTAATGGGGTGTATTGTATGAATTTTGGTATGGGAATAGGGCAAAAAGGCATCTTTGGTTTTCCTGTATTCATGGGCGGTATTTTTTGGGCTCGAGCGTGGCCGACCATGGCTTGATACAGCTCGGTTTTAGAAGGTAATTAGGGTTTCCTTCATTAGGTTGCATTTCGTGGGCCTGATGCAGGAGCCCGAAAGTAGAAGGTTTTCCTGGCCGGATTTGGAAGATGTGATGCGCTGGAGCACTGTTGCAGGAGCCGGAAGCAGGCATGTAGTTTGCGCTTCTTTATTCCAGACCTACATCACCATAGCTTGAAGGTAAAGGTTTTTTGTTCATTTGTGAGTGCTTTTCTTGAAATCTGGCCAAGGAGAAGCAGCAAGAGACTGGTAAACTTAAATCTGCATTAAAATTTGCATAGGATTAGCCCCTGCCCTTTAAGGGCGGGTGGGTTGCTTGGAGCTGCGCAATGCGCAGGGGGTTCGAATCCCCCGGCCCGTTTCTTCCTTGTGCTTGCGGATGGCGGCCCCTGGCTTGGGCATCTCGGCTGATGGCAGTGGCAATGAGGGCCTTAAAGTTTCTGTAAGGCTTGCAACAGTGGCAATGGAGGCTTGAAGGCGCTGGCTTCAAACGGATCACTGAGTTTTTTATTGTGAGGCATGAACTTTTTATGCCTTCTAGCGTGTAGCACAGCTTGCTCCATCCATCTATGGCGTGGGCATTAGAATAGCTGCATTCTATTTTGGGGTCAACCTGATATTGGGTTGTATGACAATGGTTGTCAAAACTCCTTGAAAATAGAGCCACCTCAGCGTTTGACCCCATCTCACGCTGAGGTGTAGGGCTAGGATGGCCCCAGAGGGCATATGCCTGAAAATATTTCCAGATCCAACGCCCAGGAATCGCCTAGAGCACTCATCAGCGATATATATGCACATCCTCCATACTAGCTGGTCTCAAAAAATTATCTCTGATATAATTTCTAGCATTTTGCCATTATAAACAAATATGTAGTAGAATATCCTTCATTCGAAATCCACAGGTTGCCATTGCTCCTTGCAGGTATTGGCACCTGTGCACTTTGAGAAAAACCAAAAATACT
Source organism: Isoetes taiwanensis (assembly GCA_021234155.1). Lineage (NCBI taxonomy): Eukaryota > Viridiplantae > Streptophyta > Lycopodiopsida > Isoetales > Isoetaceae > Isoetes > Isoetes taiwanensis. Next base: position 223,368 of record JAJEKV010000234.1, read on the forward strand.
ATCTCAAACTCGAGTTGCAAAATTCAAAATTCTGTCCACAAGTGTTCTTGACTGTACTTTGGCAAATGTGAATACAGGAGTTACTTTCCAGAGTTCAAACTGGGATTTGACTACTTGCCCCTTCTCAGGACCACTTTTTACAAACATTGGCTTAGGAACTTCTCAAAAATACCTTTTGCAACTCAAAATCTTCTTTTCTGGTCACTGTTTTGCAGTTGACTATCATTGACCAGATTTTGATCCAACTTTGAACTTAAATATCTCACATATTCGAGCTCAGAATTGGCCAAGGTTTTCACTATTCCCTTCCAACAACTTTTCTTTACTAGTATGATCAATCGAATTTCAGAAAACAATCCGGCTCTACAAACCACTTCGACTTGAGTGCTGCTACCATTTTCCAAAAATGGAAAAGGTATGAACAACTGCTCTTTTGAGCTATTCCAGTAGTTTTTGCTTCTATAGACTGATCACTTTAAGTGATCTGGAAGTTCTACCTCCAACTTGAGCATAGTTTCAAGTTGGCTTCTTATGTTTGACTCTTAAGCCAGGTTGAGAGTCAACACTAGCACCATGAATAGTTTTCAAACTATGTGTGGGTATTTCTCCCTTCATCAATGCATAGGTTAAATTCCATTATCTTCTTTTGGTAGAAACTAACAAATATAATTTATGTTAACCACTTACCTTGAACTATCTATTTGTACATTTAGTGCTACCACTCATCTTGCAAGTTATGCATTCTTTATCTGGTGATTTCACATAATGGGCATAATAAAACTAGCCTCCAAACCATGTCACAATTCACGGAGTAGTTTTAACAAACCATTACTAGTTCTAATGAACCACCATAGTCGCATGAAACTATATAAAAGACAGACTATTTTAATAAACCACTAAATCAACATAGAAAACAATATAACAAAACATTATATGTATCAATAAACCACTATGGCATGTGGTTTTCTTCTATCAAATAAATTCATGCTTAGAAAACCATATATATCATGGTTTTTAGATAATAACACGATTGCAAATTAAACGGGAGTGATACATCACTCCCGTTTCAAAGATTCCCTTAAAAATAACACCAGGATTGAAAAAATGATCATTTTCAAAAGAAGTTGGGGATTTTAAGTGGAACAAAATATTTTATTGTGCATTTTAGGCTCTTTTGAAATGATGATCTTGCATTTATAGAAAAGAGCACTTGAAAATGGCAGAATTCCAGACATTAATACACCAGGAACATTACAAGGAATTCGAAGACATCCAAAAAACGTAAAAATAAGAATTTTTTTTTTTATTAATTTCTTTCAGCACATCAAAAATGGCAGTATTTTGTAGCCAATAATAAATAATATAGCAAAAGATAAGTCAGAGGTCTAAATCAAAGTCCTCAGTATGTTGTTGGCTCGTCCCAGCTTTGTCCGTCTCTGCAGTTTGCTCCTTTGTCACTGTTTCATCTTTATTGGTGTCTACAGTCTCTTCAGGAATAGTAGCTAGAGCTACTTCTTTGAGCTCTGCAAAGGTAGCTTCATCTTCCAGAGAGCTTGTAAAAGGAGGCTGTATCTCAGAGGATGTCATCTTGGCAAAATCTGATGATGATTTAGCTGCTAACTCGTGATTTTCATCTGGTAGAGTTGGTAGAGCAGACAACCTCATCTTGATAAAGTCTACAGCCTCTTTATCAATGTCAACAACAACACAATTACGGCCCTTTTTTAGTGCACATGCTATTGTTGTACCAGAGCCAGAGAAAGCACCAAGGATCCAATCTCCTGGACGAGAGAACATGTCCAGAATATGGTTGATTAGCTTCTGTGGCTTCTGATAATGATTGACAATTCTGCCTTGTGCACTTGGGTCCTGGAGCTTCTATAATACTGCTGGGAACTCTAGGACATTAGAAAAATTTTGGCAGGCTGCTGTGTTGAAGTGCTCCATGGTACGCTACCCGTCGAAACTCCAGTAAGCTACATGGAGATACTCAACCTTGCTCAGCAGCCTCGGTCCTCCACCATGGTAGTTAATATTAGTTTTATACCTGCAAGATCGTATTCCAGAATAGTAAGTACGTATTCCAAAATAGAACCTGACGGGTTACAATTGCAACCATGAATCAAAACTTGAAAGAAAGAACACTTCATCTGCACTCTTGATTTGAAGACTCACCGGACCATATTTTCATAGCTGGCTTGCACAGGAGAACCGAAGTGGTTCTTGAAAGTAGCTTCCACAAGGCCGGATTGCATGCTGGAATGGAACACAACAAGACGCCAGTGTTTTGCTATGGTAACCTGCTTAATTCCGTCGACGAAAGCATTGAATTCTGAATCCTTGAAAGGCTGATCGTCGTAGCGGCTATCCTTCAGCTTAAACCCATATGGCAAGTCTGCTATGACCAAAGTAAAATCTTGTGGCTTTATACTTCCTGGCAACTTAGTGCAGTCCCCATGAACGATAGAATAAAAGTTGTTTTGATCGAACATAGAAAACCTCTCGTAGTCAGACGGTCAACATCTACAATACGCCTGCCCGCTAGAGTCCTCTCCTCTTTGGCTGTTCGTACCAGGTGCATAAAACCTTCTGGCAGGTCCTTGTTCTTCTTCTTGCTCTGTTAGCAAATGAAGTCAGCTTCATGCAGCACAAAGGAAAAACTTTAAAAACAGGAAAACGACGTACCCAAAAATTTGGAGCGTATTGAATAATACGCTCGTCGGATGTAGAAATGGGATAGAGCTCTTTACACCTGTCCCAGTTGTCCACGTTCAACTGCTCCATTAAACATGTTTGGCACATAATAACGTTTTTTTGGCTGGAAGTCAACAACAATGAAACTAAGTGAGTATTGTTTTTCGAAAAATGAAAACACCAAGAAGAAGAAGCTAAAGTGTATTCCGGAATACACTTTTGATTCACGTTAAAAGCCAAAGTGTATTCCGGAATACACTTTGGCTTTGGCTTGTAAGCGAATGTGTATTCTGGAATACACTCTGGACTACCCGCAGAATCCAAAGTGTATTCCAGTATATACCTTGGCTTTCCGCAAACCCAAAGTGTATTCCGGAATACACTTCAGGCCACACGCTGATCCAAAGTGTATTCTGGAATACACTTCAGCCCACACGCTGATCCACAGTGTATTCTGGAATACTCTTTGGGTTTACGGAAGGAAACTTAAAACGAAAGTTCTGTCGTTCTTACTTATGCATTTCCTTGGACATTTCTTCGAGCGTAAACTCTTTGTCTACGACCTTCTGCAGTAGCCTTTCTAGTATGTCCATGTCTGTAAAGCCCTGCATTTCTCTCCAGACAGTTATCGTCATTTCTTTTTTTGGGACGTCAGAACCTTTTTTCTTTTCTGAGACCTTTCCTTTACTTTTCAATTCACCACGCTCAAACATGGTAAAAATCTCGTTTTGTAGGTCCCATATCTGCACAGTATTAAACGAGGTCAGTGGGAGGGCAACAAGGTTATTCCAGAATACAAAAGAAACTTACTCTGCCGTCTCTGAAGGCTAGTTGAAACCAGTTGTCATGCGGTATGAGTGACTGCCGTTTATTAGCCTCGTCGTACTTGAGGCAGCACTCCACAGCGCATGCTTCCTTCAGTTCTAATGAGTACGCTGGTTTCTTTAAATCTTCTCCATATTTTTCTTTAAAGATCATGTACTCCCTGTGCATAAACTGTATCTTGTCGACGAAGCTCATCTTTAGTTTGTACTCGTTGTCAGCATTGTGGGTGTTGGCAACGATTTTTGCTTCTTCGTCGGTAAGACCACAGTAAACGGTGCACAGGACGGAGAGGTACCTTAGGTTATGTTTTTCTTTGTACAACTGCCTTCTTGCCTTGAAGCTATGATTTCCTCCCAGGACGTAGCGAGTGTAAGTGTCTGCTTTTTCTCTGTCATAGTCCTGGGGGGTGTTGCATTGCTCCCTGTCAACAAGGACAACTATTGGGGCCACATGAGCATTTGGATTGCTCCTAATTCTGTCCTTCAGGTTCCTTAAGTGGTCGGCATAAATTTTTCGAACCTGAAGCGGCCTTTCACCAGCTTCATTCTTTGGGGGCAGCCTCATGCAAGTCACTGGAAGATAAATCACCCCTTGTACAAATTTTTCTCTATTACCTCCATTCTTTTGGAGGTCTTATCAATTTTCTTTTCCTTTATTGCAACCCCGGGAGCTTTTCCTTTTCCCTTTTGTTTTTTGAGCTTTCCTCGGGGATTTCTGCGATTTCAAGCTGCGGTACATTCCGCTTCTTTGGTTCCTTAGCGGCTATGGTTGCCCTTGGCCTGCTAAGTTTTTTTGGCAGCATGGGGGGGGACTTCCTCTTCTTCTTCTTTGGAACCTCCATCTGATGACCTCCCTGAAGTACTAGCAGAAGGTGGTGATTGTGATCTACCTCCATCTGATTGCTCGGACTCACTGACAGGAAAGTCCTCGCTCGTACTAGTACAAACCTGTCTAATTAGTGAACACAGGCTTCGTTTGGTCCAGTAGTGTGAAAGGAATTTGTACAATGTCTGTGGTAGCACACTGACAATTCTAAAGAATGCGATGTCTACAACAATGAAGCCTTGGGAGGTCTTGAAGGATAGCCTCCCCACCTGACCTCCTTGTCCGGCAACCTCGGAGACCTCTTTTATTGTCCCTAGGTTAACAAACTTGGTGTCGGCGTACCTTTTGTTCCCAGCACTTTTATAGACGTGTAGAAACGTTAGTGTGCTGTATTTTCCGTCTGCACCCCTGGTAACGAACCACTGCGTTTGAAAGTTTTCGTAAATAGCAGGCTCGTCCGTGTCAGCGGTGCGCTTCATTGGGTTTGGCCCCCTAAGCTTCAGAGATTTCTTTGATGCCCTCTTGCTTCCTTCTTCCCTGCCACTGAAACGTTTAAAACAACAATGTTAAGACAGAAATTGGGACGAAAACTGTATTCCAGAATAACATTTACTAATCTTGTGTTCTAAAGGCCAGAAAAAGACAGGAAAACAAGCAAAAATATTGTCACTCTAACTCAATTTTTTATGCCTTAATTGGACTAGAAAGTGGTATTTTTAACCTAAAAAGTGGTCTGTTTCAGCTAAAAAGTGGTATGTTTAAGTGCAAATAAACAAGTGTTTTCAAGAAGACAAGCAAAGTGTATTCTGCAATACACTTTGCTCACTGGCGAAGTGCAAAGTGTATTCCGGAATACACTTTGCACTTCAAAGTGTATTCCAGAATACACTTTGCCCTTCAGGCGAATAGCAAAGTGTATTCCGGAATACACTTTGCTCTTCGCCAGTGAGCAAAGTGTATTCCAGAATACACTTTGCACTTCGCCAGAAGCCCAAAGTGGGAATACACTTTGGCCTACAAAAGCAAATCAGGAAACACACGAAAGACGTACTATGTACTTTAATTGCTTACCTGTCCATTATTTTCGCTATGTAAATCGGAATACAGCAAATCAATATAGATCGGAAGGCGATCGGGCTGGCGACTAAATCTCTGGAAGTGGAATACGCAACTGAGGCGCTCAATTTTCCTTTTTAAAGGTAGGCCATACGTCTTGTCTAAACACTCTGGACAAGTGTATTCTGGAATAGCATCTATGCACACACACAGCAAATGCTGCACACAAAATAGTATTCCGGAATAGTATTTGTATTCTCGAATATCATTAGTCCAATCGACTTGTGAGTTAGTAACAAGTCCACAATTTTTTGCAGTTGTTTAACATGGTTAACCGCTTCGTGAACAAACTTCCACCACCATTTGTTTGCCCAAGTACCTCGACTTCAGAAGGAACACAAGACGGAGATGTTTCTTCAACACCTACCTCGACAAGGTCTTTGTTGCTTCTCGAAGACACTCCGAGTCCAGTAACTAGTAGACTGCCACCACTTTTCCAACCCTCTCCAGTAGGAAACCGGCTGCCACCTCCTTTCAAAGCCTCACCTGTTGCACGTAGCAATCTTTCACCACCACTTGTACCATCCCCCGACACTACAAAGGCTCCACCTCAGAAAATTTTTCGAAACAGACTACCTCAACCATTTGTAGTTTCTCCTTCTTCACTTATACAAACAAGGAATACAGCACGCTCTGAAGACTGCGAGATTCACCATAGCTTCTCCCACCACGATTTCACTACAAATGAAGACGACCTTGCAACATCTACTCCTCTTCACACAACCGTGGTGACACATGGGTTTGCAGAATTTCAGTCTGCTATAAGAGACATGTTTGAACTAACTCCTTGTGAAGAAGCTACAACAACTTTCGCTGGCACATCATATGATGGCCCATCTCCTTCATTCAACATTGCACCTCCGCCTTATCCGGGTACAGCTTCACGTGGTTTCTTCTCCTCTACAAGCACACCACTGAGGGTAGAGGAGGTCACCCCCAGAGTAGAACTCTCTTCAGAAGATGAAGACATCAACGAAGTGCAACGAGATTACACATTCTCTAGCCAGTCCACCAAGAAATTCAAGGTGGATTATAGTTTGAGAGCATGCTCCTCTGTAAGAAGAAGAAACCTTATGGACGAGCATAAAATGAGAAGACTTTTAAGAAGTAAATCTTTGCTCCTTTGGGTTGCATCAACAAATTTAACATGTCTAAATTACGAGCAATTAGAGACAACTACAGTTCAATGACATTGGCTGACCAGAATGCCTACTTGGCCTATCATGTAAGACCAGACCGCAACACCTTCTTGCACTACATTAACCGTCAAGAAGTTTGCCAGAAATGCTTTATGGTTGTCCACCGTTTAGGTCCACCAGAATGTGTAGAATACACAAAAGACTGGACAAAAATCCAGCAATTGATGATCATGTGGACCAAGAAGAGTTGTAACCATGCATGCCCTTGCTGCTGTGTCATGGATGGAGAAATATTTTAGAGAAACATGTGAGAAGCTGCCTAACAGCAACATGTATCATTTAACTGATAACATCACCAAAAAAGATGTTTTTAATGAGTACAAAGAGACTTGCACTCAGCTTCAGCACATCTCTTACTCACACTTCACCAGACTGTGGAAAAGTGAATTTGGTTTAGTCAAAATTCCCAGGAGACATAGAATGTCTATTTGCTCAAGGTGTGCAGAATTAAAGAGTCAACGAGAAACTGCAAAGACAGAGGTCGAAAGAAGTAAGCTCATGTTCTCCAATCTCTCACTTGTTTTAAAGAAAATACTTTGACCTGATTTCTTCTACAGATATTGTGCAATAGAACCTTGCCAGACATCGTGAACAACAAGCAGAAGAGAGAAGAAAGCTTGCAAAAACAAAAAAAAAAAGCTCTTGAGCGTCCCATCGCAATATATATGCATTGTGATTGATGGAATGGACCAAAAAAAAACTACTCTACCGCATTTCTTGAACATTCCTAAAGATGTGCCATGGTCTTCAAAGGAAGTCTAAAGTGCAAAGTATTTTTGACATATCCAAACTTGCATGGTGATCCGAACCTCACAATTACAATTCTTAACAAGGTCACGTCGGGCGAGCAAGAGCAATTACCACCAGTGCTTTACTCACGCAACTTGACAATACTACAAGGGAGAACAAGAATCAAACACTCTTTTGCGTCTTTGTGCCATGTTAGTGGAGCTAGGGATCTTTAGAAAAGTGAAGCTCGGTTTCTTACTTGTAGGTCACACTCATGATCAGATTGACCAAGTGTTCAGCAGATTTTCTGTGCACCTTAGAAGGAAGAAGGCTTTCTCTCTTCCTACTTTAGTTCGAATTATTGAAGATTCTTACACTCCCACTCCAGTGATTGATCTTCTTAAAGAGGCTCCGCTGATTTCGGAGAGTTTGTTTTCTCTCAATGTTCGAATGAGAGAACAAAGCGTGAACAAGTTGAATGATCTCACCTTTCAACATCACATCAAGTTCTACTTGAAGGATGGCCAAAGCTTCTTACAGGCGAAGAAATATACCACAACTAAGGACTGGAGTCCACCAGAGGGATTACGCTTCCTTAAATATATTCCAGACACTTCCTTCATAGAACGTGCTGAGCAACTTCCTCTCAAAAATCCTAAGGAGTCCAAGCGTAAAGAAAAGTACCCAGTGTCATCCTTAAAAGCCATTGAAAATGGAATTTCCTCAGGCTTTAAGTACTTCTTTGAAGAAGATCGGATGTGGTGGAGTAATTTCTTCCTCGAACAGAAAATTGTTGTGCAAAATATAGCTTTAAGATAGTTGCAAGAACCATTTCAATGGTCTAACACCTTCCATCAACCCCAGCACCAAGCAGGTCCAAGCAATGCTACATTAGCACCTGCAGTAGAAGAAGACGAGGATTGAGTCATGTACCTTGGACCAAGACGCAGGAATGAGCCTCAAGGTAATATCACAGAAATTACCAAGGGTATGCTAATTGCTCTTCCAACCGAGGAGGATGACAAAGGTCGACCTTTTTGGATAGCAAAAAGTGCTTGACATATCCAAGGAGGAAGGCTTAGTCACTAAACTCAAGATTCATTGGCTTGCAACACGCTCAGAAAATGCTTTTGAAGGTAGATATGAGTTAGAAATGAGAAGCCAAGGAAAAGGGAGAAAGTCCAAGAAGGTGGGTTGTAGGAATGAGTTGAACCTTAATGACGTGACTATACTGTGCTATGATTTTAAATTGAAATCTGACAATTGTCACGCTTGAGGACTATCAATTTGCTTAAAAAGCTTGTAATTACGAAGAAGATGATGAAGAAGGTGGTGGCAATGCTTCACCATCTCGTTGATAGTGATGAGGAAGATAACTCAAGAACTTCCTCCGGTGGATGTTGAAAGAAGTGAAGGTGATGAGGATGGCATAAATGAATATGATGGCGTCCGGATCCTCTCTCATCACTCCTCACACTTTTGTACATAACCGAAGTCTTAGAAAAAAGATAAATTTTGCATGTGAATATGAAGATTCTATCTTCAAATTTTGAGAATACTACATTTCGATTCTGAGACTTACTTCAATTTTTTGTTAAATATATTATCCTCACGAAATTAGAGTTTCTCTCGTAAAACATACTTCAAGAACATTCTATTTGCTAAGAAAAAGTGACACTTTAAAAAAGTCAATTCTGCCGTTGCACAAAAAAAATTAGTCATTTGGGGGTCAAAATAGAATTTCATGCATCCTTTTTTTTTTTTAACCTCGTTTTACCCCCTTTTTGTTTAAAAAAAATGGAATCTTTGAGGAATATTCCTTTTGCTCTCGTTTCGATGATTTGCTCCCGTTTAATGCACAATCTTGTTTAATATGATATTGGTTAAATACAATGGTTCATTTTTTGGGCTCCTTGTGTAGTGAGTGTGATGTTTATATGCCTCGCCCTTCCTCTGATCACTCCTGCCCTTTCGGCCCGTACTATATCCGATCGTGGTTTCCCCAACTCCCTTTGGAAAAAGTCTGCAGTCATATCATATACATTCTCCCTAGGGAACTCTTTTATTCCGATGACTCAAACATCATACCTTATTAGCAATTGTTCCCTCGCTTCCCTAACTTGCCTTGCTATTTTTTCTTCTAGTTCTGCTGCGAGGTTGGAAGGTTGTGCTCCTCTCTTTTCTACCTTCTCCAGCCGCTGACTGATAGACATCCTATCAGCTTCCGCTTCCTTGCTTGCAGCCTTAATCTCTTCCAGTTGCCCCTTTACGTCTGCGATCTCCTCCTTTTGTTTTCCAACTGCATGTTTTAATTCTATCATGCTTTTGTCTTATTCAGCATGATTGTCTGCTGCCCTGCTAAATTGGCCTTTGATAAGTTCTCTATTGCTGTTTCGAACTGATGAGAAATCCTCTTCACTCGGGTTGATTGTTCGTTCTTCATAGAACTGTGTGCCATCTGTACCAATATCCCGACTTATATATCCTGAATTGTTTCCCGTTCACATTTTGGATATAAATCCAAATCCAAATTCAAATTCATAGTTATAAATGCTTTATATTCCCACTGATTCCATCTTATCATTACTGTTTTCCGCTGCCTTAGGTGTCCAGGTCATCCTCAGAGAAATACTTCATGGTTCTGCGTCTCCATCCAGTATACACAGTCATTTTCCATTGCATAGTGTTTGTCTCATCTATAACAGCCATTTTCCATTGTATTAATTATGCTCACTTCTTTTTTCTTATCATGCGATTATTTGGATATGTGCTAGTTCTTCAAGCCTAATTTTGAATTGCGGCTGTACGTTATCAAGATTCATCTTGTCTGGAAGGTCATCCATGTTCTTCCATGGAAGACTGTTCTCCTTCCACACAGATGTGAATTCTTCATATGGCACATCTTCTTTCGTTATCTGTTTGGGCTCTTTTGGGAGGGGGTGTTCCTCTTCTATTTGTGCTACGTTATCTCCAGCCTATAGTGCACCATTATGATATTCAAGTTAAGAAATGACTGTCAAGTATTACAATATTTAATACATGCATGTCATGTATGTTTGGGGTCTGGGTTCGGGAACTCCTGCAAGACAGCCCTCAGTGAGGACCCGTGGATCAACAGGAGAATCCGGTAGCTGTGTCACGCGGGATTTGCAAAAGAAACTAAGGAAGGGAAAAGAGAAAAACAAGAAGAACAATGAAGAACACAATGAAGAGAACAAAACTCTTTGATATCAATTGTGATACATGAGCTCTCGCAATCGAGAGAAAGTAGAAGTGAGATAAGACCAAAAACTCATCTAGCCCGTGAAGGCTAGCTCTACTCATATATATAGTACAATGGCCTTGGGCCCAATATAGACACTGTCAGATCTCGGTGCCGACTCCTGAAAGGAGGCCTGATTTGCAGGAATGCTGGCGGTGCCTCTTGAGGTGCCTGAAGTCATGCTGACGCTAATGCTGGCGGTGACGACCCGTCACTTGTCTGCTCTCGACCTCTTCGTGCCCGTGGCCTTCGTGGTCTGCTGCTTGGCTGGCGGCTTAGGCTTCTGCGGGGCCTTTGACGACTGACCTACACCTGATTGTGGATCTTTGGCCTTGACCTAGTCCGTCGTGTGCATGAATAGTCCTGTATTTGGACGTACAGGACTAACACTCCCCCCCACCAAACGACACTCAGGGTGAAGAAAAGGGGGAAGTGTTTCTGATGGCGGAAACTTAGCAGTCTGAAATTCATCCTCACGAGTATGAGGACGCGGGCCATTATGATAGTTGCCAATGAGATCTTGGCGTGCCTGAAGAGCTTCAGGAGTGATGAGACCGATGGCAGGATGAGCGCCAAGGAGAAATCCTGAGCGTGCCATGTCTTCAAGGGCAGCGTGTGCGTCAGCAGGTACAAACTGGCATTCCATGAGAAGGCAAGTCTGGAGTCCGAAGGCACTGACGCTGGCATTCGGGTTGCAATAAAAGATAGGGTGCTGGCGATTGAGAGAGCTGATGAGAAGACACTTTAAAGCAGCACAGAAGCCCGCTTGTCGATGAATTGAGGGATCCGGGGAGGTGGCAGCATTCGTCAAAAAGGTATCAAGACCATGAACTGCATGACTTGGCGTCTGCCATCCACGCTCATTTGGGATGTAGATCAAATTTTCGGTGTGGTCCAAGGTGGCATCATTCTCCTAATTTGAGCGTCGAACAAAACGTGGATCCTAGCGGAGGTCCGTGGAAATCTGAGGAGGAGTCCACCCCGTGTGGCCGTCCAGGACCTTGGTCCAAAAAGGAAGACGCCAGTCGGAGGTGAGAAACCTTGGGCGTGGAGGTACACCTAATGAAGCATATGGAGAGTTAGCCATGCTCGTGGGCGTGGGCTGCTGAGCCTGCTCCCGGAATTCACGAACAAGGTCTTGATCAAGAGCACGGCACCACTGGTCCCATTCTGAAGCAGAGAGCTGAGTATAGACAGGAGGATTAACCCAACCCGTGGGTATGGTCTTGCTTTCCAGAAGGCCACGCAGTTGATTGTAGCCTCCCAAGTGCTGCATATAAATTTGGACAAACTGAAGATCCTCAGGATGCGCGAGATTCTTATTCCGCACCTGTTCCAGCATTTCTGCTTACCACAGAGGTAAGTGATGAGCAAGCTCAGGCATGTACTCTGATCCAAGAGTGTGAGACCGGTCATGATCTTGTAAATACGGGTTGGTATCCAATAACAACCAGTGAGCATGGGGGTTGCCTTGAAAAATGCGATGTGCCTCATCTCGGAATTTGTCTTGTGAATCAGCCAAATAAAAATCATGAAAAATATAGGCCATCGGCTGAACAACTCGGAAGATGACCAAATCAGGATCTTCACAGTTGATTTGATCAAATACTAAGAGGACACAGAGTAAACCTTTGTCTTCGACAGAAAGGTCCGACCAGATCTTTAGAAAATCCACGCTGCGGAGTGGCTGTTGATTAACCTGGCCGTCTGCCGCGTACCATTTCAGAAGAAAAAGGTGGCGTCGGGCAACCACATAATCTAGATAACTGGAAAGAGTAGAGAAATCCACAGGAATTCGGCTAGCAATATCAATATAGCCCTCTTGTTTATTTTGGGCTTCTTCTGCTGATTGAACAGCTTGCTGGAGTTGATGTTCGAGGTCACGGATCTGATTATCCTTTTCAAGCAGGAGACTTGATTGATCACGGAACCGTCTGTGAGAGAGTGTGCCATGTGAAGCGGATTGCCCAGGAGTACGAAGTCAAAGCGTGGCAATCTCGGCATCATCAATTATTTTTTGTTTCTAGGCTTCGGTAAGCTGTGTCTGAAGAGATGTGACCTGATGTTACAGCGTGGTCAGTTGGCCTTGAAGAGAGGGGAGCTTCTCGTTGCGCTCCTTGAGCTCTTGAAGTTGAAGATTGTAATTCTGAGAGAGCTCAGTGTACATTGTGTGAAGATCTGCAAGGGCTTTATCCTTGTCACCAAGGACTTTATCCTTGTCTTTGTTCTGATCAAGCAATTCTTGAATTGTGGATTGTAACTGAGCCTGCTGATCAGCAAGCAGGCTGGTCTGTTCTTGCGCAGTCTTGAGATCGTCACAAGCCTGTAAGAGAGCCTCGTGCTTCTGTTGAAGTTTGTCTTCCAGGGATTGAACTTGCGTGGTGGCATCTTGGAGATCCCTGTGAACTGATTCCGTGGCCTCCATGTAGGCTTGAACACCATTCATGAAGACTTCTTGGGGGTCCTGTAGCTTGAGAACTACAGCTTGGACATCTTGCTGGTATTGATACAGGGCTTGGCGGGAAGGTGGAGGTGCAGGGCCCTGTTGGTGATGAGTCTGTGACGTCTGAAAATTTTGATGAGAAGTGGTAGGCATGGTTTCCGTGGAGGAAGAAGAGACAGAAATGGGCTTGGCATTTTGTTGAACATGACCAGGAGAAGGAGCAGGACGTGAAGCTTCAGCCTGTTGGTTGTGAGGAAGGGAATGAAAGGATTGATGAGTGGATGCATGAGAAGTGGAAGGGGACCCTTGGTGGGTGATAGGTATATAATGACGGATGATGGTCTGGAGGTGAGCACCCACAGCAGTGTCTAAGCCAGAAGAAGGTGTGGCACGGATGCGATCAATTTCATAGAGAAGGCGGAGGAACAAAAGTTGTGGCCAATCAATAGGATGAGTGGAATAGATGGCCATAACGACAATGTTATAAAACGGTTTATTGATATGGGTATTTTTGATGGAATACCCATAGAATTTTCGCCACAGAAACTTTACAAAAGTATCGTGGGTCTTGGCAATGTTTGTGAGTCGATGCATGTTGGCTTGATAAGGAGCTGCGCCATACTGAGTGACATCCTGGTCCTGTAAGGCAGCCCAAGATAAAGAAGGTCTTGCAAGAGGAATTTGGAATACCTCAGAAAGCAAAACCGGAGTAAGCAAAATGGTGGTGCCATCGACCGTGGTTGCGTATCCTTCCGGGCTGTTGATCATATGAGCGAAAAACCGCTTGATTGCTCGGTTTGGTGTGGGGAAGTTCTGTGTGGAGAATGCATAAAGCCCATGGCGTTACGCCCGGCTTCGACTTCGGACCTGCTAGGGCTTCGCGAAAGGTGGGTGTTGAGAAGGTCACTGACTCAAAAAGAGCCGGATCCCGTGGAGCAGAAGCTTGAAGTTGAGGGAATTTGGGTGGAGCAGCCATGGCGAAGAGCGTCGGAAGGGAACTGGAAGAACTGTCTTGAGAAGCCGGAGGGCGGAGAGCAGAAGACGAAAACGAAGATAGACGAAAAGGTTTTAGGGCGCACAAGTGTTTGCGAAGGGGCGTGATGAGAATGAAACAGCAACCGTTGATGGTGCCAGGTGGCGATAGATGCGAAGGAGTCGCTTGAGAGGCAAAAAATTGGCTAAGTCCCCAAGCAGTTAAGGGAGAAGCGATGAACGGTGGAGATGGGACGTGAATGAACTAACGGAGGTGACAGCTGGCGAAGGTACAAACATTAATGTCCGACGGGCATGAAAGGAAGGAATGTCATTTAATGCTGGCAACTTGAAGTGGGATATCATAAAAAGAAAGTGTCAGAAGGTACCATGGCTAGATATGCGGCGGGAGAAAAGATTCTGGATTTAGAAAGAGCCTTGCATTGCAACCACGTTGGCAATTGGCTGATTGGTCCACGTCGACAGGGTGCCAGTCGGTTTGGCTATATAAGACGAGCAGTGGTCGAAGCTGAGACACCAGTTCGCGATCAGGAGCATGGCCGCTGTGAACGAAAACTGCACTATGCCGACGAACTGCCAGGAGTGGATTACCTGCAAGATGAATGATCTTGACCTCTGGAAATGCCGTAACTGCGGCATTCCGATGGACGGGTGGTGCAGTGGGATGGCTGAGCATCCCGACCCGCTGACAAATGCCATGGAGGTGGTGCTGCATCTGCGCTGGGATCCTGAGCAAAACTACTACCACATCCTCCGCATAACCTCTGCTCCCAACCCGGAGTAGAGGGTTTTTAAACTTAGGATTTTGTAAATAGGGCTCTGCCCATTTTGTAAATAGGGCTCTGCCCATAGCGGAAGTAGATGGGCTCTGCCCACATTTTGTAAATTTTCCTCCTATAATATAAATATGCCGCTTTAGTCACTATCTGTGGATTCAGATTCTCGTTCTGCATCAGGTGTATGACTGTCTGTATCGGCTGTATGAAATTGTTTGAGGCGAAAGCCATTAACCAATGTAGGTAATGGAGTGCCATCTAATTCGGCCAGCTTGAAAACGCTGGGTTGTACAACTTGAACGATTTGATAAGGACCAAGCCATCTGAACCTTAACTTCCCTGGAAAATTTTTGTAACGAGAATCATAAAGCAAAACCAAATCACCTTCTTGAAAAGTTTTGGCTCTCAGATGTTTGTCATGCATATCGCCTGAGTTCCAACTGTTCAAGTTGGTAAACACGTTCTTGAAGAGCTACAGGTGGATTATGAGTGGTAGCAAGGTGGAACCGAAGTGTCGGAAGAACATATTCAAAAGGCATCAATGCTTCTTGACCATAAACCAACTTAAAAGGAGTGTGACCAGTAGCAATCTTGAAACAACAGTTGTAAGCCCAAAAAATAGTAGGTAACTTGTCTTGCCAGTCTGTGCGAGAAGCGTCACAAATTTTCTTGAGAATAGTGATCAGAGTCTTGTTTGTGCTTTCAGCTAAACCATTCCCTTGAGGATAGTAAGGTGTGCTTTTACGATGATGTATCAGCAGATAATCCGTCAGCTCCTTGATAGTGTGATTGACAAAATGAACACCTCGATCACTGACCAGTTCCGTGGGACAGCCAAAACGCGTGATGATGTGCGTATAGAGGACCTTGGTTGTGCTGGCTGCAGTGTTGTCCGGAAGTGCACAAGCTTCAGCCCATTTGGTGGCGTAATCAGTGATGACCAGAATGTAGCGGGCACGAATGTGCCGCGCGGGAGGATCGATGGGCCCCACAAAGTCCATTCCCCATTTGCTGAAGGGAAGTGGCGTGGCGACCGGAGAGCGTCACGGGCCGTGGGCCTACCCACACGCTGACAGACATCACACGTGCGGGCGTGAGCGTGGGCATCCTTGAAGAGCGTGGGCCAGAAATAGCCTGCGAGGAGTATTTTGCGTGTCGTGGTGTCACCATGGAAATGACCACCACCAAGCCCTTCATGGGCTTGTCGAACGATATCGGGCACTTCATGAGGGAGTACACATCGTCGAAGGACCATATCTTTACCGCGTTTGTACAGATGGCCCGCAACCATGGTGTAGTCACGAACTTCACGGAGAAACTGACGGCGGCGTGATTGAAGCTTTTCTGGAGAGAGCATGGGATCTTCGGAGGGAAGAGCACCAGCGAGAAGATACTGCTGGAAGTTATGAAACCAATGGGGCGTGGCCGTGACAAAAAACAGCTGAGCGTCAGGAAAGGCATCTGAAACACCCGTAGAGGGATCATCTGTGTGGATGCGTGAGAGATAATCCGGTACGACATGAGATTTGCCAGCTTTATGAATGATTTCAAAAGGAGCGAATTCTTGCAGAAGAAGGACCCAACGAGCAATCCTGCCCGTGGGCGTGGACTTGTTGATCAAATAAAGAAGTGCCTGATGATCAACAAAGAATTTGATTTGACTGCCCAACAAATAATGACGGAAGCGTTGGACATAAAAAATTAAGCCCAATGCCTCCCTCTCAGTGGCAGAGTAGTTGCGCTCAGCAGGATTGAGTTTTCTGCTGGCATAACGATTCGGTTTATCTGTGTGCGCGTCAAATGCTTGTGAGAGGACAACACCAATAGCAAATGTGGAGACATTGACATGAACATGAAAAGGCTTGTCCCATTGAGGAGAAACAAGCACAGGGGCCTGAGTAAGCAAAATCTTCAATTGTTGGAAAGCAGCATCCGCCTCGGAATTCCAAGCCCAAGTGGATTCATCACCCGTGAGTTTATGAATGGGATCAGCAATGGCTGCAAGTCCAGGAATGAAGGTGGAATAATAATTTACCTTGCCCAGGAAAGAACGTGTTTCCTTGATATTAGAGGGTGCTTGAGCTTTAAGCACGCAACTGATTTTAGCAGGATCCGTGGTGATTCCTGCTTTACTGACCACATGTCCTAACAGAACACCAGAGGTGACGCAGAAGGTGCATTTCTCAGGATTGAGACTAATGCCAGACTCATCACATTTCTGAAAGACGAGCTCTAATTTATCCAGGTGGTCATCCATGGAACTGTAGGCAGAAAAGTCATCTTGAAAAATCTGGAGGAAGGGTTTCTCCTTCATATAATCATGAAAAACCAAAAGCATGATGCGTTGAAATGTTGATGGAGAGTTGGACAACCCAAAAGGAACCACCTTGTAGGCAAAAGTGCCCCACGGGGTGGTGAAGGTAGTCTTAAGTTGATCAGCTTCTTTGATTGAAATGTGATTGTAGCCTGAAAACCCATCCATGAAGGAGTACATTTCATGACCAGCGACCTCTTCTAGAACCTGGTCTGTGAAGGGAAGCGGAAAGTGATCACGCTCCGTGGCCTGATTGAGTTTTCGATAGTCCACGCAAACGCGGATCTTACCGTTGTGTTTGAGAGCAATGACGATGGGGCTCACCCATTCAGAATGTTTGACCTCGTAGATCAAACCTGCAGCTAGAAGTTTGTCAATTTCAGATTTGACTCGGTCACGGTAATTTGGGTTGAGCCGGTACTGTCGTTGCTATACAGGACGTGCCCCCAAGTCTTTGTTGATACCCCGAAGATCAAGTTGATAGTACTCAAGTTGGTATTGGGCCCTCTACTCATATATATAGTACAATGGCCTTGGGCCCAATATAGACACTGTCAGATCTCGGTGCCGACTCCTGGAAGGAGGCCTGATTTGCAGGAATGCTGGCGGTGCCTCTTGAGGTGCCTGAAGTCATGCTGACGCTGACGCTGGCGGTGACGGCCCGTCACTTGTCTGCTCTCGACCTCTTCATGCCCGTGGCCTTCGTGGTCTGCTGCTTGGCTGGCGGCTTAGGCTTATGCGGGGCCTTTGACGACTGACCTACACCTGATTGTGGATCCTTGGCCTTGACCTGGTCCGTCGTGTGCATGAATAGTCCTGTATTTGGACGTACAGGACTAACAATGTACATCTTTAAGTCTGTGCAGTAAAGCAAAAACATCACTACCTTGGAAGTGGATGCTGGGATTTCTACAAAAATGCAAACACAAGCAAAAGTTAGTTGTAGCATGTTAAATGAAAATGGGAAAAGAGGCACTGAAATGGCCATATGGCTATGACACAGAACATTGAGACTGTAAAGTTACCTTTGTCTTCTATGTCTTCTGAATCAACTCCATCAATCTTGTGGATGAGATTCAAACATCACCCTCTTCAGCATCGATGAGATTAAGGACCAAATTCTCATCAGCATAAACATGATAATCATATTCATCATCACCATCATAATTACCACTCTACATTTCATAGGCTTTTCATTCTACATTTTCCACTTGTAATGGCATTCTTAAGCTATTTAATGCCCTTGCCAGATATAAAATTGTTGATCAGGTCCAAGATTTGCAATGAACATTGTCCATTTTCAAGGGCATTAGCCAGCGCATGCACTCCCTCATCCTCTATGTTCAAACCCTTCATATACAGGTTCTTCAACCTACATCTGTTGCTCTTAAGGGCCTTTCCTAGGCTTATCAACACTGCATTCCCATCAACCTCAGAGTACTCCAAGCTGTCTGATAAATCCAAGGTCTCTAACTTACACAGGCCACTACACAAAGCCTCAGCAAGGGCATCGGCATCGGCATCGACAGAACTATAAGGCTGCAAGCTGATTTTTAAGGTTTGTAACCTGCAGTTCTTGGTCTTGAGGGCTTCTATAATTGGCGTATATAATAGGCGTATATAATTGGGGTCATAACAGTATAGGAGGTCAAGCGTTTGTAAGTCGCAGAAGCCACTAGTGAGGGCCTTCGCAATGCTGCTAATACTTCCATTGTCTAAACGTGACCTTCTAATATGCAGTTCTTGGAGCCCACAATTCCCTCCCATTAACCCTAGAGTGCTTAAAGTCGTCTGATAAATCCAAGGTCTCTAACTTACACAGGCCGCTACACAAAGCCTCAGCAAGGGCATCGGCATCGGCATCGGCAAGGTCATCGGCAGAACTATAAGGCATCTGCAAGCTGATCTTTAAGGTTTGTAACCTGCAGTTCTTTGAGGGCTTCTATAATTGGCGTTTGTTCAGAGAGCGTTTGACAGTATAGGAGGTCAAGCGTTTGTAAGTTGCAGAAGCCACTAGTGAGGGCCTTCGCGATGCTGCTAATTATGCAGTTCCATTAGTGAGGGCCTTCGCAATGCTGCTAATACTTCCATTGTCTAATATGCAGTTCCATTGTCTAATACTTCCATTGTCTAATATGTCTAATATGCAGTTCTTGAAGCCCACAACTCCCTCTCATCATGCCGTATGCTAATGCCTCCCACGCAATTTTGGAATGGCTATTCAAAGAGAGAAAAAATGCATGTGAAGCAAAGATATCATCAACATAACAGAGAGAGGGCCTACTACTTACTAAAAAGCTTTCATAATATTTTGCAGCATGTCTTTCAGGATACTAATAAAGGGAGTTGCACCAATGCCCAATCCTACCAGAAGTAGGACATCATATTTTGCATAATATTGTGCTGGAGCTCCATAGGGTCCATCGATAGCAAGAATAGAATAAAATAGAAATTATTGTCCCTTGTGCCCTAAGGCCCCTGAACTGATGTAGCATGGGCGAGCTCCCAAGAGGGCGCTACTAGCACATCACGCTGGTATATTGTAGCCTTTTCTGAAGGCTTTTCTTGGTTTCTTTTAGTACCGGTACCCTGCTTATATTTGGCTTCGTGGCCATGCGAGAATGCTTCGCTATTAACAGCTTTGAGCTGTACACATTGTGGATTCCATTGTCCCACCTTTAATAGTGGGTCAAATTATGAACCCTCAGCTTTTGGTGCACCAGAACTGTTATGTGGAAATAGAACACCAGCCGGCGGGTTGTGCCAGCTCTATCCTGGTGGTCGGTCGAAGGTTCATCATTGTCCCGACACTTAGCTCCTTTCCTTTTTCTACAATTATAGTGCATAGTCTTAGTGCCCAATAGTGGTGCCCAGCAGCAATAAAGTTGCACTGACTTAGGCTACATTAGTGACGCCGATTACTATCAGGATTAAAAAACCCCGCCCCGAAGGGTTTTCGAGGAAAAACCTTAATAGTAATGGGCTCACTAATGCACAGTATTATTATCAGATCTTTTTTCCGTCATTCTGGATTTTGGATTTTTCCCGCTGCCACATCCTTTTTCCATCGCGTGGATTTTTGGATTCCCCGCTGCCATTCATCCTTTTTCCATCATTCTGGATTTTGGATTTTTCCATCTGCTGCTCTTCCAAAATCCGCCATAGCTATCATGTTTCCTCCTTCTGTATTGTTGCTTTGAAGAGCTTCCTGCAAGAAGCCTAAGATCGTTGCAGAAACCGATGGATGCCTTTGTGGATTTTTCTACTAACTGTCTGAATGTCCAATTTGTCCACAACACAGATGAGCATTATTGTTAAGCTGCAAAAACCCTAAACTAAACTGATTAGTACTGATTAGAGCTCCATTCCGGAGCTATGAATATGTAGTGATTACTGGCAAACATCACGCATCCAAAGGTCCGTGTTTATAACCCATCTTGAAATATTCTAACTACACTATGTTATCACAATCTACCAACTCACTGCCTAATAGTTCAGATTTATCTTAGTATAAAGCGTCTAAAGAACCTTCCTAATTTCATACATAGCATGCATATACTATGCTGATAAAACTAATGCATTGTGCAGAGAAACCGTCCAATTTCATAGCTTACAACAGCAGATCTATTTTTATAGCTAATGATGATAAAGAATGAAAAGATCAATCATACAGATTATGCAGATAATGGTATCACCCTTCCTTTGTTTTGTGTGTTACTAGATATTCAATTCAAATGAAAAAAACCTGATTAGATGAACGTCCTCATCTTCGAGTTTTTGAAGGCCTGCAGCATAATTGATTGTGCTATTCCCTGCTCCACTTTGTCGAACATTCTGCAGTTGGCAAAACTTCTTGTAGAGCCCCAAACAGGGGTTTTGATTACTCTATGGATGTCTTCACATAAGCTGCAACACATCCTCAAGCACTTGATGTAAGAGCACTTGTAAGCTATTATTTATTAAAGCCTTTAGGCCTTCCTTCAGTCATTTTGGTGATCCGGGAACCAGTTGGAGGATCGTGCCCTCGCTATCCTGGCCTACGGCGGGGGTTAGACCCCTCAGTCCGTAGCGTATCCCAGTCTCCTTTTTTACTACAAATACCACACTTATATACATATGCATTGTGTCCTTTCATGCTGGCTGTTATTCTATGGTGGACAAAATTTTGTTGTTCTCGTGATGGTTTCGACTTTGTTTATAGTGGTCCGGATTACCAGTTGGTGGGTCCAGCCCTCGCTATCCTAGTATACGGCGGAGGCTGAGCCTCTCTGTCCCGTAACTTATTCCGTCCACTTTTTACTCAAATGAATTTGCCTTGCCTGTGCAGCCCCTAGCCTCTGTTGTATTCCCTAGTTTGTTGCTCTTCCAAAATCTGCCATAGCTATCATGTTTTTCTCCTCTATTTTCTTAAGCACTGCAACAATTTTTCCTGCTAGATTTTCGTCCAGTCCCTGAATTCTCTGCCTCAAAAGTCCTGCGCTAATCTGCACCTCATGGCATTGAATTTCATCTACTGAAACACCCCTACTCTTCAAAGCAAAAATATTATTTCAGTTTATAATATCGGCTATAATCTTATCAATATGACCAGATAAACGATTATTGATATATTTGCATCATATTGATTGTTGAAGAGCTTGAGAATCTAACAGCCAATTCAATTTCTCCCAATTTCTTTACTCCAGATCGTTGAAGCATAAGCAGGGGATATCTGTTTGTGTAAATTTTATCAGTCTCTAGTGTACTTAATCTTATTCTGACCTTGCCAATCCTCACATCTCTGCCTTCTTTTTCCATTCAGAGCTGACAATTGTCAAACATTCCAACTGTTAAGACAGTGCAAGGATCATGAACATCCCATCTATACTGCTCCTGCCACCGCGGATTCAAGTTCTTTCTTGTTTTCGGGCTCGGCGCGATCCTCAACGCGCAGCATATACCTAGAACACGTAACTTAACAATAAGACAATTGTTTGAACTTTAGAGCAAGCATATTCAAGTACTTGTTCTCATGTTTGCTTTCTTTGGTACATCTTCATGACCTTGTTGAGAGGTTAAGATGGCCTACGAAACACTTGAAAATTGTAATTAGATTCTCAAAACCAACATATTCAACTTCAAGCCAACCTCTGAAATGTTTTCTTCATCTCTTCTGTCCAATCTCCTGCACACTGAGATAGTCATCTCTTGGTGCAGAGGTGATCGAGAATGGGTGCCTGTCCATAAAAGCTCGACTTATAAGGGATCCTCCAATGAATGGAATATTGACATAAGCTAACCATTCAAATGATGATATTTATGGGCACTGCAAGAAGATGTACATTCCACTTTGGTACTTGAATCCAGGTGGCTTCGACATGTGCAATGTCAAAACATTACTAGGATAAATTGCTGCCTACAACACATGTATTCAAGTCTTTTTGCAAATTAGAAACTCTATATTATCTAGTCCTAAAAACCCACAAAAGGTGTTCGCTGCCATAAAGTAGCAGCGGTATAGCCACATATAACCAAGCTTGTTATATAGACGTTGAATGTGATTTAGAAACGTGTTTAAATACACACACGTAAGCATTAAAAGAAGACTTATTGTCTTCTGCATTAGATCGTTGGTGATGAAGAAGCCAATCGGTAGAGAGGAATAGTAAAGAGGAATATATGCAGTAAAGCTTTTGCAAGTTATGTGCCTCCAACGGGCTTCTTGTTGTTGGTTAAAAAAAAAAAGGTTATACTTTTTTGAAAAATGGTGTTAATAAGTGATAACATGTTTTAAAAAATGACGGTGTCAACATCTGAGATAGTACATCAATGCCTGGGTTAGCTAGATATCACTTAGTTATTTTGAGCAGAGATTAAAGTGCCACACTCTAGGTCTCGCACCTTGATAGCTTTTAAATGTTGCATGTTGCATGCCAAAAATCTTAAAAGAAGGCGATCGATTATAGGAACAATTATTCAAAGGGTTTGATTGATTAGCACAAAAACGTTCAAGAAATATCTAATATTTTTCTAATCGGACATATTTGTAATACTCTTAGAGGGCACATCGCCTTCTGCGTGAAGCATACCATCAAAACAGGGCATCCTGTCATTCAAAGTCAGTGTTCTAATCTGTGGTTTTAGGCTCTTGCTTTCAATCGTGCTCTGTTTTCGGGAGTAGGAGGAACACAATAATGATCTTTCTATTTTTTGGCTAGAGAATAGAATCCACTGGCTTAGCTCTCCATAGCTTTCAATTCCCAAAGCAAAAGCAGCAGCATGTTGCTGGATAGCTGGCTATGGCAGTGCCAACATATATACTGAAGGAAAAAAAAAAGAATGAAACACTTATTAAGAATGAATGCTTGGGCGCCTAAGCTGCCTCTGCAAAAATTGCTTCTGCAAAAATCGTAACAGAAAAGGCCAGGATGTCTGCCGCCTTACCAACTTCTAACAAATTAAATGGTTCTGATGATACGTGGCATCTATATAGTGAAAAAGATTGCGGCGGAGAAAAAATAGAAGTGCAGAACAAAAGAAAAAAAAGAAAAATGGGAGACTCGATTATATATATCGCGGCAGCCAAGGCCGCCACGAACATTTCTCTTTTTCTAATGGGATCATAGTTGAGCAGATAATCCCACCCTACATCAAAAGTCGTGGATGTATTCTTCTGACCCTACATCAAAAGTCACAGGTGTATTCTGAAGATGAATCAGAGGTGTAATAGATATCTCTTAATTTGTGCTAGACATAGTTCTTGGATGCGAAATTGTTGAATAGGATATTTCTTGAACGACTTATTTTAGAACAAAAAAAGGATGGGGATCACTTAATAATGCTATATAGCCTCCTCACATGACATGCTCCCATTTATAAGAGTGTTGCAAGGTCTAAAACCTCCAAAAGGGGGATGGCAACCAAAGGCAAAGCCAAAAGTTCAATTAGCAAGAGCAAAATCAAATATCTCTCGATGCATATGCCCTTTTTTTTCTGAGCTCTAGAAAAATCTGATAGATTTGTTTCTGGTAAATATTGATGGGCCCATGTGCCCAGCTTATATGTGTTCCAACCTCGTGCTCTGGATAGATGATTGTCCTTGTGCTCTAGATAGGAAATTGTAAACCGTGGATCTAGCGGGAGATCGATGGTCACAATAGGCGGAGGTAATGAAGTGGATTATTAACATGAACAACTTGTAACGGACGTGGATTTCCTCTGTAATAGACAACAAACACAAACAAATACAGAGGAAAGCATCTATAGAGACTGCCACGGAAACATAAAACCACGCCATCCTTCATAGATTATGATTAGCAATTAGTTCGGTGGGTTCTTCTCAATTGATCGAAAAAATCTTTCTCCGAGTTGTTCTATATCTATGAAGATGATGGTTTCTTATTCTTGAGTAGCTGGAGACCATAAGGCTTCTGTTAGTTATGGGCAGAACATTTATCTTTGCTTTTGAAAGACAATTGCAGCTCTCTGATTTGTCATATATATAGTCAAGAATTATAAGATTTTTAAGAGTATTTGTTTTAAACCTGAGCGTGAGCTGCGTCTAACAAACCAGGAGGCACACAGAGTAAACCCACCTCCATTCCCCATCATTGATATAGATCGATTTCGTTCTGGAGATCGAATGCAAAGGGGGATCTGTTCCAATTGCTATGTCAGATCCAAAACATGCTTCCATTTTTTGGAGCAGCATGGTTTTTGAAGCTCTGACTACGCCGGAAGGTGTCATTCTATTTGCAAAAGGGTTTGTATCAAAACGGGGCAATATTGCCGATCCCAAATTTCTGAAATGCATCTTCGGTGGGCGGATTGAAACCCAATTGATCGCTGCAGCACAGGAGGTTTTCCGATGCAACCATCCGGCCGAAAATCAGAGAAAAATGCTTGCCGGTAAGATAATTTCCTTGATTTCGCATGGAAAAATCATGCCCTCTGTTGCGCACTATGATGAATTGGCAAAATCCGCCATACCCACAAACAGATTTAGTCTGTGGAGCCTGTTCAATAAAGGGGAGGAAGAATCGAAGAAATATTTCCTCTGCGCCTGCACGATGATGTTCAGAATATGGATGTTTCGGACCGCCGTATTTAGAGTCCGGGATGTGGTATTTCCGGACTTTTTTGTGGTATTTCCGGCCACCTGTTATCAGCCACTGTTATCAGCCACTGTAACTTCACAGTTTCAAGCCCAGAATCAACTGTTTTGGGGCATTTTTGGATCAATCCGGCTCTATCTGGGCTCAAATCGCTTCCTCTCTTCATCAAACTAACGTTAAAGAGGCAGACAAAGTGATTAGAAGGGCTTTTGAAGCAGTTCAAGCCGTTCACAGAGCTGCACGAACGATCCGACCAAAGATTTCAGCTCCACCGCGCAGTTTCGCGCTTGGTTTTTGGCCAGAAATACCATTTTTTGGCCGGAAATACCCCCCTTTTTGGCTGGAAATACCACCTTTTTTGGCCGGATATACCACCTGGCTGATAACGGATGTCCAGAAATACCACCAAGAAAGTTCGGAAATACCACATCCCGGACTCTAAATACGGACGTCCGGATGTTTCCTGGAAAATAGTGATTATTTTTATTTGCATCAGTGATGACGGATTTCCCCACATCCTCATCATCGACCTTCAAAGGCAAACGTGGGATCAAATAGTGCTGCTGCAAGGCAGAAGAACCAAGAAATTTTTTTGAAGGAAAAAAAAAGACGAAAATTTGGTAATGAAAATTTGATAAAGGAAGTGTGGGAGAAAATGTAGAAATATGGAAAAATGGAATATATGTGGAAGATAAAAAGAGGGTGCACCACTTTATTCAAGAAGGTAATACAAAACAATGCTTCAAGACATCTTGCATGGGGAAAGAGGTCTCTGACACCATCTTCCCAGGGCTGCCACTACCCTTGCTCCATGTGAGATTCTAGAGCCCAAGAGGAGGAGAACAAGTCCCATCAAGATATTTATAACTTTTTTGATAAATCTTGGCCATCCACTTGGCATGATCTTGGCACTCCTTTTTTACACCTCATCAATCCTTTGTTTTTTTGTCTTCTTCTTCTCCATAACCAAATTTGTCTTTTTGTTTAACAACTAACACAACTTAATATGGGCCCTTGGATTCTAACAATAAGCACAAATGAATCTGGACCCTTGATCTTCACCTCCCCTTCCAATGGTTCTCTTTCTTTTCTCTTTTTTTATGTTGACCGGGCGCCAAAAACCCGGTCAACAATCAGCATAATCCTTTTATGTTGCCCCATGAAATAGCAAACCTGCAAGATTTAGCAAGATTTCTGCCTGCTTATTATCATGGGACAAATGATTGCTTCAAATCCTTCCACTAAATAAATAAAGTAAAACTAAATCAAGTAGGAATAAACCTCTACCTTTAAACCTTGTTTGCAGATCAACACCTAAATGAGTACAATACTTGCAGAAGAGAGCAAAAAAGGGAGACAAACCTATAAGGATTTGGTATCGAATCATGCTTCCAGCTCCAAAAATGCAATTCTCTAGATTCTTTGGATTTTACATTTACACAGTGGCATGCAGTATTACTTGGAAAAAAGATAAACCAAACTGGAGGAGCTGGCTGCCATAGCCAAAGCAAAGATCAGTTTAAGATGAGGAATCCTTTGAAGGCAATTTCTGGATTTCTACTTCCATCTATCTCGTGTCCAGAAGTAGAGGCTATGTTCCCACATGCATTTCTACCAAAAGGGCCATGCTGGGCGGCAAAGCTCTTCTAATTTGCAAGCCATAGCCAGGCCACAACCAACAAGGCCACAACCAACAGACTAAACTGCACCACCATACGATAGATGTAAGCTCAGATCCCCATAATAGCTGCTTCAAGAACCACCAGAATTTTAAGCCTTGTGACATAAAAACAGAAATGGCTCATAATCATATCCTGCATACTATGGATCATAAAAAGAATCTATTTGCAACAGACTTGACGATGCGCTTTCGTTTACAGACTGGGCATTCTAGCTTGGCATGTCTGCCCTTATCCTTCCCTGCATGGTCAGCAAGTCTGGATTTCCCACCCCCCTAGTTTGTTGTTGCTGCATCAAATTTATATTTCGATCATTACCACCTAAGAAAAAACCACAATGTCTCAAAATAAAACTCAAACATTCTCGAATAATCATATTCCAGATTTTGGTCCTAGCCACTATAGGAAAGGTGCAGACGTATTCTTCTGAGCTTAATTTATAGTAAGTACTTACATGAAATTGCCCATGCACAGATGTGGAAATTCGGTGCCCTTCCTAAATCCAAAGTACCCACACAACAACACTTGGTCAGACTGGGTTGGATATCAGTCTGGGACAGACGTAAGATTGTGTAAGTTTGCAGACGAATAACTGCAAGAGTAAGAAAACACAGATTTGTTGTATGAAAGCCTCACAAAAGCTATTAGAGTTATTTCTGGACACTTACTAAATTCTATCGTGGCCTATTCCTGGATCAAACTTCGCATTAAACCAGAACAATCATTGGCATAAAAGCTCTTCAAATGAGAGAATGCCAGAATTTCTAGGCTGCTACAGGGTCCATGGCAGGCGGCTCTTACCCTATCGGATATTTGGGAAAAGGCTGAGAAGGGCGGTTGTGGCAAGGCTCTTCAGGAACTTCACCGTAAAATATTTCGAGGGATGTCAGCCGTTGAAAAACCCAGCCTCGCTGAAACCACAACGGCATGGTTGCATGGATATACTCAGGGATCATACCATAGCATCCGCCATAGCCACCACAATTTTCTTCTAGCTACCAAGGACATCCAGCAAACTCTCGCTCCTGTTGAGAAACCCTAAAAAAAGGTAACTTATCTAAGCCGTCCGATTTGGTCGAACGATTTAAACCGTCCAATTTAGGGCGTGGTCCATTAATATAAGATATAAGATATAAGATGGGCCATGTATCATTCTTATTTGGGGATTCAGCATTTCATTCGCTACGACAATAACAGCGAAGATAATCTAGAAGAACATACCCAAATTCTTCAACAAATTAATATCAACAGATTTCCTTAATCCTAGACAAAAACCCAGGAGGACGGATTTTTGCATTGTGCTCTAAAATCATCCAAAATATGCTCTTGGATGGCTTATATCGATGTGGATGAATTTATCTACCCTGCTGCTTAGATCAAACGAGGAAATTTAGAATCTGGCCCTATTCTGCACAATTTGATCGAAGAAATTTGCAGCATTAAGTCAGTTCTGGATTTTGATCGATTCAGATACAATTGTTGTGGATTGCAGCCAGAGCTGACTGCACATGCCTGACACTGGCTAAAAAAGCTATCCAGTGAAAAGCTATTTGTATGTCTATCTTTTCTAAATAAACTATGTATAGAGTTGAAATCATTTGATAACAATACGCCAGGTCTTTGAATTAGATCTTTGAATTTTGCAACTAATTTCTACATCTCAGTAAACTTATACAATTGTTGACAGTAAAAAAAAAGAACTATCGAATTGCCCCAATACCGAAAATAGGATGCATATAAAGTGCTTTTCTGTATGATCAGCTGCCAGCGAGATTGAAAACGTGTTCCAAGATGTAAAACTTAATATATTCTGCAATATGAAGATCCGGTTACATCTCATCAATTGTACCGCATTCCTGACGCTCCAGCTCTCGTTTCCATCACCACCTCCATATTTTCTCTTCCCGCCATCTCCTTCTGAAATAAGCTCTATTTGTAAAAGCTTATCATAAGTACTTCGGTATGTATCGCGAGTTCATGACTGTAATTATTTTCATCTCACACAATATAATGATAAATGTTACTTACAATTGAAATACTATACTTATATGTCAACATCTACGTAAGCATAGCGACCAAACTGTCCACTCATTCTAAAATCCAATAAGTTCACTTCTCAGATGTAGCTCTTCATGCATGAATTTTTAATTGGTGTTATTGGATTCACTACATACTTAAAATACTAGGCGGGAATGTCAATCTCCAAATAAAGCACATTGACATCAATTTCAAATATTCGTGTAGTAATCAAACTGCCCATGAAAACATCCACCTATTCTAAAATTCAATAACTTTGCCGCTTGCATTTAGGTTCTCATGCATGAATGTTTAATTACATGTAAAATCTTACATAGAAATTTTGAAAGTCTAGACCACGCATCGAATATATTCGATACAAAAACGAATCGTGCAAATGACGACAAAAAAGGGGGCACATGCAAGGTAACTGTAGGTGCTACATCCTATTCTTCTTTATGTTTATCATTATCTATTTATTACTTAATCTTGCTTCTCCATCTATATTTCGAAGGTGTTTCTTGATCCTTGCTTACTTAGTAGCCAACAATGCACTCATCGCACACCTTATTGCATAGGAAATCCAAAAGCCCAAAGCACCCGTTGAATGTAATGGACATGAAAATGGATCAAGACGAACAACAAATCATGACGAAAAAATGAGACCATCCAAGGTGAAGTGCAAATGCCACATTCTATTGTTCGTTATGTTTGCAACCCTTTAATTATGATTCTTTCTTCCTTTACTAAGTTTTCAAGGTCCTTCTTAAATATATCCAAATAGACATCTATCCAACAATGCACTCACCACATGTTAAGTTTGACGTAGGCAATACGAAACTCCAAGATACCTCTTAGACATAATTCATCTAAAAACAGATGAGGATTGACAACGAATCATCATCCAAGCTAATTATTCGATGTTCTTTCTTTACTTAAGTTTCTAGGCTCCTTCTCAATCCCTACTCACCTAGCCCTGTAGACTCGTTTCATATCTTATCTCCATGTTGTCCAATTTATACTAACATTAGACATAATCAAACCTTATTGAATATCTATTTCAAGACAACTTCTAGTTTTCCATCTTATGTTCATGCTGCCCACTTTATTTATCTGCTTATTCTAATTTTGCATCTTATATTTGCGCTATTGATCCCATCTCCCGAGTCGTTCTTTACTCAACCAGATGACCGACCATGGACTATTCACAGAGGACGACTTTCATTCCGACCAGTCTATTCTACAATATTCAATAGATGTTTAGAACTTACACTCGACAAAATAGTCCTTGACCTACGAACTAAAGTTTTCGCACATGGCCAATTGTACACAGCCCTCACTCATATACGAAGGAAAGAAGATGTAATAATTCTCTTGGATCCAAACAACATAGCACAAACTACAACAAACGTCGTCTACAAAGAACTCTTATCATAAATCACAAAAACATTCGAAAGAAGGAGGATAGTCGCTCGTGATAATGGCGCTTAGGGCTGCCGGTGGTTTTCCTTGTAACTTGAGCATCCAGACTCCGTTTTTTATGATTTTTAGTTCGTTGGAAAGCTTGTCCCGAGAGCTGTCCGTCAACATCAATTTTGTTAGGGTTTGCTGTCAGGTTTGGGGTCGGATTTAGGTCTGTTCCATTTCGGCCAAGTATAGTAGGGATGGGGAAGACAGATATTGCTCCAGCATCCAAGGCGGCAGCAAAACTACGTGAGTCTACCACCAGTTTGGTGATACGTGATTCCCCAGTTGCTGCGCAAAAAGAGATAAATAATTCAGTTGGAAGCTCTTTGCCTTCGGTGGTGGCTACTCCAGTGGTTCTTGAAGAAAGGGATTTTCCTCCCTTGCAAGGCGATGCGAATAAGGGAGTGGAAGTTCATGGGAATTTGCATCAAACATGTACAGATTCCAGTCCTAATGTAGATTCTCAGCCTCAGACAAATGATAGTGCTTGGAAGTCATCTGATTCTGTTACAAAAGTTTCATATCAAAGATTTAGTGATTGGCTTTGTAAGGATATATCTAATGCATCTAGGAAGGCAAGGGTAGCAGCTGCTTTATAGGTATTGTCTGAAGGGAGTAAGGAGGAGTTGTTGGCAATCTTGGACACACTGAAAGCCCGACAGATTCAGCTTCAACAACAGTTGCCTCCAGATGACATATTTTACCAGTCTGATTGTCAGAGTGTGGTACAAGCTTCTGGTATTCCTGTGGTTGAGGTGGACCATCAAGCTCATATTAAGTGTGCTGAGAACTTATCTTCCTGTGCAGTTCTTGGGTATTTTACTGGTAGCTATTTAGATTTTTCTCGGTTCCGTGTTTGGTTATCTCGACTTTTGAGACGCCTTCAACTTCCCCCTTTTCAGTCCATCAAGTTGTTGGCAAAAAACTTTGTTCTTATTATGTTTAAAAGCAGTGATGCAGTGGACTCTTTGGTATCAAGAGGGATTGATCCACTTGGTGGAGAATATATGATGTATACCAGTATTATTCTCCTGGCTTCACACCAGATATGGTTCGTGCATTAAAGATGCCTTGCTGGTTCTCGATACCTAATCTTCCTCCTGATCTAATGGCTCATCAATTTCTAGTGGCAATTGCAACGGGACTTGGGGTTCATATCTCACACTCCATCATGAATGGTCCAAGAATTTGTGTTTCTATGCCAGTGGACTCGCCTTTACCAAATTGTATAGTTGTGAAGAGCGGGCCTTGGTATAAAAAGCTGGATCTTAAGCTTCTGAATGGTCCAGAATTAGCCCGTTGTTTCCTGATAAGGAGGCTTTTGTTAGCTTTCGTCGTGGTACTCGTGCGTCTCAGGCATCTATTCAACATTCTTCTCAAGTTCAAGCTCCTATTGTTATTTCTTCATCCATTCATGATCAACATTTGCCAGTTGCTTTGCATTCCTCGGCTATGGAAGATGCTCTAGATACAGTTCCGGTGGTGTCATCCTTAGCACCATCAGCTGCAGCTATAGTTCCTACTACTCTCCACGTTGTTGCTTCTGCCTCTCATGCTTCTGAGGTTGTTATGGCCGATGGTCCTAATCTTCAGTGCGCTAAAGAGTCATGGCAACAGGTCAATTGGAAGAAGGCAGCGAGGAAGAAGTCTGTGATATCATCTCATGAGGCTATCATGCCTCGCACCATTCAATGGCATGAGAATTTGATGTCTGTTGATGATCATCTCGATGACGCAGAACATGATGACTGTGATGAGGCTATTAAACGCCTCAAAATGGCACAAGGATTATGATTATATTCTATGTATGGGTGGTTTTGCTTAGTGGACTAGTTCGTCCTCTAGGTTTTGAGTCTCATGTCACAGGTCTCTTGCATGTATCTTGATTTTCATTGATAATAAATTGCCGTTCTTCAAAAAAAAAAAGGGGTATGCACCCAAAGAAAAAAAAAAAAACCCCTCCGTTACAATCCACGCCGATGATATCGCCAGAGCACCCATGGCCTAGAACATTGATGCTCTACCCATACCATGGGCACGACACTAACAGTCATACATAGGTTCAACTCCTAGGGGTGCCAGAAGAAATGAACTCATACAAACTCAAAAATTTCATACAAAAAATACATATTTACATCCCACTCTCAAAGTGCACAGATCGTTGGCTCCGCGAGCGTTAAATTCTTGTATAATATAAAATTGATGAAGTTTATATTTAAGGGCAATGGCATCTTTGTAGTGCAATCTAATAACTCTGAATGTGTCTATTTTTTTTTTTTTTTTTTTTTTTTTTTTTTTAATATGTAATATTTCCGACATCAATGTGAGAATCTCCGGACTCAAACATGGCTAGAAGAAGGGGCTCTAGTGCAACAAAATATACCATGCACGAAACTACTAGAAAGAATTTGGCAAGGCATCTTCTTGCCATTTTGCAAACCCAATTTGAGTATTTAATCTGTCAGATATTTGCAAAATTTTGGACTTGTACCTACACTGAATCAGGGCTAGAAGGCCGATTTGGTCTTCCCATCTCCATGGTAGCTGAAGCTTCTAAAACCTTCGACAATGCCTCCATTAGCCATGCCCTGGAATAGGAAAGTCCAAATATGAAGGAGATGCTGCTACAATAGCGTTTCTCCTTTACCAACTAAAGGAAAAAAAATGCTTACAAAATAGGGAACCCTGTTTTCAAAGTACTAAAGCATATAGTACTCTTAAAAATACCACATTAAAACAACATAAACCTCGAAAAATACCAAAATAGAAACGGGTGAAAGCATGTTGTAGTGGAACAAAAACGTGCATTTTAGCACCACATTTTTGGGTGCTATGTGTGGTGGGAACTACCGAATTTGTAGTGGGAGAGGCAGTTATTTTTTTCAAATATACACATGATTACTTATTCAAAATTTTGTCCTTTCAGTCTTATTCAGTCTTATTCAGCAATGTACACGATCATTTTCCCTCAAAAACTCTGATCACGCTCCCTTAATCCGGCAAGACCATTTCTGATTCTGAATTTTCATTTTCCCTCAAAAACTCTGATCACGCTTTCTTAATCCGCCAAGACCATTTCTGATTCTGAATTTTCATTTTCCCTCAAAAACTTCGATCACGCTCCCTTAATCCCAAGAAGGGTTTTTCGATTTACGGCAAGAAGATCGATCCACGAAATGGCTCGATCATCTGGGACTTGAATGCCACGGGATACACCTACAAGGAAATGTACAGGCAAGAAAAGCATTACGCCACACAAGAAGAAATCGAGTACGTTTGGGGACCCGAAAGTATTAGGAAAATCCACTTACGGTGGGTTGCATTCTAGATTCGGGGATGTCCATGATTCTCTCGTTGTTTAGAATATTGTTTTGTTTCATCATGCGGGTTGAAGAATCGAGCAAGGAGAGGTATAATGAATATATGTGCCTTTACAAAAAAATCACAGGTGAGGGAAGTGTGCACGGGGAGGCATGGCCTCTGAGACTATGGTTGTTGCGTATTACCTTCACACAAAAAGGAAAAGAAATAAAGCTGGTTGAGTTTCGGCCTTGATTAAGAGAAAAAAGGGTCCGAAGCCTCTCCTCCCAACGTAAGAGGAAGCATGCAAGCATTTCAAATAGTGAGGAGGCGAGCAACACGCCATGAGATGATGCTTCCTCTCTTGAAATGACTAGGCCACAATTCAAGCCTCCTCAAGTTTGTAAGAAGAATCTCTCGGGAAAATCAACTGAAAAAATAGGTACTTTTCAACCCTCTTCTTCCTACGGAACCACCATATGATGCAATTTAATATTGGAACTGTTTTTTTCCAGCAAGCTTGAACAATCAGGTACACCACTTACTTCTTCATTTGGGTGTGTTGTAAGTTATGTGTAGGAAATTTGTCTTTGCTAGTTTTCGAGTTGTGGTGGATAATTTCAGTTCCACGATGAGTATGTAGCTCCAAATGTGTTACAGGACAGTCATATGGTGCCAATTATATGTTAATAATGTAGCATATGTAATGTCACATATAGTACCAAACGTGGTACCTTATCTGAATAGTGAATTGGCTTCCATATATTTCTATATTTAGTGTCATATATGATGTTAGATTGTGAATGGTGGATTGTCTGCCATATGTGGTGCCAACTGCTGCGCTAAATATTGCACCACGCTATCTGCCACATATGGGGTGGTGGATGCCTGCCGGATGTGGTGCCTTCTTTGCATTGTGGTGCCACATGTGGTGTCTAATGTGGCACCACTATGGATCCACATTTTGCACCACATGTGGTGTCTTTGACGCCATTTGTGGTGCGAAGTAATGGATTGCCATATGTGGTGCCTTGGGTGCATTGTGGTGCCATAGGTGGTGTGTCATGTGGCACCAGTTTGGTGCCACATGCCATACCACATGTGGTGAATATGACGCCACCCTGGTGCCACATGCCACACCACATGTGGTGAATATGACGCCATTTGTGGTGCAAAGTTTGTCATGATGGAATTTGTGGTGTGTAAAGTAGTGCCTGTTGTGTCATGTGGTACTAACCTTGGATTACTTTCCGGTTGAATTCAACAGGACTTTGGGAGAATGTATCAACTCTACAAGATCAGAAGTGATTGATTCAGGTGTAAAGGCAAGGTTGCAAACTTGTGATCAAAAGCACTGCGGGTGCTACAAATGAAGGTTCAAACAACTTGAGTTCCGGCCAGAAGATGAATAAAGATTTAAAAAAAAATGGGAAGGAATGATTAAGGATAAACCAAGTCGTGCAAAGCGGTATTAGGGCTATATGCCAAGATCTGAGAGGTCGAAATTTGAAGGAACTATTACCAGAACTTGAGCGAGACAAAAATCGAGGAGCTTAATCTGGCTGTCGCCGGGGGGAAGCGAAACAACTTGACATTGAAAGTCTTTGGAACCAAGGTTAGAGAGGTTTTCGTCTTGCAATGACCGTCTTCCTTTATTTGTCTTGGATCCACTACTTCCAGACCTTGATAAGGCTGAAGATTATGGTAGTGGCTGTCCATTCTGTGGCAAGATCCTCCAGTGGATGGGGAAACCACTACCAACTTTGATTGCTGAATTTAGTCACCAATACCATCTTCCATGTCTGCTCAGCCTCTTGAGGTACTTCATAACAAAATTCCTGAAGTGCTTAGTATAATTGTATTCTCATTAACAAATTTGCGTTCACTTTGCAGGATTTGTAATCACTGTTGCATTGAGAATTGCTGTCATGAATTTTCTACAGCATGGGTACAAGCCTTAGGTGTGAGTAGGGAGGATCAAAAGCAACTTCAAGCTACTGAGGCACTTACAGGTGAGCACTTATAGGTAGCTTAGTTTACATGCTAAGGGCCTGATGTAAGGGACAGATGCCAATTAGGATTAGTGGACTTCCTAATCTTTCACCCTGACTTAGTCTCTTTCGTTTATCCTATTTGATGTGTCTAATTTGCCCCCTAGGATGAGGTCGCTCACTCATTTTAGGTGGCGAATTAGATACATCAAGCAGGAAACTCGAAAAGAGAGTAAGCCTGGCTTAGTCTCCTTCGTTTTTACGTTTGTTGTATCTAATTTGCCCCCTAGGATGACATGGCTCACTTTCGGTGGCTAATTAGATACATCAAGCAGAAACTTCGAAAAGGAGTAAGCCCGACATAAAACAAGATCTTGGGCTGGCTTAGTCTCTTTTGCTTCTCTGTTTTGTGTATCTAAAGTGCCCCACGGGATGAGATCGCTCATTTTAGGGGACACTTTAGATATATAAAAACAGGAACATCGTAAAGAGAGTAAAAAAGTCTGGAGCTTAGTTAAAAAAACCAAAGCATAGTTACAATCAATTGTGATTCAATTCCAGGTTTGCAGAGCATGGTGCCGTTTACTAATTCAGGTCTAACTGTTCATACTGGTGGCAATGACTTTGTGAGTCCATATAGCACACCAAAAAGGGAATTATTTTCTACCCTCAAAGGTAACCAAGTCTTGTTTGATGCAATTGGGATATGTAGCTTACTTCTTCATCCCTACTTTGTAGATATAGAGGTACAATGTGGTCAGTTAGGGGGACAAGACACTCACACCCCTTCGAAAGCATTAGACACAGATAGAAACTCGGGCAAATCAGAAGATGCATCAGGTTACAGGAACTCGGACAAATCAGTAGATGTCAACAAATCAGTAGGTGCATCAAGTCAAGCTCCAGTAGGTGCTCCAACTGGACAACAATCTGCCAGATCAGCAGATGCATTAAGTCATGCTCCACACCAATCTGCCAAATCAGCAGATGCATCAGGTTATGATCTGAACAAATCGTTCGATGAATGTAAGTCACAAGGTAACTTCCAACCTTTTGTGCCTGTCTTCTTTTTAATTTGACCCATATAGTTACCGAATCTGTTAAATTTTTGTATTTGGAAGTGTCTCGGAGGAGAAAAACAAGAGCAGAATTCCAAGCAAAAGACACCTCCAAGACATTACAGGCGAAGTTTCCAGCCCGCCGCTAAGAGATCTGAAGCGAAGTTTCCAGCCCCGCACCAAGAAATGCTGAAGGAGTGGGAAGCCCGCACCAACTCTCGTCCATGCGAGAAGACTACAAGGTTAAGCCCAATCACGCTTGTTTTTACTACAATGGAGTTCGGGTAGAAGCTATGACAAGAGTGAGTCCATACCCTTTGCCAAAGAAGATGATGTTAAGTTGATCACACGCGGAACCAAGTGGGTAGTAACTAGACCGGTTGGGCGAGTTCATAGATTGGTGCGGTGGAATTTTCATATAGCACTTTGGTCCAGCCTGCGGGCTCAAAACTTGAGAGTCATAGTTAAGGGAGCATTGATGAAACACAAGGACAAATTCAAGTTCATATGGAGTCAGGATTAGTGTACCAACACAATTTTATTTAACAGTAAAAAGCCAATTTTTTTGAAGCACCTGAAAAAGGTCTACGATGAATTTCCAGGTTTCAGAAAAAGAGAACGTGCTTCTCATTGATGACAGCAGATACAAAGGGTACCTCAATGCGCCAAACACCATGATCTGTCCAAACAGCTGGAGCCCTGACAGAGTAGATGGCAATTTCCTCATGAATGATCTAAAGGTTTGGCTTCAGGGTTTGCTGAAGGCAGGGAATGTGCAAAGTTATGTCGAAAGCAACAAAATGCTGAATATGTTTGACACTGAGAGTCAAATTTGTATTAATATGATGAAAAAACATAGAACTAAAGCCTAGAAATAGTATTATTGTGTATATGATGTAACCTCTCTTGACTTTTTAATATAAACAAAGTTTTACTTCAATTGTTCATTTCTTGGCTATTTCAATGTTCCTCAAGGTTTTCAATGATCTTCCATTTGCTGAATGTAAACTTACACCACCAGCACGAGGACTGCAGTGTTAAGAGCGCACATCCGACCAGAACACTTGCCACTTGAAGTGTTTAAAGGACAGCAGGAGCCTCTTGTGCTTGATCAAGAGGCAATCAGAATATTGGAGAAAAGTAGGGATTGGTTCGATGGATGAGGATAGTCCATTTCTTTATGAGGTTAGTAATTTAATATAAACAACTCAGATTTGAAGTCTTACATTTG
This sequence comes from Isoetes taiwanensis, assembly GCA_021234155.1. Taxonomy (NCBI): domain Eukaryota; kingdom Viridiplantae; phylum Streptophyta; class Lycopodiopsida; order Isoetales; family Isoetaceae; genus Isoetes; species Isoetes taiwanensis. The sequence goes on from JAJEKV010000234.1 coordinate 261,379, forward strand.
TTTCTTAAATCATCTTGTTTTACGGACCTTGGACTTTGGCGGTGTATGCACCAATTCGCATCAAGCATGACATGGAGCGAGGTTCCATTTCATGGATCCGTTCATTTACACATTCTTGTCGAGCGAGCTTGCTTCAAAAGGACAAACTGTTGAACCCGAACTTGCAATTTCGGAATGTACCATTACGCAAAGATGTTATCGAAAGACCTTTGGGCGGTGTATATGTCATTGTAGGTCTTGGAGGTCAGCCCGGTTAAATGTCGGCCGGTGTGTACGATTTTGTGACCTAGAAATGTACAAGGGCTCCGAGCACATCATGAGTTTTGAGGATGCAAACACAAAATTCCCAAGCACCATAAAGGCTGCGCCACAAGAAAATTACAAGTTCCCCACTCGGTCGATTCTTTGGTCGCGGTGGTCCGCTTTATATGTGTCTTTGTAAAGAAAGTTGTGGCTGCAGCAATGCGAGACTTGGACATACTATCCCAATGCAAGGTGAGTTCGTAAATTTGAAGGTATTACTCATCCAATGTGAGGCCTGATATGTTTATTGCAGGGTGTACCAATTTCTAGTGGCAAGCTGTTGGACACGCGCAGAATGATGATTGATGTTGTGAAGCACAGTTGCTCTAGTAATGAAGCTGAGGTTGACAGATCAATAGATCTTTACTTGTAATCACATGTTTGTATTATTGTAACCAAAGAGGTTATTCTTGTAACCTATTCTTTCATTGACACTCTAATGTACATTGTTGTATACTATTGTATACAATAGACTTTTCTGGCTGACCAGAGCAACACTTTGGTGGAGTTCAAATCTCCAGAAGAAATTGATGTATTCAAAGATTCATGACAATGTGGTGATACATGTCGTGATGGATGTGGTGATGCAAATGGTGCATGTGGTGAACCATGTGGTGAATCATGTGGTGAATCATAGGTGGCATGTTGGAGCTTACGTGGCATGTTGGAGCCTAGGTGGCATGTTTGAGCCACCTTGGCACGTTGGAGCCTAGGTGGCATATTTGAGCCACCTTGGCATGCTTGAGCCTTTACATGACCTTTGTTACATGTTTGACTTTCATTGACCAACATGTTTGGTGATGCAAATGGTGCATGTGGTGAATCATGTGGTGCATTTGGTGAATCATGTGGTGAAGCATGTGGTGAATCATAGGTGGCATGTTGGAGCTTACGTGGCATGTTTGAGCCACCTTGGCATGTTGGAGCCTAGGTGGCATATTTGAGCCACCTTGGCATGCTTGAGCCTTTACATGACCTTTGTTACATGTTTGACTTTCATTGACCAACATGTTTGGTGATGCAAATGGTGCATGTGGTGAATCATGTGGTGCATTTGGTGAATCATGTGGTGAAGCATGTAGTGAATCATAGGTGGCATGTTGGAGCTTACGTGGCATGTTTGAGCCACCTTGGCATGTTGGAGCCTAGGTGGCATATTTGAGCCACCTTGGCATGCTTGAGCCTTTACATGACCTTTGTTACATGTTTGACTTTCATTGACCAACATGTTTGGTGAAGCGTAAGTCAACAATTGAAGTCAACAATCAATTTACACTAGCTAATTATAACTAAAATTACTAAACAAGTGCCAAGCCAACATAATATGATTGGTGTCCATAATATGATTGGTGTCCAAAAATTTATGTTTTTTAGAAAATAAAATAATGGTCATTTCGAGGTTATTATTAGTATATCCTACTAAATCATTACGATTAAGATACTAATGGTACGAAATCCTAAAATCGTAGCCTACGAAATTAATTTCACGCCAGCCTTTATAGGCTATGGTCGTGAAGGAGAAGCATCGTCCAATTCCTTCCAACAGAATGTCGAAGCGCTGCCGCTCTCCCTCCCCTCCTGCTTCTCCCTCTCGCTCGCCTCCCCGGCCCTCATAAAGCCGGAAACTGCTATCAATCCCTTTGGCTGAGGTCCTTGCGGTCATGGCATAGGATCTTGGCCAATTTTTCATTTGCGGGGAGCCCGATCCCCGAGAGCCTACTACCCAGAGCCCCGAGGCACGAGAGCTCTGATTCGTATTCCACCTCTTCTGAAAGCTCTGAAGATCTTTCGGAGCTTTCAGAAGAGGTGGAATCCTCCTCTAATTTCGATTCCTCTGATGAAGCTTCTTCCGATGATCTCCAAGATTCCCAAGATTCTGATAACGAATGGAGCAAAGACCAGACCGAAGAAGAAGAAGAGGTAGAAGACGAAGAAGAACATGAATTTTTTTTGGAACTCCAAAATTTTCTACAGAGTAAGTAGCATGCATGCATTAAATTTTTGCTTTCTTTTATGTATTCTAAACTTAATTTTCTTCACGTTTTCTTACAGATGAAGCTTGAAGTCCCGGCTGTGGCACCTTTTGTTTTTCTTTTGTTTTTTTTTCTTTTGATCAAGTTAGTCTACTGGCCTTTTGTGCCTTTGTATTTTTTTTTTTAAACAGATGGTACATAGGCCTTAGTGCCTTCATTTGATCTCATCCCATTGTTGATCTCACCCCCTTGTGAACTCACCCCTTGTGATATAGGCCTTAGTGCCTCTTTGTAATATATGATGGCCTTAGTGCCTTTTTGAATATATGATGGCCTTGCGCCTTTTTGAACCTTGTGTAAATTTCTAATTCTGAAGTATTCTGGTATTTTCTGTTTTAACATATGATGGCCTTGTGCCGACTGTAATCCAGGCCTTGTGCCTTTTGTTTAATCCAGAAAATAGTTTGTAATGGCTTTGTGTCTTGTGTAAATTTGTGCCTTGTGTAAATTTCTAATTCTGTTTTACCACAGGCCTGTTTCTAAAAACAGATACCACAGGCCTTAGTGCCTTTCTTTGATCTCACCCATATGTCTAACAGGCCTTGTGCAAGTTTAATTCAGTTTAATCCCGTTATACCTTGGAATTCATTCAACATTCAAGTACAAATTTCTGTAACTGAAGCATAAAAAATGAGAATGCAAAACAAAAACTTCTTTATATTCATAAAAGTATCTATACAGTAAACAAGGTTTAAAATGAAACGCACTTATTTAAGAAGTGCGTTTGAAAGATTCCCTCAAGAATGTTGGAATCTTTTAAAAAGAGCAAAAAATAGAGGCATTCAAGTTTCTTGGATAAGATTTTTGCAAAGTCGTCATGAAAATAACACTTTTGAAGAAAAATAATCTAAAAGCATAGGACAAAAAAAAAGGGCCATTTAGGGGGGTACAACTAACATTTCATGACAGCCATAGAATTTCCATTGCCAAAATACATGCAATTGAAGTAGGCTATATTGCAAAATGTGCATGAATACTCTCACGGTAGCAATATGAAGACAGAAGGAGAAGTTGCCACACATCTAAAAAGAATTGATTAAAGTACTTGCTCAAGAACACATCATTTAGCAGCAAATAAATTCTTTAACATTTTTAACAGAGAAGGAAGCATTCAAATTAAGTAATCATATTAAATAGTATTACAAAAAATTGTTACAGAGCACCTTTTGTACAAGGTCCTTAAAATAATAGGGCATGCCATAACCAATTTGCAGAGAAGCTCCGATTAAGAAATAGTCAGGTGCCGCGGTATAAATTTATACCGACAGGTTGAAATGGAAACCCGTCGGTATAAATTTATACCAGGTGGTGCGTCCACCCAGTCCAAAGAACTCTCATCACCTTGAGATTTTGACTTATACCTCTGATTCAATGGCAACTTCAGCAAACTCAAGTCAACAAACTCAACCTCTTCATTGTGTTTTCCTGTGATCTTTCTTGATGGGAGGTTGGATTTATGTAAACGTTTCCTTGATATCTTTAACATCGTTCTTGGCACCCAGTTCTTCATTTCCGTTTGAAAATGACTCGCAAGAACTTATTATGGTTCCGTTTGAAAATGACTCGCAAGAACTTATTATGGTTCTGCTAAAGCTTATTTTGTCGCAATCTATACCAACAGACACTACATTGCGTCCTTGCCTAAGAACGCAAACAGATGTAGTGCCAAGCCCAATCCTAAAAAAAATATCTCAAACCCAGAAAAATCGTCTCGAGATGTTATGTGCCTCTCTTTGCTTCGGGGGGATGTATATATGACATATCTATGCACTTAATCTTTGGGTTGACACAGTTTAAATCTTGTGGCAACTCAATCAAAGGTCTAACCTGGACCTTTGAGATTTTCATGCATGCAACTGCCATAGTAAATTACCTGAGCCCCTGAATTTACACATCTCTACTAGCTTCTACCTATTTCAAATGTAAAATGGTATTCAGCTTTGTAATATATCAACAACATTATCAAGACAAGTATATCCTGATGCAAACTTAAGCTTTCCTTTCATAAATGAGATTGAAAAATAAACATCCCAAATATAAACATCCCAAATGTGATGGTCAAACCGATGGGTTTACAGCCTGTGACAGCCCAACCAGAGGTCTAACTTCAAGGCTATCACGGCCGTCACACTTTATCTTTCAACTGCAATAAACTTTCAATTAGTAAAATTTAATCTTGGTAATAATGTTGAACTGCCAATCTTACAAAGTAAAGTAGTCTACATTTAACAATGGATAAACTAGAATCTGCACTTAGTGTTAAATTCAGAGCTGGAGAGTCAAGAGATAGACAAAAAACAGAGCTGCTAGTACTCCATACTCCAATTTAATGAGTCTCCACAAGCAATTTTTAAACTAATACCAAGTAATTTCAACTGGATAAATCCTTGAATTTCTGGCACATTTCCAACATCTAGTCTCTCTAATCCATCCAACAACCTTCATTTGCGCCTGTGTGATGACTGCAACTAAGATCTGCACCTAATATCTGTGCCCGTGTGATATATGCAGAAAGAAACAAGCTTCAAATGGAGTAATCTACCCAAAAACTGGCAACAAAAGGAACACTACAGTTTTACAGTTTCAGCCTTTGCTCCATGAACTAGTGTAAGGGAACATAAAATTACCTTGTCTTGAGGCCAACAGCGAAAGAACAAACTGCCTTCTGTTCATTCTGTATCATTCGAGCTTCTGTATCATGCGAGCTTCAGCGAGTAAAGATTCCTCTAAAAAATAAGTTCTTGCGAGTCATTTTCAAGTCATTCAAGTCATTTTCAGTTTCAGCAACTTATTATGAAAACGTCTTGGCTGCGAGTCATTTTCAAACGTTGCTGGAAAAATCAAATCATTCCCTAACCTGCTAATACACAACCAACAGTAAACTAAGATCAAATTTAAGCTAAAATAACAAAGACAAACCTCTGCTCGAGCTTCTGCGTCAACTGGTACAACAGGAGTTTTCACAGATTAGGTTTTGAAGATGACAACCATTTTTGCTGCATCATAGAAAATCACAGAAAATCTGAATCAACCTATAAAGCTTATGTATGCCTGTTATAAAGCTTATGTATGCCAATAAGATCCTGCGAATCTCTGGATATAAAGCTTATGCAAATCATGTTGTAGAAGTCTGATAGAGCTGTAGAAGTCCGACTGAGCTGTAGAAGTCCGATAGAGCAACACGAAGAAATGAGCAAGAGTCAGAACATCGAAGATAGAGCAACAATGTAGTCTGTAGTCGTTCAAAAAGAAATGAATCACGAACCCTAAACTGGCCGCATCAACAAAATCTTCATTCAGAACAAAACCTAAACTTTCATTCAACCCTAAACTGGCCGCATCAACAAAACTTTTGCTTTTTTCTTTCATTTTCAGATGAAACTCATGCTCTAAGAAACTCCAGCATCAAGAAACTCCTGCATTCGTTAGAATATAAAAATCCCAAAGCTTCCTTCACAAAAACTTTTCCTAGTCTCGGTATAGATTTATACCGTCAAGAGGAAAACGAGATGTAGAACATATTTTGCCTTGTTTTATCCAAGCCAGGGCATGTTATATCTATGCAATGTCACGTTATAACCATGAAGATAGTTTTATATAAATGATTTTTTGTGTGTTATAGCATACTAGAGTTGTAGCATAACGTTTCTAAAGAGAGCTCGCGGTATAAATTTATACCGTGGCTCCCCGTGTAAAAAAATGTCGGTATAAATTTATACTGCTCCCGCTCTTTTCCTGTGGGGTGATGGTATAAATTTATACCGCTTGAGCTTACAGGCGGTATAAATTTATACCGCTCGAGTTGTCTCTCCGTGCACTGCTTGAGCTCACGTGGTATAAATTTATATTTTTATGCCTCTTGAGCTCATCTATGCTTCAAATTCATATCGTCCAACAAATGTGGGGGAAATTAAAGCCGCAAAATATAACTTTGTTCAAAATGTCAAATGTATTAGATTTTTTACAATTTTGTTTAAAAAATTGTAGTGGTTTTAAAAACTTTGAATATTATATGCTTTTGTTACTCTAGTGGAATTGCTATTTGTTTCAATGTCAAATTTTGTATTGTATTTAGATTTGTTAGTATTTTTCATATCAAACTAGGGGGCCAAAACGGGGCAATAAACAATTTCGCATGTAAGCTAAGTTCAATTACCCCCTCAAAAAGGGTACCTAAAATATCCAAAATGTCACGCTTGTCACAAATAGATCGTGAAAATGGACCTTTTTTGGGGAATTTAAGGGAATCTTTTAAAGATTCCTTTTGAAGTGCGTTTGGAGCAAATTAGTGCGTTTCATTTTAAACTTTGTTAGTTTCCTTTACACAATTGCCACAGTAAGTGGATTTTCCTAATACTTTCAGTCTATGTGGCATGCTTGACCCTTTACTGTGGCATGTTGGAGCCTAGATGGCATGCATGCAAACGTCCCTAGGTGGCTCGGGTTCAAAAGAAATAGAGTTCAAAAGAAACTAAAAAGAAAAACACAGAATTCCCTGAAGCAAAAGTTAGTGGCCTTGCAAGGATCTTTGCACAAAGCAGAGCTTAATGAATTTTGGCCTCATATCAATTCAGGGACCTAATTTGGGATCCATATATTGCTGTCACCAAAATCAGTCAAGATACTATCAGGAATCTGAGAGCCATTCCATTTTCTGACAGGGTCAAAAAATGGTCAATGCCCCTGGCTGATTATGGTGAAATCTGTGGTGAAAGCCGTGGTGAAAACTGTGGTGAAGCTGTGGTGATGCAAACGTTGTTTTTATATTTCAAAGGGAGAAAAATACATATGGAAATCTACCATACCCGGTAGAATAGTTCATACTTCTTATGAAATGAAGTATGCAGAAAAATCAGGGAAAACTATAACCCTGATCTTCTAGTATTATCAAAATGCATTAGAGATGACATACAGTTACTGGGCCTCAATCAGTGGCCACCAGATCAGTGGCCACCGGGTTAGCTTGCTAGCTTATATCATCCCATTCTGGAGGGAAAGCAAAAAACCATAATGGTGCAGTGTTACCAAACAGAATAGCAGCTTCTCCATGTGCATCCTGCAAGCCCTTGTGATGATAGAACATATCCCTGAAATGAAGGAATTGTTCCTCTGTAAACAACCTATCATAACAAAAGCAGAACCTGTCTAGCGTAAAGGCTTGGTAGCCATTAAGTAGAAAAGGTTTCAACCTTTGCAGATCCTGGTCAATAGTAGGAGGAATAGGCCAAAGATGCTGGTGTGTAAAAATTTCAGTGGAAGCAGAGAAAGTTAAGAGATCTGGGAGGTTTGGTGTACAATTCATCCTCCTGGTGAGAGTTTTCAACATTTCTGTGGTCATATTCTCATCCGGTGAATAGAGAAATTTACTGTTCGAGAATGTCCATCCATTCTGCATGGGTGAAAATCGGGACAGCACGCCTAGGTATCATGGGCTCTTCTTCTCTGGTGACATTGTCCCATTCCGGAGTGCCATCATTTTGCAGGATCCAAGAGGTGAAGTTGGCCATGTTTGCTGAAGTAGCTGATGTAAACTGTAAACTGTAAACTCGGTCGGGAGCAAGAAGAATGGCACCTCGGGCCTTTTGGGTTGCCCGAGGTCATTAATTTTTGCCATCCCATAAGGATTTTTGCCCGAGGTACGGCTGTCAGCCAAAGGATGATGAGAGGAATTGATGGGACCGAGAGAATTTAAGGAAAAGGAAAGCATTTCAGTGGAAAAGCTGTTCAGAAGGATCTCTGTCTCGGGGGAAGAGACAGAAAGTGAAACACATGGTGAGACATGTGATGAAACATGTGGTGACACATGTGGTGAATATTTCCAAAAAAAATAAACTTTTACATGGCCCGTCAGCCCTAAATTCAAATTCTCTTTCGCTCCTTCACAATTTCATGCTCCTTCCTGCTGCTCAAAGGGACGCTCTACTCTCACAGTTAAGTGCATTCCATCTCGATCCCAAGATCCTCTATCAAAAGATATGAACCACTTCAGCTACTTTGCTCCAAACTGGGATATACTCTCTCTGGATCAAAGAGGATCTCAAACTCTGCCAAGATTGGATGCTAATGGTGTACCAGTTCCTCTATTTCCGAGACCAGCTGGGCCGAGCATCTCGGACGAGCAATTTGCCTCAGATTTTGAATACTAACAATCCAGAGTCCCCACAAACATACAGCTATTCAGAGATTACATGAGGAACCTTAGCAGAGACATTGAAACTTCAGTGGAACCTGCAGAATATAGATTGTTCCCAGGGCAGAGATTGGTACACGATATTCAATACACTCATGACATGTGGACAGGCACAGTTAGGGGCATCTCAGGGCTGTACTTTCATAGCCTAGAATAGTGGGAAGTTCCCCAGCTCCACTTCTGATATGGGTGGGAAGCTCCTTATGCTAGTTGCCAGTGGCCACTGCCTAAGCATAAGCCCACTATCTGGGTTGCTTTATTCTAAAAAAGACGGGCTCAAAGTTTATTGGTTTCCCAGCCTAAAAAAAATTTGTGCTGTTGTACAAATGCCACGCCCAATATTTTGTGGTTCGCACTTGGTTGCCAAATGGCATATGGTAACAAACGGATGTAATATCCAATTGTATTATTATAGTGAGCTCAGGGTGACCCATGAGGTCAAAATTTTCCCTTAAGCAAATTTAATACTTGAATATAGGTGGGCAAACTATGGTTGTTATTTAGGGCTTGATTATTCACTATGTGGAGCCAAAGATGGCCCCTGGCATTAACAGGATGTGCCCTTGCTAAATGAGGCTGTCTACATTTGCCTCACACATATTGCCTTACAAAGGTTGGTAGTGTTGTTGATACATAATAAGCTTCCAGATTGGGATTTGATTTTCAACAAGGCAGTCACATGTTGGGTGTATCGCCTTTGCCTTGCTTGTGGCACCAAGAATATCATGTTGTGGCAATATGGGTAATACCATAATATGGAAAATACCTCAATAACATTCTATCTTGGGTAAGACATTTTCATGGTGAAAAAATATTGTAGTACGTTACACTATATGAAAAAACATGTTGGATGGGAGTGTTGCTAAATTTGTTCCCATTCTTGAAATTTAACATACGTGCTACCTTTACATGGGAGCATATGTTAAAAATATGGGAAGTTGGATTTCAAATAATATTTTTTGTTTTGAAATGAGCCACTTGGGTTTCTTTGCATGCATGCAAGTGCATGCAATGCATGCGTGCAATACTTTTGTAAAAAGTAAAAAGAAAAAGAAAAATGTTTCTTATCTGCATGGGGTCTTTTTAGCCCACGTTTCCTTATGTTTCAAAAAAAGGAATGGACCAATATAATACCATGGCAAGGTATGTATGAAAAGTAATGTATTTTGTATTTTGGTAAAATACCAAAAATTGGATTTTGAGAAATGGACGTCTCATTTTCCTACAAAGATTAGGGCCAATATCGTGGCAGTTCTGATAGCGCCAAAATGGCCGCCCATAAGGGCAAAACCAGATCGTTGATGGGTGGCAGATATCAGATTCTGGGTTTTCGGATGTAGCATAGCCAGATATGGCTTCGTCCATGACCTGCACTGGCCGAAAAGCCATGGGCCTGCATTTCGGCATGTGTAGTAACTGAAAGAGCAGCTCAAAATTTTGTTGATGATCTGTGCCTACTCGAATACAGCTTTGCCAGATCAACTTCGAGTTACCCCTTTGCTTAAACCTGCAGATCTGCATACAATGATGGATCTCTGTGCAGTTATATAAACATGGAACAAAAAGGTATTTTGCATTGTTATGTATAAGCTGTCATTACCTTATTTAATGATTACTTGATGATGATAGGGTGCTCCAGTGGCAGACCCAAATAAATGTTGTTCATTGAGAACTGGCTCTCATATTTTCTGTTATAAATGCTCAGAGTTTGTGCTACTGAAAATGGAAAGAGCCGCAAAGAATGGATCCGAAATTGGAGCTAGGCAAATCGGTTTGTAATCTTGTTGAAGATTTGGAATGAATTGTTTATTGGTGCCACTTCTATGCAGCACCATGGTTTGCAAGGGAAGTTCCACCATGCATACAAGGAAATTTTATGACACAAATCGATGGCCTACTCTATCGATTCACAATGACTGGTTATGGATTTGGAGCTTTTCCAGGTCTGCGAATATCAGGTTAGAAATGCATGATAGATCAAACAGTATCATTCAGGTTTGACATATTCTATGTAAATGATATGATCTTTCTATGATTATGGTATGATCTTTCTATGACTATGTTCTGCTTATGACCACAAGTGGAATTATTATCTGATTGTGAACTTGGAAAATGCTTAAATATTTTATGCTTTGTTTCTAAGATCATGATGCTGGCTATATATTATTATGGCAATCCAGCAAATGTAGACCATATGGGCATGCTTGGTATAGATTTCTTGGTTGTACATTGTTGCCCCTTTTTGGGCAACATGGACCAACATGATACTTAGAGTTTCAAGATTGGAAGATATTTGTTGAAGTTTGGAAGACATGTGGTTAGCTTTTGAGGTTTCATCTTAAGTTATTTCCTATCACTCATGGGGTAAGAGTTAGTGCTATTTTGATCCTGCTAGAGTTTGGAAGAAATTTGTCCAAGATTGGAAGACCCTTGGGATCTTGCTTATATAGCCTAATTCTTTCCTTTGAGGAAGTTTTTCTAAGTTACATTTTTATTTCTTGAAGACCAGGCAAAGGATATAGCAAGTTATACAAGGAGCTACAAAGCATTTTGCTCAAATTCATTTATATGGAGCTTAATTGAGTTGCACCAATGGTTTAGGAGTCACACTTATGAAGATGGTCACTTGGGAATTGATATTTGCTCTTATATTGGCCTTGAAGTTTGGAAGATTTTTTTTTTTTTTTAGAAGATTGGAAGACCCTTAGGCCTTGAGCAAAACTATGTTCATCATAAGGTATGATTTGAGCTTTTGAGATAAGATCATGTGCTACAGGGTTTCCATCCTTCATCTATTCCACCTTTCCATACCTCACTTCCACCTTTTCATACCCTCTTCCATTACTTCACTACCTATATTTTTATTGGCCTCACCATCACTTGTAAATTGCTCTCAAAAGATCATAAAAAACCTCAAGAGCAATGGAGTTTGATTTTTACCATCATCTCATCCTTCTAAACCCCACCATAGCTTTTTCCACCATTTTTCCATTTGTTTTATGATTTTTTTCCACCATTTCCAAGTTTGAAAATCCATTGACCAAGGTCAAAAGGGCCAAAATTCGAGTATTTTCGGTTTGACACGAAACCCTCAGATTTGAAGCTTGACCAAAATGAGCTAAATTGGCTTTTTTAAAAATCAAAAAAGACCTTGGGGAAGCCTCTCAAAATTTATTTCTTGGGATGCGTGCAGAGAAAATAAAAATAATCTAGCCTATATCTACCCTATCACTATTTTCCACCTCAGCTTAAATTCCACCTCGGCCCCCCCATTGGTCCACGTGGCAGCAGGGCAGGGCCTCCAGAACACGAGCTGGCACAACCCTTCTGCGTGGCACGCAAATTCAATAAGCTGACTCGGACTTTTCAATTTATATCCTTATCTTCCAGAACTATTTAGGCCTGTGGGATATATCGAGCCTTGCAAAAACCCTAAACTTACGGAACCGCTAAATCGGCTGATTGGTGCCCAAATCTGATTGAATCCAGCCCTTTTGCTCGATTCATCCTCCTAGACCTTTTAAAACCCTGGAACTCTCTGTGGCACTTGATCTATAGAAACTTGCTCAAATTTGGCCGGAAATCACTCAACCGAGCTGGTTTTTGGGAAGGACAGTTTTTAATCCAAGAATGCAGATCATTTAAGAAACCCCCTCGGAGATATACCTCTGTGATCTGGGCGCATTCTATATTCTTGATATTTTCATGATCTGTTCTACTCCAAATTCAGCTAATTCTGCTCGAGATTGAAGATTAAGCGCATTGTGTTTGAAGACCGAGAAGCGTGTTGTGGTGACCCGACATCAAAACTTCTACTACAACTCAAATTATCTTCTTATTTTCTTCTTTTGATGATTTCTGGATTTTTAGAAGCTCACAAGTGCCTTGAGATTTATTCTCAGGCATTATTTTGGGAATTATTTGCTGAGACTTCAGAACTCCTGTGATATCTCTGGTTATAATGCATATTCTCTGCCTGGAAAAATAGTGTTAGCATTTTCTCATATTACAAATCTATTACTGCCTGTCAAAACCAATAGAAATCAGATATTTCAAGATGAAACCAAATTTAATAGTCATTTCTCATCCTTAAATAGACTTGAGTAGTGTTTATATGCAAAAGACAAAGGAAAAGTAGCTTTTCCATCTTTATTCTGATGCATGATGTAAATTGAGTCTGTGGTCTATCTCAGAAAAAAACATAGTGTTTGCTTATCAATTAAACCTTATGCACGTGATCTAGGGTTCATTTTGAAGCTGTCTGCACAAATCCCAACTCAAAATTCGTCACCAAACTCCATCTGCAAATTTTGGTTCTCTGTTTTGGCATTGACCACTTTTTGACTGAGCTTTGACATTGATTTTCTTGGTCTTCCTTTATCCAAATCAAGACAGACTTTCACCAGTAGCTTCCTCTGCTTGTTTGTGAACCATACCAAAAATCCAAACTCAAAAATCTTTAAAGTGTGATTGCTGGATTGATTTTGGCTCTGACAGTTTTTCCTGCTTCAGGGACTGTAGTGATTTTGAGAAATCTAGCATTTCAAATTGAGTTCTTTTGCTTTATATGATCGAGGATTGATCACCCTAAGTGATCTGGAGGTCCTGACCAGTTTGTTTGCACTTCCTTTGAGGTTAGACTAAAATTCCAGGTTTTAGGCTAACATTTTTGGAGGTCCTACCGAGATTTTTACCTGGAAATTGAACTCAATGGCACCAAGGAAGATTTCAGAGTCTGCTGAACCACCTGAGGAGACAAATCAACCAGATTTGGTAGGAGTAAGCATGAGAGTGGCTACCAGATCTACCACTAATGCTACAAATACTCCCAACTTGCCTATTCCTCCACCAGCTCCTCTCTATCAGTCTACAAATATTACAAATATTTCCTCTGTGCCCTCTTCTTCACAAATTCATAAACTTTTTTGAACCAGATCAACCTGCTTTCGGTCTGTTCCTCCATGACACCTTATCATTTTGAGTTGACTATACCTGTTTCCCCCCCTTGCTATGATTCTTCCATGAATGCCAACCATTTTCTAAAAAACTTTGAAGACTATTATGAAGAACATGGGAGAAAGAAGGGTTCCAGGTTTGCAGAATTCATCAAATGCATGAAGGGTGATGAGGCCAGATCTTGGCTCGATTTTGAGCTGTCTATAGGTACAAAAGGGGATGAATTGGAACACAAGTTTCTATCAAGGTTTGGTAAGGCTACTTCACCCCAGGATCTTGTCTTTGAACTCAACTCATTTTCCATTAGACTGGTGAGAGTGTAAAAGCGTTATGTGGAGAGATTTAATTCTTATTTGCTAGTGTGTTCAGGAATCAGGTTACTCATCCAACATTGCACCTAGTTGCTTCCTTTATCAGAGGTTTGATGTCTAGACCTAGGATCTATAGGAAGTTATTAAAATTACAAAAATTTGGTGAGTTGGATTCTATCCATAAAACATTTGTAAAGGCTGTAGATCTGGCAGAACTATTAAGCTATCTTCCTGATGAAGAGATCAGAGATCCATTTTATCCTCCTCATCATGGGGCCCGAACATGATTTACATTTTGCTAATCTTTGCTCCTGTTTATGCGCAGTACAAAAGAGAAGAAGAAGTCCAAGGTGAAGAATTGGATCCTCATGTTTGAGAGATGAAATCGAGATCGATAAAAGTGTCCGAGGCACTTTTGGAAGTTACCAAACAACTGCTTGAATTAAAAAACAAGTAAAGATGCCCCACCTCACGAATGCACAAAAGCGTGGTAAACCTTACCATAGAGCCGAAAGCGGTGTTTTGCAAGGCAATGTCCTAAGTGTCATAGAAGAGGTCACTTTGGTAGAGAATGTCCTGTTTGCTCTTTTTGCAAGGAAATAGGTCATGAGGAGAAGTATTGCAAGTGTTAAGGCTTATTTTGAAAACAAGATAAAGGTAAACAAATGTCAAATATAAGTTTTATTGAGACTTGTGCAGGAGAACGGGGAAGAGCAAGATGTTATGGTTGTGGAACCGTGCGAGCTCATCCAAATGCATCTACGAGGTTCTGTTCCACCTCATAAGGTAACATTTCAATCAGATCCTCTCGAATATAGCTCCTCCTCCTGCTCAAAGGGTATAAACGAGAAAGATTCCGAGTTGGATGAATTTGAATTACTTATGAAAATTCTAAGGTTCTGTGGATTTATTAACTCTGCTGAGAATTGCACCATCATACAGGGGAAAAGTTGATCAAAAGCACTCGGATATTGAAGAGGTTCTTTGCTGAAACCTGCAACAATATTTCGTGGCTTTGCCCTGAGCAAACCGAAGATCCAGTGCTTTTACTTGTAGTGCTACTATAGGAACTTCCCATCTAGACAAAGTTTTCTTTGGATGGAGGTTCTTCTCTTAATGTTATGCCTTATCATGTTATGAAGGCACTTTGGATCTCAAGGTAGAAGATAATACTTCCATTGTTCTAAAATCTTTTTCAAATGCTAAAGTTGTGCCTAAGGGAATAGTAAGAAATGTATGTGAATCTGTGGGGAATCATTGTGCTGGCCACATTTGTGGTTGTTGATTTTGAAAATGTTAATCAAGCTAATATCTATGATCTATTATTAGGAAGGAGATGGATGAAAACAGTGGATGCCAGACCTGTATGGTCTGAAGGCACTTGCACCATTTCCAATGGAGCAACTCTCATCAAACGGCAAACAAAACTGATCCATCACGCTAACATTAGGTTCATAGATGTGGACATACTACTGAGGAAGAAGATTTGGGTGTTTACAATTTAGGCCTGGATGCTAGTATACATGAAGAGGTTGTCAACTTTGCTTACATGCATGTTGAATCTCCTGATCTGAAGGCAAAAAAAGCCTATCTCTGGTTTGATGGAGGTATGTCAAAAAAACTGGGGATTGCTTCTTCTGCTGCTATTTTGAAGGATGCAGATTTTAAGTTGATGACTAAGATAGGGAGAATTCACCCTAATATTTCTTCTAATGCAGCAGAATACAAAGCCCTCATTGCAGGTTTACAAGAAGCAAGGTGTATGAGTATTTCTCATATTGTTATTTATGGAGACTCACAACTTGTTTGTAGACAAATCTTGGGAGAGTATCGAACTAAACATCAAGACATGGAGGATCTGAGTGCTCAAGCAGGAGAATTATTAACTTTTTGATCATTGGGAGATTTTACATATTCCTAGATCTAAAAATTTTGAAGCTGACTCATTGTGCAGAAAAACCCTTATGGAGTATTTGTCTGAAGGAGCTATTCAAGAGGATGTCTTAGATGAAGAGGAGCTTTCCCAATTCCATCCCATCTTAACTATCAACCTAGCACAAGAGGAATCACTTAAAGAGCTTGAAGTGCATAAAGGAGGTATATCTAGGACCCTGCAAATGGGAGACTTATATAATGAAGGTGATCAAGGTAAAATGGTTGAGTTATTTGAGGATTGGGTGGATGTTTTTGCTTGGGAGTATTCAGAACTGAAAGGGGTTGATAAAAAAATTTGTGAGTTTGAAATTAAGGTTCGAGAAGATGCCAAACCTGTTATGCAGAAGTTGAGAAGAATTAATTCTTCACTTTTGGATCTTATCAAACAAGAGCTGTTTAAAATGCAGGAATCAGGATTGATAGTTGACATTGTGAACCCCTCTTGGGTTTCTTGTATTGTTCCAGTTCTAAAAAAGAATGGTTCCTTAAGAATATGTGTGGATTATAGAGATCTAAATAAAGCTACTGTTAAAGATTGTTACCCTTTGCCTTTTTTGGAAGAAATCCTTTATGCAGTGGCTGGTAAGTCTATGTACTCATTTTTGGATGGTTTCTCTGGTTTTAATCAGATTAGCATCAAAAAGGAAGATCAGTCTAAGACATCCTTCATTACTCCATGGGGAACTTATGCAATGAAAAGGATGCCTTTTGGCTTAATGAATGCCCCTGCCACATTTCAGAGAGCCATGGACACTGTCTTTGCAAGCATGACTCCAGAACAATTTAGAGTCTTCCTGGATGATTTATGCCTAGGTACTGAAGTAAGTGACCATATTTCAGAACTAACAAGGATATTTATATTGTGCAGACGAGCTGGAGTTAATCTAAATCCCAAGAAGTGCATCTTTTTATCATCTAAAGGCCAACTGTTAGGCCATGAAGTCTCTGCCCAGGGTCTTCAAGTAGCTGAAGAAAAAATCATTGCCTTAAAGAAGCTTCAGGTTCCTAAGACACTTAGAGATGTCAAAGAATTTATGGGGATGACTTCTTTTTTGAGAATTTATGTGCCTAATTTCTCTCACCATGTTAGTCCTATTTCCAAACTAACCAGAGTAGGCCATGTTAGTAAAAAAGAAAGTAAATACAAAGCTGTTGTTTGGACTGATGAATGTGAGAAAGCCTTTGTGCAGATTATAGAAGCTATTTGCCATGCCACTCGTTTAAAAACTCCAGATCTCTCACTGCCATTCACAGTCTATATTACTGTTACCAAAAAAGCTGTTGGAATTGCTATTTTGCAGGAAAAGCACCCCATTGCCTTTGCAAGCAAACAATGGTCTCAAACTGAAGAAAGGTATGCCAAGATTGAAAGAAGTGCGTTTGCTCTTATTTTTTTGATAGAAAGACAGGGGACATCTTCTCGCAAAAAATCTCGGACCACTTGTCTACATGCGTGAGAATCCCATGCCTTTTTGTATGGTAAGAAATTGGAAAACCCAAGCTTCATAGGTGGGCTTGTAGGCTCAATCTTATGATTTAAAAGTAAAGGTCATCCATGTCTTAAACAACCCGAGTTTGTATTTACCTGCTGCTTATTTTGAACATGAGGAAGTAGTACAAGAGGAAGAAATGACCAACCTTGTTGTAAATGGGCAAGACTTTTCAGATAAACAGGCTCAAGGTTATAAAACAACCTATTAGAAGATTCCTCAATATCAAGAGATACCTCCCGAATTTTCTAAAAGCCAAGCTTACAAGTTTAGACTAAAATGTTTGACTTACTCTTTGGTTGGAGATATTTTGTGCAAGGTAAACAGGGATGGTGTTCTTCTAAGGTGTGTTGATGAAGATGAGGCTGCCCTGGTACTTGCTGAGAATCATAAAGGTGTTTGTGGTGGTCATTTTGCGTGAGACACAAGCGCCAAGAAGATATTAAGGTGCGGATATTTACGGCCTCATCTATTTAGAGATTGTTATCATGTCATAAAAACTTGTCACCAATGCCAAATATTTGGTAAGAAAATTTTGCATCCTGCCCCTCTTACTGGAATTGTGTCCCCAGGTCCATTTCAAGTTTGGGGACTAGATTATGTTGGCCCTATAAATCCCCCATCTTCAGCCCAAAGATGAATACATTGTTGTAGCCACAGATCTATTTACCAAATGGTCAGAAAGGTACCTTTGAGAAAAGCAAATGCATATACCCTTTGCCAGATTTTTTACATGAAAACATTTGCTCTAGGTTTGGCATCCCTTTTAAAATTTTGACTGATAGAGGCTCTACTTTTTATTAATGAGGTTATTAATTTTCGTCTCAAGTCTCAAAATCAGGCATGTGAAAAGCTCAGCCTATTATCCTCAAGGAAATGGCCAAGTCTGAGTCTACTAACAAAGTGCTTAAGGGTATTTTGGTGAAGAGGCAGGTTTGCCAAAACCAAAAGATTGGCATTTGAAATTATATGATGCCCTTTGGGCTCATAGAATCCTTGCTAAAAGCTGCTACTAATGCTTCTCCTTTCAGTTTAGTTTATGGAGTTGAAGCAGTTATTCCTGTTGAGTTGGAAATTCCCTCATTGAGGATGGCACTCAAATTGGACCTGGAGTTTACTGAAGCATTAAAACACAGGTATGAAGTTTTGCTAAAATTGGATGAGGATAGATTTGATGCAGAAAATCTCAATCTACTTAAGAAAGCTAGGAGTGCAAAGAGCTTTTAAGGCGACTCACAAGCTCCAAGATAAATTTTCTCCATTAGAGCTGGTGCTCAAATGGAATCTTTGCAGATGAAGGTAAGCTATCTAAATTTGAAAATCCTTGGGAAGGTCCTTATCGATTCTAGGAGAGGTCGGGTTGCTCATCTTATAGGCTGATTGATCTTAATAGGTTTAGAGCTGCCAAATCCTATTAACATTCAAAGATCTTAAGAGATATTGGCCTCGGCATGCATGCTTGAGCCTATTTGCTTCCACATAATTATCTATTTTGGCTTAAATTAGGCTAATTAGTTGAAACTTTAAATTTCTTTTGAATAGATTTGCATATTTGATAGTTATGTTGCTGGATTTGAATTGGTTTCTAGTTGTAATTCTTACTTAGGAGTTTGCTAGTGTGGTTGTATTGAAATCTCTTATAAGCTGTGCCATCAAGATAATTTTTCTTTTGAGGTTGACTAATGTGTATTCTTTTGAAGTAAAGCCATGCTCACAGATTAGACAAGTTTCAAAAAAGAAGACCAGAGATTTTTCATTGATCAAAAATAAAAACATTACACATGTTACATTTCAGATGAGTCTTTAAAAAGGCTAGATCTTTTCATCAAGCCCCAATGCTATCAGTTTGGCCTGAATGAATGGTAGGTATCCTGTTTGAAGGATCAACATCCAGTAGCATCCAAAAAGACTATTGAACCCGTAAAAAGCTTTTCATGGTGCCAAATACATAGTGTTCTTCATCCCAAAGGTTCTCTTTGAGAAGTTTAAAATGCATTTCTTTTATCATAAGAAGCATCAGAGAGCCATAGTTATCTGCTAGCATCCTGTGAGAGTAAAATAATTGCCTATATCTGTCAAACTGAGCATCTGTCAGCTCATGGTGGTGCTTACATAAGAAGTAGTGTATATGTAGCATCTGTATGCATTCCCTTGAAAAAATTCTGGCCCAAAGAGCCTTTGTGTCCCGATATCTGTTCAGAGCTGTTAGTTTTTCCTGATAAGTTTTTTGTCCAAGAAAGCAGCACATTGCATGGTGCTCATGGTTCATGTCTTCTTTGAAGAGTTCTTTTTCGGAATCAGGGAAGCTTGTGTCAAAATTCTTACCCTCTATTATGCACTGTCTCAGATATGCATGTGCACTGAGTAAATTTGAGCGTGGAAGAGGTTCTTCATTAATTAAGACATTGTCCCATTCTCGCATCTCAGATTTACTTCTTGCGTGTCTGATCACTCCATAAGGAATGGGAATACGTGGCTGGATCAATCTCGGGGAACACTCCTAAATTGTTTGGTTCAATTTGTTACATTGTCCCGGATGGGTGTATGGTAGGAAAAAGGAGCCATGATCGGGAAAGGAGCTCGAGATTACTTGAGCTTCGAGCAGAAGAAGAAGCAGATTAGGTTTTCGA
The DNA here is from genome assembly GCA_021234155.1 of Isoetes taiwanensis. Classification (NCBI taxonomy): domain Eukaryota; kingdom Viridiplantae; phylum Streptophyta; class Lycopodiopsida; order Isoetales; family Isoetaceae; genus Isoetes; species Isoetes taiwanensis. Next base: position 281,227 of record JAJEKV010000234.1, read on the forward strand.
TTCGATGGTATGAATTTTTGAAAAATTCAAATGGTTGTATGAGTAAGATTTTGGAAAAAAAAAAAACAAAATTCCAATGGTTCTATGAGTAAGATTTTTGAATAGTTGAGGTCTAGTTAAATATGGTAGAGATTTGCTATGCTTTAACAAGTTGAGTGTTGTCATTTCAGGTCCATCTGCTTACCACTTTCATTTATCTTGAGTTGGCCTCTTTCCATCTAGCCTTGTTTCCTTGTGCAATCCCAAGAGTGCTAATCCTATATTGATATTCACCTTTTTATTTAGCTTTTCGAGGCTAATTTGCTTCTCATTGTCATATGTGTTCACTTGTTCTAAATTCTCACTTGTCTTAAGTTGACTTGTCTTACAATTATGCTTTGCTACCTATTGAACTCTCAAGAGTGCTAATCCTATATTGTTATTCATCCTCTAATTAGCACTCATGCTAACTTGGTTATTATTGTCATATGTAGGTTCATCCACTTTTTCTCCATCTTCACCTGTCTTGAGTTGACCTACCCTCCATTTGATCTTCTTCTCCTATCATTCACTTCATCACCCTATGCTCGCCCCATATTTTCCATCACCGCAGAGTAAATCCCCCCTCTCACCACTTGATGATATTTGAAGACCCTTCAGTTAGCATTTTTCCTTTGAGGTCTGAGGGGACCAGCCTCATTCTTTCCTTTTTGAGGAGATGTTGCCCCTTTTTGGGCAACATGGACCAACATGATACTTAGAGTTTCAAGATTGGAAGATATTTGTTGAAGTTTGGAAGACATGTGGTTAGCTTTTGAGGTTTCATCTTAAGTTATTTCCTATCACTCATGGGGTAAGAGTTAGTGCTATTTTGATCTGCTAGAGTTTGGAAGAAATTTGTCCAAGATTGGAAGACCCTTTGGGATCTTGCTTATATAGCCCTAATTCTTTCCTTTGAGGAAGTTTTTCTAAGTTACATTTTTATTTCTTGAAGACCGTGCAAAGGATATAGCAAGTTATACAAGGAGCTACAAAGCATTTTGCTCAAATTCATTTATATGGAGCTTAATTGAGTTGCACCAATGGTTTAGGAGTCACACTTATGAAGATGGTCACTTGGGAATTGATATTTGCTCTTATATTGGCCTTGAAGTTTGGAAGATTTTTTTTAGAAGATTGGAAGACCCTTAGGCCTTGAGCAAAACTATGTTCATCATAAGGTATGATTTGAGCTTTTGAGATAAGATCATGTGCTACAGGGGTTTCCATCCTTCATCTATTCCACCTTTCCATACCTCACTTCCACCTTTTCATACCCTCTTCCATTACTTCACTACCTATATTTTTATTGGCCTCACCATCACTTGTAAATTGCTCTCAAAAGATCATAAAAAACCTCAAGAGCAATGGAGTTTGATTTTTACCATCATCTCATCCTTCTAAACCCCACCATAGCTTTTTCCACCATTTTTCCATTTGTTTTATGATTTTTTTTCCACCATTTCCAAGTTTGAAAATCCATTGACCAAGGTCAAAAGGGCCAAAATTTCAGTATTTCGGGTTTGACCTGGAAACCCTCCAGATTTGAAGCTTGACCAAAATGAGCTAAATTGGCTTTTTTAAAAATCAAAAAAAGACCTTGGGAAGCCTCTCAAAATTTATTTCTTGGGATGCGTGCCAGAGAAAATAAAAAATAAAAACCTATTCTAGCCTATATCTACCCTATCACTATTTTCCACCTCAGCTTAAATTCCACCTCAGCCCCCCCCATTGGTCCACATGGCGTGGGGGGCCTCGAACAACACGAAATGGCACAACCCTTCTGCGTGGCACGCAAATTCAATAAGCTGACTCGGACTTTTCAATTTATATCCTTATCTTCCAGAACTATTTAGGCCTGTGGGATATATCGAGCCTTGCAAAAACCCTAAACTTCTGGAACCTGCTAAATCTGGCTGATTGGTGCCCAAATCTGATTGAATCCCGCCCTTTTGCTCCCGATTCATCCTCCTAGACCTTTTCCGAAACCCCTGGAACTCTCTGTGGCACTTGATCTATAGAAACTTGCTCAAATTTGGCCGGAAATCACTCAACCGAGCTGGTTTTTGGGAAGGACAGTTTTTAATCCAAGAATGCAGATCATTTAAGAAACCCCCTCGGAGATATACCTCTGTGATCTGGGCGCATTCTATATTCTTGATATTTTCATGATCTGTTCTACTCCAAATTCAGCTAATTCTGCTCGAGATTGAAGATTAACTGCATTGTGTTTGAAGACCGACTGTGTTGTGACTGACCCGACATCAAAACTTCTACTACAACTCAAATTATCTTCTTATTTTCTTCTTTTGATGATTTCTGGATTTTTAGAAGCTCACAAGTGCCTTGAGATTTATTCTCAGGCATTATTTTGGGAATTATTTGCTGAGACTTCAGAACTCCTGTGATATCTCTGGTTATAATGCATATTCTCTGCCTGGAAAAATAGTGTTAGCATTTTCTCATATTACAAATCTATTACTGCCTGTCAAAACCAATAGAAATCAGATATTTCAAGATGAAACCAAATTTAATAGTCATTTCTCATCCTTAAATAGACTTGAGTAGTGTTTATATGCAAAAAAGACAAAGGAAAAGTAGCTTTTCCATAAGCATTCTGATCGTGGCCGTAAATTGAGTCCGTGGTCTATCTCGAGAAAAAAACATAGTGTTTGCTTATCAATTAAACCTTATGCACGTGATCTAGGGTTCATTTTGAAGTCAATGCGCACAAATCCCAACTCAAAATTGGCCACCAAACTCCATCTGCAAATTTTGGTTCTCTGTTTTGGCATTGACCACTTTTTGACTGAGCTTTGACATTGATTTTCTTGGTCTTCCTTTATCCAAATCAAGACGGACTTTCACCGGTAGCTTCCTCGCTTGTTTGTGAACCATACCAAAATCCAAACTCAAAAATCTTTAAAGTGTGATTCTTTGGATTGATTTTGGCTCGGCTTTTTTTCGCCGAGGTGGATTGTAGTGATTTTGAGAAATCTAGCATTTCAAATTGAGTTCTTTTGCTTTATATGATCGAGGATTGATCACCCTAAGTGATCTGGAGGTCCTGACCAGTTTGTTTGCACTTCCTTTGAGGTTAGACTAAAATTCCAGGTTTTAGGCTAACATACATGCCTTGAAAAACTGCCACATGCATTTAACCACAATTTTGTGATGATTGTGAATGCTCCACATGAATTAATTTTGTTATAGGTTTACATGAACATAGTTCATTAGAACTACTATTCCAGTTCTTTCTTTCCTGTTAAATGTAACTGCAGGGCAAAAGGATACAATTGGTGATCAGTGATAAACTGAGAGACCCAATGTACCTTTTGGCCCTTGCATCGTTACCAGGATTACTGCTAACGTTTGCATGATTGGCTGCAGGTACGGGTCTCTCCTCCAATTGTCTCTTCTTTTGCTAGCATGGTTGCAGTTAACATGGAAGTCTATGGAATAACCAAGAACAATTGTAACTGTGTACTGTACGTCTACACTTTACAGATTATTGTTTTTGGTATACACAATTAATTCATTAAGTATTCTACTTTGCATTTTAATTGCTTAGTTTTATGATACTTCTTAAAACTTTGTCGCTACTACTTTGCATTGAGGAAGCGTGGTTTTGGGACTTGAGAAATCAGTCTTCTACCGTGTGACTTTAAGTATTAAGTGGTTAGATTAATTTTATGACAAGTAAGATTATATAGCACCAGTACTTTGAATTGCGGGTATTTTGCAACTACTTTTCATTAAGAATACATGGTTTTGGGGCTTGAGAAATCAGTCCTCTACTAGGTAGCCTTAATGGTTAGTTGTTATGTTCTAGTTTATAACAACTAAAATTAAAATAGTACCAGGATCTGTGGGATGGGCCTGGGTAACGCCAGGACAGACCTTCTCAAGCTCTAGCGAGGTGCTAGTGTTTGGAGTAATAGTGTTTGCTAGATTAGATCCTAGTAAATAGCTAGTATATATACTGAAACTTCTGTTTTTCTGTTCTAGGACAGATAACCCAACCCCCCCTGGTAATACTAATACTAATACTAACGCTCTGCTTCTTTACAATAACATTTCTACAGACACGGTAATTTAATATAACTTATAGTCCTCAATTCTTGCTCGCTTGGTTTAGGGTCAATAGCTTGGCTCTCATTAAGGGGGTGGAATTTGAGACTTTAAGTATCCATAGAATTATTTACTTATAATCCGTGAATTATGCTTGATGTTATTTTGCTAGTCACTCTTTGAACTAACAAGAGTTCATCTATTACAGAATCTCAAAAATGTTTCCAAACCATGCTACATTGGTGAGTTTTGGATTTTTAAGTTCAAGAATTCCTGGATACTACTTTTATCCTGGATTGTATGATCTATCGCTTCAAACATGGAAGCCAGACATTGTATCGCATGCTACATTGGTGAGTTTTTTGTTTTTTTAATTCAAGGATTCCTGGATACTACTTTAATCCTGGATTGTATGATCTGCCACTTCAAACATGGAAGCCATACATTGTATCATATTTTGTTGCTGCCTAAAACATAAGGCATGCACATACAAAAATTCATAGTGAAGGATCTTTACTGAAGAGGTCCTCACAAGGCTATACTAAATATGTGGTTGTGCCTCACTATCATCTGGGCAAAATACAGGTAGAACAGGGTCCTAGCAGCATAAGCTAGGTACCTTGCGCTACCTAGCACAGAATAATTATGCTGATTGTTAACACATAAATTGTTCTACCTGCGGTTGGAGGTAGGTTTCTATATATATATACATACATATATATATAAATTGGCTGTCTCAGGGCTGTACTTTCATAGCCTAGAATAGTGGGAAGTTCCCCAGCTCCACTTCTGATATGGGTGGGAAGCTCCTTATGCTAGTTGCCAGTGGCCACTGCCTAAGCATAAGCCCACTATCTGGGTTGCTTTATTCTAAAAAAGACGGGCTCAAAGTTTATTGGTTTCCCAGCCTAAAAAAAATTTGTGCTGTTGTACAAATGCCACGCCCAATATTTTGTGGTTCGCACTTGGTTGCCAAATGGCATATGGTAACAAACGGATGTAATATCCAATTGTATTATTATAGTGAGCTCAGGGTGACCCATGAGGTCAAAATTTTCCCTTAAGCAAATTTAATACTTGAATATAGGTGGGCAAACTATGGTTGTTATTTAGGGCTTGATTATTCACTTATGTGGAGCCAAAGATGGCCCCTGGCATTAACAGGATGTGCCCTTGCTAAATGAGGCTGTCTACATTTGCCTCACACATATTGCCTTACAAAGGTTGGTAGTGTTGTTGATACATAATAAGCTTCCAGATTGGGATTTGATTTTCAACAAGGCAGTCACATGTTGGGTGTATCGCCTTTGCCTTTGTTTGTGGCACCAAGAATATCATGTTGTGGCAATATGGGTAATACCATAATATGGAAAATACCTCAATAACATTCTATCTTGGGTAAGACATTTTCATGGTGAAAAAATATTGTAGTACGTTACACTATATGAAAAAACATGTTGGATGGGAGTGTTGCTAAATTTGTTCCCATTCTTGAAATTTAACATACGTGCTACCTTTACATGGGAGCATATGTTAAAAATATGGGAAGTTGGATTTCAAATAATATTTTTTGTTTTGAAATGAGCCACTTGGGTTTCTTTGCATGCATGCAAGTGCATGCAATGCATGCGTGCAATACTTTTGTAAAAAGTAAAAAGAAAAAGAAAAATGTTTCTTATCTACATGGGGTCTTTTTAGCCCACGTTTCCTTATGTTTCAAAAAAAGGAATGGACCAATATAATACCATGGCAAGGTATGTATGAAAAGTAATGTATTTTGTATTTTGGTAAAATACCAAAAATTGGATTTTGAGAAATGGACGTCTCATTTTCCTACAAAGATTAGGGCCAATATCGTGGCAGTTCTGATAGCGCCAAAATGGCCGCCCATAAGGGCAAAACCAGATCGTTGATGGGTGACAGATATCAGATTCTGGGTTTTCAGATGTAGCATAGCCAGATATGGCTTCGTCCATGACCTGCACTGGCCGAAAAGCCATGGGCCTGCATTTCGGCATGTGTAGTAACTGAAAGAGCAGCTCAAAATTTTGTTGATGATCTGTGCCTACTCGAATACAGCTTTGCCAGATCAACTTCGAGTTACCCCTTTGCTTAAACCTGCAGATCTGCATACAATGATGGATCTCTGTGCAGTTATATAAACATGGAACAAAAAGGTATTTTGCATTGTTATGTATAAGCTGTCATTACCTTATTTAATGATTACTTGATGATGATAGGGTGCTCCAGTGGCAGACCCAAATAAATGTTGTTCATTGAGAACTGGCTCTCATATTTTCTGTTATAAATGCTCAGAGTTTGTGCTACTGAAAATGGAAAGAGCCGCAAAGAATGGATCCGAAATTGGAGCTAGGCAAATCGGTTTGTAATCTTGCTGAATATTTGGAATGAATTGTTTATTGGTGCCACTTCTATGCAGCACCATGGTTTGCAAGGGAAGTTCCACCATGCATACAAGGAAATTTTATGACACAAATCGATGGCCTACTCTATCGATTCACAATGACTGGTTATGGATTTGGAGCTTTTCCGTCTCTGCGAATATCAGGTTAGAAATGCATGATAGATCAAACAGTATCATTCAGGTTTGACATATTCTATGTAAATGATATGATCTTTCTATGATTATGGTATGATCTTTCTATGACTATGTTCTGCTTATGACCACAAGTGGAATTATTATCTGATTGTGAACTTGGAAAATGCTTAAATATTTTATGCTTTGTTTCTAAGATCATGATGCTGGCTATATATTATTATGGCAATCCAGCAAATGTAGACCATATGGGCATGCTTGGTATAGATTTCTTGGTTGTACATGCCTTGAAAAACTGCCACATGCATTTAACCACAATTTTGTGATGATTGTGAATGCTCCACATGAATTAATTTTGTTATAGGTTTACATGAACATAGTTCATTAGAACTACTATTCCAGTTCTTTCTTTCCTGTTAAATGTAACTGCAGGGCAAAAGGATACAATTGGTGATCAGTGATAAACTGAGAGACCCAATGTACCTTTTGGCCCTTGCATCGTTACCAGGATTACTGCTAACGTTTGCATGATTGGCTGCAGGTACGGGTCTCTCCTCCAATTGTCTCTTCTTTTGCTAGCATGGTTGCAGTTAACATGGAAGTCTATGGAATAACCAAGAACAATTGTAAGCGGTAATCGCATGCGCCTACACTTCTGATTATTGTTTTTGGTATACACAATTAATTCATTAAGTATTCTACTTTGCATTTTAATTGCTTAGTTTTATGATACTTCTTAAAACTTTGTCGCTACTACTTTGCATTGAGGAAGCGTGGTTTTGGGACTTGAGAAATCAGTCTTCTACCGTGTGACTTTAAGTATTAAGTGGTTAGATTAATTTTATGACAAGTAAGATTATATAGCACCAGTACTTTGAATTGCGGGTATTTTGCAACTACTTTTCATTAAGAATACATGGTTTTGGGACTTGAGAAATCAGTCCTCTACTAGGTAGCCTTAATGGTTAGTTGTTATGTTCTAGTTTAAAACAACTAAAATTAAAATAGTACCAGGATCTGTGGGATGGGCCTGGGTAACGCCAGGACAGACCTTCTCAAGCTCTAGCGAGGTGCTAGTGTTTGGAGTAATAGTGTTTGCTAGATTAGATCCTAGTAAATAGCTAGTATATATATATATATATATATATATATATATATATATATATATATATATATATATATATATATATATATATATATATATATATATATATATATATATATATATATATATATATATATATATATATATATATATATATATAATTGATATCCCTGATGATAAACTAGAATGGGCTATAGAATTCTGCAGAGGCACATATCTTATGCATCAAATATGGTGGTTCATGGAAAGCAACAACAGAAGAATGACAGATCAGCAGTTTGAGTACTATTGGGGAATGCTATTATCATCACGGATGAGGCTGGCGGATGCATATGGCACTTTGATAATTTTGATGTCCACTACCAATGCAGGCAGTCGATTCTCGAGCTAAACCGGGGAAATGGCAACACTCTTATACTTCAGCCTAATTTCCGAGCTCACCATGAATTCCTAAACACCTACCATTTCCACACAAATCATTGACTTGTACCTCTCCCTTTTTTGACAAGAAACAGATCTGCATATAACTTCTGCATCTTATTAACATCTACATCTTTTCTTCAGAATTGGTGCGCTTCACTCACTGTTAAAGATAACACATATCACAACTACTCTTTTGTTGTTATAAAACATTGCTATGTGCTTTCAACAAAGACCTACTTCATTTGTATTTATTTGCATGCTTTATCATGAGTAGCCTACCTATAAAGGCTCACTCACTATGTTGTACCTTTTTCTATAATTAATGAAAAAAACCCCATTCACTCAAAAAAAAAAAAAAAAAAAAACAATTGAGCATGGAATTGAGTTTCTTATATTATTCCCAAACAAGGCAAGACACAACAACATATATTCAAAATTTCTGAATCATTTCCTAACCTGTAAGAATGTGTTCAACTATTCTTCATCAGACATGCTATCTTCATCAGACAAAACCTCGGGCAAGTTTTCTAGAATCTTTTCCTCATCTGTCTGGTCTAGCCTATAAACAGTTCGAGCACCTTTCTTGATCTGCTGCATGGGAACTCGAATATACAAGTGACTTTGGCTCGTTTGTCAACAACTCATACATCACCTTTCACCGAGGCTTCTTTCTATAGTAAATGCCCTCCACAACGGTTTCACCTCTCATAAACAAGTTTCTGTTCTACTTGAAGTCATTTTCAACTTCAAATTTTGGCTTGGTGCATAGCAACATCCAAAATACAGAATCCTCCTCATTCCCTTTAGGTGCAGCAACTGCAAAGCTGTCTCCTTCTCTAAGTGCTTCTGCAAGTACATTTGCCACAGTTGAGTGGCCTGGTAGACTTGCGGGTCTCTTCTACATCCGCATGAACATTGGAGGATGGTTCAACGACTACAAGGTTCCATTCGTCTACATACAATTTGTTCTCACACATGTCCCATTTTCCATCCAAACAATTGCTGCAAAAACATGATAGCTTTCTGGTATGTAGCTGTGTTGGATTTCTGTCTTGAATCCATGGATCAATGAATTTGCCGGTTTTAAGGAATTGTCTCTGCACCCCAAGCCTTTTTTCTGTTGATATCCTCAGGTTTTATTTCCCAGAAGTATCTCCGAACTTTTCTTCCATTTTCAGTCCACTCAGATGTACCACATTGAAATTGTTTCTTTGCAATTTTCATCACATCATGGGCATTATCTAGTTTAATGTCAGGATGTTTAAGCTGTAGACCTCGTATCCATCTTTTCAATTCTGATGCCTTCCCATCATGTTCATCTTTTCCATGGTTTGATCCAAAGAAGTTCCACATCATGTTGACCTCTGTATCACAACTGTACCTTCCAACAAAATAAAATGATCTAGTTGCTTTGAATTGTGATGCAGCACCATCTGAAAATACATAGTGTTGTTTGGGGACATTGCCTTTCTGCTTTAAGTACTCAAAATGTTTCATAAAACAATGTTGAACAAAAAGTGTGTCATGTTCCCTATCATCCGACACATAGTAGTGTGTTTCCTTCTCAATGGTGTCTATCGTGGATCAACCTCGATAGGTTATTTGAACAAATATAGTTATCCGGTTGTTGACCCCAAACGCATGGATGAACTTCATTTCTCGCTCCTTAAAAGTATAATTCTCTGCGAAGTCAACCACGAATAATAGGTAAGCATCTCAGGCAAGTTATCAAGGAGTTCTTTTGTAACGGCCCGTCGCCACTTATATCCGAAGTTGTGTAAAGGAAATTTTGGAAGCTTCTCCAACATTTTGTTCACCGGTGGAAGACTTGCGGTTTCATTGTGTTGGTGAACGAGCTTAGACTTCTTCTGCCATCTCTCGAATACAGTTTTTCATAGTCTAGGTATTCCCACTTCACCATGCCACTATCACTAGATTGTTCATGTGGGCAGATAGGGAACTTCTTAATCCCACACTCTTTACACTCACCCAGAATGCATTCCCTCTTATGGTAAGGTTGGAAGCTAGTTTTCTCACATAAAATTCGCGCTTCTTGCAGACTTCTTGTGCTACTTATTTTGTATTGGGCATCATGCATTCACCATATATGTTCCGACTGCAAAAGTCGACAAAGTGTAAGTGTAGCCTTTTGGGTGCTTAGTTCTCATACTATTGAAGCCATCTATTAGCATCCGTGATTCTAACATGGTATATACAAAAAGAACTATTGAAGTCCTTTAATTTTACAACAAACCATGGTTTCAGCTTTTCAAACATCCTTTGTTTGATCATAACACTAGGATGTTCCGCCTTGAATTTCCTGAACAATTGCAACTGCAAGATAACAAGGTGATCAGCATATTTATTGCACACTACATTTTCCACCACACTAGGCACCACATAGCATATATTACAGACATTCATCTTACACCTCGTTATTCACCACACTAGGCACCACAAAGCATATAATACATAATTTATTGTACACCATATTTTTCATCACACTAGGCACCACATAGCATATATTACAGGACATTCATCTTACACCTCGTTATTCACCACACTAGGCACCACATAGAATATATTACAAAGATTTATTTTACACCATATTTTTCACCACACTAGGCACCACACCTGGCACCACACTAGGCACCACACCATGTTATTCACCACACTAGGGACCACATAGCATATATTACAGCATTTATTTTACACCATGTTATTCACCACACTAGGCACCACAAAGCGTATTTATATTTAGAGCATTTATTTTACACCATATTTTTCACCACACTAGGCAAAGACATATCATATATCACAAAGATTAATAGGCACCACACACCACAAGCAATCACTAACCACAAAGAACCACATATCACAAGCAATCACTAACCACATACCACATTAACAATAAAAATGTGGTGAAGATGAAGAAATGAAATAACCACGTGATTCTTCCGGATAGTGAGTGGCATGATCCTCTCTTACATTTCGTTCCAATCTTCCTCGAACTTAACATCCTTTGCATTTGAGAGACCCTACTGTTTTCGGTCCAAAATTGCTGCACAAGTTCTATGACAGAATTGGGAATTGCATCTGCTCTTCTAACTCTTTTGTACAAAACCCATTTCCCCCCTTTGCAATCTATCTCTTCCCTCTTCAATTTTGCTTTGGTAAGATTCCTAGGATGAACACCCAGCAGTTTACCAAAACCCCGAGCACTGACAGGATTAGCACTTTCGGTATTAATGCTTCCTCTTACGGCCATAGCAAGGCAACTACTCTTGGCTGCTAAACTGTCATTGTTGTTAGACTTCTTCACAAGTTGAATGGAAGCCCTGAGGTTGCTGACCACAATGCTCTTGGCTTGCAAATCTTTCAGCTCTTCGCCAAGTCACGCTTTGTCCATTGTGTCATCCTGCAGAAAATCTAGTAAAACCTCTTTCTTATCGCTGTTAGACAAGCCTTTAGTGGTGCTATGAAATGAAGATAACAATTTTAATACCATCCGACGCCTAGTAGAGGCCGTTCTGGTGGATCCTCCCTCTGCTGATGCAATTTTTGCTAATTCTTCTTTAGCTTCCCTTTTTCTTTTCTTTTGGCATCTTTTATGATCCCGTTCTTGTTCTGGAGTTCTCTTTCTCTTACATGTGCTCGGTTTGAGATTTTAGGCAGATTTGCTTCCAAATTAAATGATGAAGGTATGAACGGATTGATCCACAACCGGATTAAGCGCCATAGCCGTGTGCTTCGTGAAAGGCGGGTGGGTCGTGGGTTTAGAAATCGGTTCGGGTGGAGATTGGAATGGGACGGTGGCGAGGGAAATTGAATGGGGCGGGTGGCGAGGGAATCGGGTTGTTGCAGTTCAAGAAATGATTGAATCCGGGCAGTACATGCACTAGGCGCCAAACAAACATTTAAAATCGCACCACAAATTTGATATCTCCCACCACATTTTTAGGGGGGACAGGGGGGACACCCAGGGTGTTCCACTACAACATGCTTTCACCCAAACCCTAAAAAACTATACGCCAAAACTATTGGAAAAGTTAGACGTGATTCCAGCTTTTCCATAATATAGCTATCCAGCTGTAATAGCTTTAAACACGTTGTGAGCTATTGGATTGAGTTTTTTGCCCAATGGTTTCATGTGATAGGGGTCCCGGTGCTACACACTTGACACTAAGAAGTTTCCTAGTAAAATAATGGAGCTGGAAGAATTGACCCCCCAGGACGCATTGCCTTGCCTTAGCTTGCTCAGAGTTCATAGCAAAGGGAAGCAAGAAATTCCAAGATTGCTAATATGAGCTTCTAGAAACATCAGGAATACTAGAAGGGCTTCAAAAGTATAAATGCTTACCTTACCCTAAACAAAATGAAGAAAAAGAATAAAGTTGATTTGAAGCCTGCTTTGCTCCACTTTGGAAGGGAAAAAACCTAATGATTGAACCATTTACAGTTATAACAATGCAATCTCTGCATCCTTAAACTGGGTGCTTGAAAGCAAGGCCAAAGATGAATGGATTTGTAACCGTCCTTACTCTTCTTCTGTACTAATCAAAGACACCATAACAGCTTTCCCGTTAATGTAGGAGCTTGTGTGTTTTTACATGTCTCTGCAGTAAGTGTGTTACTCTGCAGACATATCATGTGTGATGTCGAATGTTGTTACAGTGCCACAGCTTGATGTTTGCAAGAGTGGACTTGATTTGTTTTCTGAATTATCTTTTTAAATTGTCAGATAAGAGTCCCATCAATGTATTAATTGGCCATCAAAGAAAAAGTTCATCCTTACTTGGAATACTTCCGATAAATACTTCATCCTTATTTGAGAAAAAAATTATTGAACCATTGTATACCTGTATGCTTCAGCGATCCTCTGCTGCTATATCGATTGCTCTTGTGATTTAAAGCAACATTTAAGGTAAAATTTAAACTCCAGTGAGTAATTCCTAGAAATAATAGAAGTCGGATGAGAAGCGCATCATCACAGCGACATCTCTGTCGTTTCAGAGAGGAGAGAATGCCTGAAAGGGAAAATGCCAAAAATTAATCGGAAAGCAAAAAATATCTAACCTGCAGCCTGCACAGTCTCCAAAATCCAAGCACATTTTGATAACCCAGCATTGCTCCAACGATTGCTCCGGCTCTAGCATGCAAATACCTTGATTCGTTTTGTACAAACCCTAAGCAAGGAGGCCGTTTCAATTAGACTAAGCGACCCATTATCCACAGTCCGAAGTTTTAGCCGCTCACTCACCGTTCCAAATTTTCGTATGATTATATTATAGGGAGGAAAGGAAATAATGCCGAAAAATTAGGTCATCATCGGAAAACTACTTTTTTTTCTTCCAAAAGTCACACCCGGAAAAGGGCACACCGACATGAAAGAGAATGGGCAAAAACATTTTAAGTAAGTAGATACGTATCCCCTTTCAATGATTATCCTTATATTGATATATTATTAGGCAAACTTGGGAGTAACACATTAACATGTAATGTTTGCCATGTTTCATAACCCAATCACCGTGGACCACTCCCCCGTGCTTTACTCCATATCAGTTAGCTCTTTGACCCGAAAGATTAAGCGCATGGCTAGGGAGACCCGCAAATCAAAAAACCTGACTCAGGCACCTGCGTCTGGATTTGATAAACCCTATGACCCCACAATTGAGCCATACCTTCAGGCAGCCCCCTTCTTTGGGCCCCAGCGTCCCATCCTGACCCATCTTTCTGGTGCATCTTTAGCTACGGCCTTGGACAGGATTGATGCTCAGCTCCAGTGTTTGCCTTCAGGGATACTTGCCAGGTTCCACACGGTCTGCTCTACCGTTACTCTCACAGATACATCTGCTCAGTTGCCACTAGAAGACTGGGTCCAACTTCTTGAGTTATTGCTACCGTCTGCGGGGCACAACTCAGCTAGTCACAATAATGTTTCACCAGTGTCTAGCGCAGCTGACCATGTGAGTGCTATGCCTGCGGCCGATGCTATGCCTGCTATGCCTGCGGCCGATGCTATGCCTGGGACTGATGAACCGGTCTCAATGCCCGCATAGCCTCCGCTTGAGGATTCGTTGCCCACTGCCCATGCCGAGGTCCCACCTTCTGAGTTTGGTAGGGCCACAGAACATGCATCGACCCTGACCTTGCGTATTGTAGGTCTGAAGGAGACAGGTAACTCGCCTGCTACAGATGAGGCTGCCTCTTTTTTCAGTCAGGTGATGCACATACATGCCGACGGCATCCTTTCGGCCCAGCGGGTTGGAGCAGCAAGGCTTGACCGCCCCCGTCATCTCTTGGTTTTCTTTCAGGATGCTCTTTCCAGACTGCACATCTTACGGCATGGCAATCATTTGAAGGGAACCACCTTCTCTGTTCAGGAAGATTTGACCCCAGCACAGCTTTGCAGGTAGAAAGACGAGCTATGCCGAGTGTGCGAGGCTCGCCTACAACAAAAATGGGCAGTGTATAGGGGAGGCCAGGCTATCATTCGAGATCAGTGGCCGGCTGATCCCTGGACAATTTTGGCATAGCCACGGGCTCCCTGTTTTTTTGGGTTGGTTCAGTTTCCTTTATTTGTGTGTTGTAACAGGGCTTAGACCCCATGTTCTGTTCTGTTTTTTGGGTTTCGGCCCTCTGTTCTGTTAGGGCTTATGCCCCCTTTGTTTGTTCTGGTCCCATAACCTGAATGGGTTCCGTGGACATTAAAATTTCTTCCTCCCTTCCTTTCTTCCTTTTCCTTTCCAATTATGTAACACTTTCCCTAATTGTATAAACTTTTGCACATCCGAATTTTGTTATATATACGCTATTAATAAAAACATGAACTCTTTATTCATCTGCATCAATTGTACAACTATATAGTCTCCCTTTACTCCAGCTTCTACTATACTACTTTCCAAGATTTTGCTCTGTAGAGCATAACACGCCACTCCCCCCCGCATCCCTACCGCGCAACCCCTCTTTCCACTTCCATGCAGACAGTAGCTGGTATCCTTCAATTTCTGGTAGTCTCTTCACTTGAAACTCCCAGGTTTCAGCTAAGCATAGGACGTCGTCCATGGGTAGCCACTGCAGTTCCAATAATTTACTGTAATTTTCTGACCTCCCTATTTTTTTCCCCTGCCCACTCTAGTTGTTCCCTTGAGTACTATCTGTTCGGCCACTGGATTGGCTGACACTCACCAATGTTTCTTGCTCCTGAGGACGTTTTATCCCCCTCGCTTCTTTTCCTTTTACCTCTGACCCATCTTCTTGGTTCACTTGGACAATTGCTCCCACCTCCACTTGCTTCCTCATCCCAATGATGGATTCCTATGTTTCGGATGCTGGTCCCTGACTGCCTGAGGTTGGGCATCGATCATTACCCTCGTGTATGCCATATTTGTACTCTCCCACCTCTTATTTGAGCTCGAACCCACTCGTTCTTGAGTTTTCTTAATTTATCCGGTGTTCCTTTCCTTCCTCTCCATCTTCATCATTGCTTCTATTACCCGTATCCCACTCCTTGACCACTCGGCTTTCCTTATCACCCTCTACTTTGTACTCATGTCCCGTAGTGTGAGTGTGATGTTTATATGCCTCGCCCTTCCTCTGATCACTCCTGCCCTTTCTGCCCGTACTATATCCGATCGTGGTTCCCCCAACTCCCTTTGGAAAAAGTTTGCAGTCATATCATATACATTCTCCTTAGGTAACTCTTTTATTCCGATGACTCAAACATCATACCTTATTAGCAATTGTTCCCTCGCTATTCTTTCTTCTAGTTCTACTGCGAGATTGGAAGGGTGTGCTCCTCTCTTTTCTAACTTCTCCAGCCGCTGACTGATAGACATCCTATCAGCTTCCGCTTCTTTGCTTGCAGCCTTAATCTCTTCCAGTTGCCCTTTTACCTCTGTGATCTCCTCTTTTTGTTTCCCAACTGCATGTTTTAATTCTATGATGCTTTTATCTTATTCAGCATGATTGTCTGCTGCCCTGCTAAATTGGCCTTTGATAAGTTCTCTATTGATGTTTTGAACCGATGAGAAATCCTCTTCACTCGGGTTGATTGTTCGTCCTTCACAGAACTGTTTGCCATCTGTACCAATATCCCGACTTATATATCCTGAATTGTTTCCCGTTCACATTTTGGATATAAATCCAAATTCAAATTCAAATTCAAATTCCCAGTTATAAATGCTTTATATTCCCACTGATTCCATCTTATGATTACTGTTTTCCGCTGCCTTAGGTGTCCAGGTCATCCTCAGAGAAATACTTCCTGGTTCTGCGTCTCCATCCAGTATACAGAGTCATTTTCCATTGCATAGTATTTGTCTCATCTATAACAGCCATTTTCCATTGTATTGATTATGTCCACTTCTTTTTTCTCATCATGCGATTATTTGGATAGACTTTATGTGCTAGTTCTTCAAGCCTAATTTTGAATTGCGGCTGTACGTTATCAAGATTCATCTTGGCTGGAAGGTCATCCATGTTCTTCCCTGGAAGACTGTTCTCCTTCCACACAGATGTGAATTCTTCATATGGCACATCTTCTTTCGTTATCTGTTTGGGCTCTTTTGGAAGGGGGCATTCCTCTTCTATTTGTGCTACGTTATCTCCAGCCTGTAGTGCACCATTATGATATTCAAGTTAAGAAATGCCTGTCATGTATTACAATATTTAATACATGCATGTCATGTACATCTTTAAGTCTGTGCAGTA
Source organism: Isoetes taiwanensis (assembly GCA_021234155.1). Classification (NCBI taxonomy): domain Eukaryota; kingdom Viridiplantae; phylum Streptophyta; class Lycopodiopsida; order Isoetales; family Isoetaceae; genus Isoetes; species Isoetes taiwanensis. Next base: position 298,113 of record JAJEKV010000234.1, read on the forward strand.
AAGCAAAAACATCACTACCTTGGAAGTGGATGCTGGGATTTCTGCAAAAATGCAAACACAAGCAAAAGTTAGTTGTAGCATGTTAAATGAAAATGGGAAAAGAGGCACTGAAATGGCCATATGGCTATGATACAGAACATTGAGACTGTAAAGCTACCTCTGTCTTCTATGTCTTCTGAATCAACTTCATCAATCTTGTGGATGAGATTGAAGACATCACCCTCTTCAGCATCGATGAGATTAATGACCAAATTCTCATCAGCATAAACATGATAATCATATTCATCATCACCATCATAATTACCACTCTACATTTCATAGGCTTTTCATTCTACATTTTCCACTTGTAATGGCATTCTTAAGTTGTTTAATGCCCTTGCCAGATATAAAATTGTTGGTCAGGTCCAAATTGTCCATTTTCAAGGGCATTAGCCAGCGCATGCACTTCCTCATTCTCTATGTTCAAACCCTTCATATACAGGTTCTTCAACCTACATCTGTTGCTCTTAAGGGCCTTACCTAGGCTTATCAACACTTTATTCCCATCAACACTGTACTTAAAGTCGTCTGAATCCAAGGTCTCTAACTTACACAAGCCACTACACAAAGCCTCAACATCGGCATCGGCAGAACTATAAGGCATCTGCAAGCTGATCTTTAAGGTTTGTAACCTGCAGATCTTGGTCTTGAGGGCTTCTATAATTGGCGTATATAATTGGCATAATTGAGGGCTTCCATAATAGGCATAACAGTATTGGAGGTCAAGCGTTTGTAAGTCACAGAAGCCACTAGTGAGGGCCTTCGCAATGCTGCTAATACTTCTATTGTCTAAATATGATTGTCTAATATGCAGTTCTTGGAGCCCACAACTCCCTCTCATCATGCCATATGCGAATGCCTCCCATGCAATTTTGGAATGGTATTCACAGAGAGAAAAAATGCATGTGAAGCAAAGATACCATCAACATAACAGAGAGAGGGCCTACTACTTACTAAAAAGCTTTCAGAATATTTTGCAGCATGTCTTTCAGGATAACTAATAAAGGGAGTTGCACCAATGCCCAATCCTACCAAAAGTAGGACATCATATTTTGCATAATCTTGCGCTGGAGCTCCATAGGGTCCATCGATAGCAAGCTTAAGAAACCTAGAACACGTAACTTAACAATAAGGCAATTGTTTGAACTTTAGAGCAAGCATATTCAAGTACTTGTTCTCGTGTTTGCTTTCTTCTAGTACATCTTCATGACCTTGTTGAGAGGTTAAGATGGCCTACGAGACACTTGAAAATTGTAATTAGATTCTCAAAACCAACATATTCAACCTCAAGCCAACCTCTGAGAATGTTTCTTCATCTCTTCTGTCCAATCTCCTACAGTGCATATATGCACACTGAGATAGTCATCTCCTGGTGCAGAGGTGATCGCGAATGGGTACCTGTCCATAAAAGCTAGACTTGGAAGGGATTGTCCAGTGAATGGAATATTGACATACGCTAACCATTCAAATGATGATATTTATGGGCACTGCAAGAAGATGTACATTCCACTTTGGTACCTCAATCCAGGCGGCTTCGACATGTGCAATGCCAAAACATTACTCGGATAAATTGCTGCCTATAAAACATGTATTTCAAGTCTTTTTGCAAATTAGAAAACATGCTACTGAGTTTTGTTGCGTTCACTCTATATTATTGTGACGTTCCAGCACAGTATACGGTCCCAGGACGTATACTGTACTGCCTCGTCACGCGTACACGCCACTCCGACTGACGTGTACGCCGACGTGTAGCCAGACGGGTAGCCCCTAGGGGGCAACTTGCAAGGTATGTGCATTTATTAATGTGCACATTTACCAATGTGCACATTTATTAAGGTGCACACCTTTCCATGTGGATACCTTTATGCCACCTCGCCATTAAAGGCAAGTGGGCCATTCCCAATTATCCCACATGCCTAAAGGGATAATTGGAAACCCTAGCCCTAACCCCTTGTCTATTTAGGTAGGAAGAAACCCTAACTTGCCATTTTCGTCCATAGGGTTCTAGAGCTCTATTTTGGCTGCTCCAGGGGTCAAAACCGCCTCCCAGACTCTGTCTGAGCGAATTGCACCATTAGTTTTCCTTGATTCCAGCAGTTCAGCAGGATGGTCGAGTTCAGGGCAGGAGGAGCGACCCAAGGATCAGGTATTTAGTCAATTTAATAGCCTAAACCGTCTTCCAGTCATTGAATCAGTAGCCTATTAAATTGCCCATAGCAGCCACTTAGATCCACTTAGATCCCCAGATAGCCTAAACCGTCTTCCAGTCATTGAATCAGTAGGTTTAGCCTATTAAATTGCCCATAGCAGCCCCTTAGATCCCCTTAGATCCCCAGATAACAGACTCTAACTCTATGATATAGATTAGATTTAGTTCTTCTGTGATGTATATGGATGATGTATCTCTGTGAACTCCTTGTATTGGGAAGGGGGGTAGAGACCCTAAAGCTTGGTAGTATTGGGAAGGGGGGTAGAGACCCTAAAGCTTGGTAGTAGATGCTCCTAGTTAGCCCTGAACTCCTTGTATTGGGAAGGGGGGTAGAGACCCTAAAGCTTGGTAGTAGATGCTCCTAGTTAGCCTCTCTAGCACACTTGTCAGATTCGGCCTGCCCGTGCCAAGAAAGCACAAACCAGTCTCTAGCACACTCTAAAGCTTGGTAGTATTGGGAAGGGGGTAGAGACCCTAAAGCTTGGTAGTATTGGGAAGGGGGTAGAGACCCTAAAGCTTGGTAGTAGATGCCCTAGTTAGCCCTGAACTCCTTGTATTGGGAAGGGGGTAGAGACCCTAAAGCCGGGTAGTAGATGCTCCTAGTTAGCCTCTCTAGCAATAATGTAGATTCGGCCCGACCAAAGCTTGGTAGTAGATGCTCCTAGTTAGCCTGAACTCCTTGTATTGGGAAGGGGGGTAGAGACCCTAAAGCTGGGTAGTAGATGCTCCTAGTTAGCCTCTCTAGCACACTGTAGATTCGGCCTGTGTACAGTAGCACAACCAGTCTCTAGCACACTGTAGATTCGGCCTGTGCACAGTAGCCACACCTGGTTGTGGGTGAAGCCACACCTGGTTGTGGGTGAAGGGGCCAGACTGGTAAGGAGGTTCGTGTTCTGACTCTTGAACGATCCCTCTGGTGGCTTATAAGGAGGTTCGTGTTCTGACTCTTGAACGATCCCTCTGGTGTGTAACGCCTACCGGGGATCATTGTGACTAGGTCTAATGGCTTGCCACTGCGTGTGGGCAAGGCATGACACCCGTGGGGTGATGCGTCACTCTCCAGTGGTCAATCTATTTGAACCTCATCTTAAAAGGATTCCCACAGTAGCGGAAATTGAACCTCCCACCCACATGGTTGAACCCCCCCAAACCCCCCCGTGCCAACCACTGAGGGCGGGCATCGTTTATGTTTAAAACATGATTCTTAATTAGATTTAAGCTTTAATAATGTTAGATAATATTAATGGCCAAGCCTTAGACTTAGAACCAAGACCCTTAGGCTAGATAGAGACAGCATCTGCATTCATCATAGCTTAGTTGTCATCTTATCTTGCTAAGTGTCTTCTTGTCTACATATAGGTAGTATAATTAAACCTTTTTCTTAGAAACCCAGCTAGTTGCCATTCCTAAAAACATGCTCAGAAAGTATAAAATTTAGCATCAAAATCCACCATGTCTCATACGTCGCGCCAGGAGCAAAAATGAAACTTTCATTATTGGTCTGGGCGCAACGTGTGAGACCATGAGGTTAGAAAGGTCTAAATTAAGCCATGTAATAGGATAATAAGTGTTTTAGCCCATCCTAAAGGGTAGCTTATAATTTGACCCAGAGTTGGCCATCTATAAATAGACCTAGGACCCCCCCTCCCCCATTTCTACGTTCCTCTTTGGAAAAATCGCCCCCTTGCTAAAAAGGCGATTTTAGGGCGCCCGACCTCCGATCGACATGGTTGGACGGTTTTTGAGTACCTGACTTCCTTTTGTGTAGTCTGTGTCGTAGTTTGAGTTTAGTTGGAATCTCTATGTTGCACTTCGTGCCTTTGCTTTATGGGTTCTTTCATGACTCTTTTTCCAATTCGACACATGGCGCGCACCAAACAGACCGCTCGACTTCCTCGACAAGGCGAAACAGCCAGAGGCCAAGGAGGCCGAAGAAAACAAGGAGCGGAAGGGCAAAGGCGTGGAGGAGCCCAAGCGAGAAACGAAGAAGACCCCGAACGTCAAGGTAGTCATCAAGGAACGACCAGCCAACCAGCCAGCCCAGGAGTAGGGATCCCAGGGAGCAACGAAAGCACTAGAGGAAGAGGACATTGGATCTCCGGATTCAATGGATGAAGAGACCCAAGAAGCTATGAGCAGATAGAGCGGGAGATACAGGAAAAGGAGAGGGCAGAACGAGATCAGGAGACCAAGGTTCAAGAAGCAACAGAGCCAAAACTAGTGCCGCATTTTGAAGATTGGACAGCCTGCACAGTTCATGCGAAGAGGGTGACACTAATGAAGAAGGACATGCAGTTTGCCAGCTACATCAAGGGAGATCCAGTTAATATAAAGAGTTTGGACTAAGTAACGTGTGTAATCTTACTTAATTAAGTTGAGCTAGTAAGTTCCAGCTTTTGTTTTAGTTAAAACTGACATTTTGAACAAAATTGAGAGGATGTCTCACACGTCGCGCCAGGAGCGAAAATGAAAAGTTCATTTTTGGTCTGGGCGCAACGTGTGAGACCATGCCCCAAAAGTGCCCAAAACAGCTCCAAATTGTCCAAATAAGGGGTCAATTCTGCCTAACTCGATGAGTCCAGCAGAATTAGACCCTTATATCACCCAAATTGAACAAGTTTAACCCATTTAGAGCCAATGTCTCACACGTCGCGCCAGGACAGAAAATGAAAAGTTCATCATTGGTCTGGGCGCAATGTGTGAGACCTCCAAACTTTGAACCTCCATAACTTGAGCTACAGAGCTCCAAATCGCCTGAAATTTGTTGCAATAGGACCGTTAGACAGCCTAGAATCCACTATGATCTCAAATTAGGCTAGAAATGTCAAACCCCAGCTCAAAATGACCAAAACTACTCAAACCCTTGAATTGTTTTTCCAAACTGTGGTTTGTTTGTAAATAGAAGCATACCCCATTAGTATCTCACAAGTATTGCTCTCGGCTCAAAGCTGATGCCTTACTCCTAGATAGAAGTGCCCAAGAACACCCCTTTGTTATATCATCTAGACCTCAGCATAGCAACCCAAGTCCAACTGTTGGTACATCACCTCTGCTCATGCCAAAGGCATAAACCTTGACCTAATTCTGTGTCCTTCTAATAGAGTTTGACTTATATAGCCGCCACATTGACACTCCCTATTGCCAGGGTACTTAGAAGGGAGCTAGAGTCTAGAGCTGCCCAAGTCACTCCATGTGTAGAGATTGGACTCCCCCAAACCAACTTTGCTAGGACCTTAGAGTATGCCTCAAACATTATGGAGGTTTTGCAAAACAACCCTCATGTCATGCCATACCACACGTCCTAATGTCCATAGACTTGGAGATTATAGGTATGTCTCCAATAATGCTGCTCGAGCCATCTTGCTTGCTTATAGAGCCCAAAATGTTGTAGGAGAGCCCTTCAAGTAGACCCTTAGACTCTAGAATATACGAGCGTTACTTTCGAAGGACGGGGCCAGAGCCACAGAAGAGCTAGAGGCGCAACTCCTTGAAGACATCAAGGTCCCAGCCGATGTACAAACAAATAAGGAGAGGAGACCGAAAAGGCAGACCCAAGAGAGGGAAGCACAACGACAAACACCTCAACCGACAAACGAGTAGAACAGAACACCACCGGCCTATCATCAATCTTCATCAAATGGGAAGAATATTTGGTAACCAACGGCATCAAGAATTTTTCTAGATGCACAGGCCGAATCTACAGTGTGCTAGAGAGGCTAACTAGGAGCATCTACTACCAAGCTTTAGGGCCTCTACCCCCCTTCCCAATACAAGGAGTTCACAGAGATACATCATCCATATACATCACAGAAGAACTAGATCTAATCTATATCATAGAGTTAGGTTCTTTAGTTAGAGTCTGGTGTCTGGGGATCTAAGTGGCTGCTATGGGCAATTTAATAAGCTAAACCTACTGATTCAATGACTGGAAGACGGTTTAGGCTATTAAATTGACTAAATACCTGATCCTTGGGTCGCTCCTCCTGCCCTGAACTCGACCATCCTGCTGAACTGCTGGAATCAAGGAAAACTAATGGTGCAATTCGCTCAGACAGAGTCTGGGAGGCGGTTTTGACCCCTGGAGCAGCCAAAATAGAGCTCTAGAACCCTATGGACGAAAATGGCAAGTTAGGGTTTCTTCCTACCTAAATAGATATATATATATATATATATATATATATATATATATATATATATATATATATATATATATATATATATATATATATATATATATATATATATATATATATATATATATATATATATATATATATATATATATATATATATATATATACTATCCTACGACTAGGATCTAATCTAGCCAAGGCACTACTCCACACTTGACCACTCATCTACAGCGTGAGACAGTTTGTCCTGGCACTACCCAGGCCCAATGCTTAACAGATGTATATGTTGTAAAGATAAACAATGGATATAATCCGGATTCAGAGAAATGTCAAAGGCATCATTGTTATATGTGTATGCTCAAGTTCAAGCCGCCATAAGTGGCCTATGGCACAAGCCTATCCGTCATTTATATTGTATGCATATATTAGAGTCAATAGAAGTAGGCATTCTGCTAAACATACCCAAATAATGCAGTGTCAGTGGCCAAAGTAGTAGAAGTAGATCCATGCATTCAGGTAAAGTACTAGTCTAAAGCATAAACGCTAGACTACAACATATAAATCTGTTATGCAGTATATGGATGTGAACTTTCGTATCAAGGCAGCCAGCATATATTCATGAAAAACCTTAAACCATGCAGTTTAAGATTGATACTAAATAGTTTCAGCATGAGAGACCTGGTGTTTTAGAAACAGAGTTGTCTATAGAGTCACATAGATCTATTTGTAGATCTGTACATGCATTACTATTAAGCAAAAATCTAGCAGTTTAAAATGCGAGAATTAAGACTCAATCAATAGTGGAAAAACCAAATATTCTTTAACTTATACGATTTTACACGATATATTAAGACTGTAGCATTATAGTTTATGCTTTTATGCCAGCATATATAAGCATTCAGCGGCAAGAGGCAGGCGACATGTAAAGCTAGGATATTTTTGCCAGCATGTTCACGCATGTAACATCATAGGACATGCAAAATGCCAGCCAAAATGTTTTTTCAAAAACGCCTTTTGCTCAAAAAGAAAAAAGCATGACTAGAAGAGTAAATATTATCCATAAGTGTTTGCAGATTTTGTTGTAGAAGTGTTGGTGTAGTATGTCCATAATCCAAGTAACCAGAACTGAAACAAGTCATAAAAAGGGGGGAACTCCACGTTACCTGCAGCCAACCAGTACAAAAATTAGCCAAAAATGGGTAATCATGCAAGGGCCGTCAGGTAAGCAAGGGAGCAATCCCCAGTTTTCATCCGGCTCCTTTCTCATTGTGACAGTTAGTGGAAACAGAAAGAGGACTAAAGTTAAAGCAAAAAACAGTATTTGTAAAGTCGGTATAAGCTATTGTTACTTGATGGCGCATGAGTTTGCAATCTCATATCTCATTCTATTGTTCTATAGTACTCGCCTCCACCATACCAGAATCATGCAGATATAAGCTGTAGTAAAGCAAATGAGACCTCATTATGTATGACGTCGCCAGTATCATCCTGGGCAGTCACCGGATTGTTGTAGATGGGTGCTCCCTCCTCAGTATTAGCATTCTCAACCGCTTTTGCATTAGCCGCTCTTGCCAAACATCTACGAATAACACTAGCAGCTCCAGCATTTTTGCTCTTAACAATTTTGTTGCGATTTTCAAAGTCTGCCTTGGTGCCCTTCTTATTTTTGGATCCAGGGGGACGACCACCTCCACGCTTCTTCTGTGGTGTCATTCTCGGTAGAGCAGCTCAGCCGAACAACAGAATCACTAAGGCGCCGTATAAGAGTTTAGGCAATGCACCGTGATGAGCAGATTCTGATCTTATTCTCTGAAATTCTTTTTCGTATGCATGTGTCATGACTACTTGCCAGTCATTGATCAAATTCCAGCAACCAATAGTTAATAAGATGGCTAACATTTAATGTGTGTATCCAGGCCTTTAATTCTATAGAATATGCCAAGAATATGCTCACGTACCTTTAATTGTGGTCAGGATTTATGCAATCTTGCATGGATCTTTGTATACGACTCGTGGCCTACACAGATCTTTCTTTATTTGAAGCATGAAATCATAAATGGTCACCACACTTAATAACCCTCAGAATTGTTAAAATGTGTACCCCATGCATAAAAGTTAATGGGGGACTAACTATGGTTCCTAGTGGAAAAAATTATACGTGCAAATAAAAAACCACTACTTATGTTTTCTTATTGTAGTGTGAAATCTCATAGTCTCGGTCACATCTTATAGGAAATCTTGGTGTATTGCATTGCACCTCTTATAGAGGGTAAGTCAAGAAAAAACAAAGGTGGAACCTGGAACTTTCCGCAGTGTCTATAATGAAAACCAGACAGGTTTTTTACCAAAAGTATAGTTTTAATACAATGACATATGGTAGTGAGGAAGTCTGCTCTAGACTAAATAACAATGTGTGGTATTCTATGGTACAGTCCATGCACTATATGTTTTAAGCTTTATGCATATGGCCATTCTTGCTGGCTTATGTCATGGTTATACTAAGTCACCCTGCTGTAGAGGTCCAGCCGATCAGTGACGCTTTCGATACACATTGTCCCAGTTATCCAGAGTGACCGTGCTGTAGGTTCCAGCCGTCTCCAGCCGGATATATATTTATATTTATATATATATATATATGTTAGCCTACCTCCTACCGTGGGAGATAGGGTCCTATTTAATCAGAGATTAATGCTAAGGTGTAGTGGGGCACCTAGCATTTCTGCTAGGACCCTACTGCACCCATATAGTTTTAATTCTAAAAAATATATAACTGCATGCAAGTATATGTAGTAAGAACATACCAGTGTTTTAGAAGTGGAATGAGGTCCTGAGCATGGTATTTAAGCCCGGGATAATCTTGTTTTAGAGTGCTGATGACATTTATCCAGATCGTTTTTCTGTCAAAGCCGTTGTTCAGAAAACAGTTCATAATTTTGCCCATGTCTATGGCTGCTTGTCTTGCATTGCTGTGAACGTACAGGCAGGGCATAATCTGTGAGCAAATCACTCTACTAGCTTGTAGATATGGCCTGCAACTGTCCGCTATGACATATTTCTTTACTGGAAAAGGAAGCAGATCCCGCTTGTCATATTTTATCGTTTTATAAAGTCCAATACAAGCATCAATGACTTGAATCTTCATGTTAAGAAAATTGGCTGTAGTTCCAATCCAGTCCCGTGACTTGTTGCCAATGTAACCACCAGTTTCATTTTTAATCTCAATGAACTTCATGTTGTAGAGACAAATTTCTGCTGATAAACTTAGAAATTCATTGGGGTTGCCACAATTGACTAATAACAGGTCATCCATGTACCTGAATGAGCATCTAAACCTTTGAATATCCTTATATCGTCCAGCCTTAGCAAGCTTCATGATAAAACTGACCTCGTACCATGCTAAGTATAGATTGCACCAGTCTGGTGAGCATGCGAAACCCATTGGTATGCCACTGCATTGTCTCCATGAGCTTTCATTATTGCAAAGCCAGCAGTTTCTCAGCAGCCAACCATTTATGGAACAGAATTTTGCGCAGGTCATTTCTGTCCAGCATTCTGGTTGCTTAGACTTACAATCCCATTTTGTCACAAAGCCACCATTCACACTATTCTTTCTTTTATAGAAGAGTTTGATCCTTTTATTGATATTTTTTTGAAAATCAAAAGCGGTATTGATTATCTTGTTCATGATGCATTCGAGGCCTTCTTCTCCTTCCAATGGAATGGATTCGTAGCATTTAGAGATGTCTGCTACAAATACATTGTAGATTCTTTCAGGCAAATTAAGCACAACCTGGTATACAGAATCTATTATCCAGTTTGGACTGAATCCTTTAGGACAAAATATTTCAATTGCCTTACATAAGCTTCTTGATATTTGAGGCCAAATGTCAAGTATGCTTTTCAAGCATTGAGCCAAAAGATCACAAATTTCTGAGAATACCGATCCATGGGCATTAGTAATCCATCTGAAACTATGCTTGTGGGCTTTATATATACCAAGCAAATATGGTAGAGGCGGGATTTCCTCCTCCTCTTCCTCTTTATTGAGGAGTTCCCTTATGGCCCTATTCATTTCTTTTTGTACATCTTGTACTGGAATGGAAGAAGCAACAAAATCCTTACTGTTAAGTCTTTCTATGGCCAGCTTTTTGGCAAGCAGGGGGCAAATAAAACTCGGATTGTTAGTAGCTTTATCAATTCCGGCTATGTATAGGTTTTTCACAGTCCACTCCAATTCCTTTAAGGCAATTTCATCATCCTCAAGGACATAATGTCTGATCTTGCCTTTATCACTGCTTAGGTATTCTTTCAATTTTCCAAGAGCAACTTCCCTAAGAGCAGTCTCTAGGGCCCGCACTTGCCATGGTTCTAGTTGTGGCAGATCAAATTTGTTAATTTTGAGGAAAGTATGGAGACCATCAGAAATAGCCAATAAGCATTGGTTGATGTTGCACTTTTTGTATGGGATGTGATTTAACCCCTTTTTGAGTAGATTTCTGAGATTTTTGTTTCTGATAATATTGCAGTCTGTAGTAAGGACATGCTGGTGCTCTTTATCAATGTAGTCTTTCATAGCACGGCTAGAGCATGGACATTTTGGAGACTTTTTACTGACAAAAGTATTAAATGGTTTATAGCAGATGTCTACAAGTTTAGCTTCATATCTCCATCCAAACTTGGTGTCGGATAGCACAGTCAAACCTTCCTCACCGAGAAATGGTGGGATTATATTCTCCAGAATATCTCTAATTCTCAGCGCATCCATTAATCTGGAATGATATGTCATATGTACCACCCGTGACCCATTCTCAACTTTTTGGGCTTTGATATGGATTCGTCCGTTGGCGTCTATTTCAAGACATCTACGTTCATCAGAAATAGGCTCCTGTATTTAAAGCATTGTATTTTAGTGAAAGTCCATTCTAACTAAAATTAGTGTTGTGAGCGACAGATGTAGTTTTAACCTAAAAAGTCTTAGATCATACTTTTTATAGATAAGTCCCCACATTTTGCTGTAGGGGTTCCAGATCTTGGGTATACGGCCAGTACACCTAACGGGTTCACCCGAGATTTACTTTACCATATGGTTTTAGTAAAAACATCTTGCATACAGTATATGAGTTTAAGGCAAGATTTTAGAAAAAACATCTTACAAACAACATACACGTTTTTGAGAAATGGTACTGACCTTTATATATCAGAGAGGTCCATAGTGAAGCTCATGTTGATTGGTCCAGCATTAAATTTGCTAGTATTGACTCCTTTAGTGATAGATGCGTCACCATCCGTGTTCTTCCCAGCTGGAGTTATATTACCTGTAGAAGTAGATGCAGACGTAATATTGGATGTACTCCCCTCTTCCTTATCTTTGGAGCCACGATAAAACATGCGAGGAGGATAAAAGCTTTTAGACAAAGTGTCGGAGGAAACAAAGTTATAGCTTCTCCTTTTTTGGCTTTGTTTTCGAGGAGGTTTGCTTTTTCCAGTGGATTTTTTGTCAGCGTAATCTGCTGGCCTCAGCATCATGTCTGCAATCAGGATCATATGATTATTTCCAAACTTTTTGTACACATCAATCCTTGCGTCCTTGCCATATTCCATGGCCATTTCATAGATTGTTTTTCTGAAATGTAAGTATGCCCGCATGGCATAAACCACCTTTTTTAAATTATTGGACAGCAGCTTGACCAATGTTAAGAAACCCTCAATGCAACCATGCTCTGGAAAGACAGTATCTAGATTATTTAGTATAAACCAGATTCCTTGATCAAACCAAGTGATGTTTTCTCCGCACCCTCCTCCTTTTGGCAGCATGTCACAGGCACACTTGAAGTATGGGCAAAAAGATCTCCAAATTTTTCTCAGAAGAAAATCTCCAGAAAGTTCTCTCAGATCTGCCATATGGTTCTTCTGATTGCAGTATATTCCATTTGGGCATGTGCAGTCTTTGTCAAAGATCATGGTGTCAAAGGGCACATTCACCTTTTCCTTCTCAATATAATACTCTCCTTTTTCAATGGTCTTTATAGCCTTTGCGATTTCTGTGTCATCCAGATCTGCCATGAATTGCCAGGCAAGTCCTGATATGGGCGCAAGAGTGCCCAGATTACCAGTGCTCCATAGGACATTATCATGCTCTTCTGCAAGTGCCTCCACCACATTTGGAGGTAGCATAGGGAATAATGCGGTATTGGTAAGATCAAGAGCATTGTATTCAGCATTATACTCTTCAATTCTTTTCTCTCTTTCTAACCGCATGTCCTCCTCTCTTCTTTTTTCAGCATCAATTTCTTGTTGCATGGGACCATTTGTTGGGGCGTTTGCTGGTGCTTCTTTTTCTGCATTTGTGGTGTCCAGTCCCATAGCCATACAATTAAATAATTTATTGCCCAGAATTGGTGTTTCTGGTGCTTGTACTTTCTCTTTTTCAGCCATCACGGGTGTAGGCTTAGCAGTTTGCTTTTTGCCTTTCTTCTTTATCACATCCACCTCATATTTTTCAAAAAGTCTGTCTATGGCACTGTGATAATTTTGCTGAAATTCCATTTCTGCCTCTGTTCTGTCACATATCAGTTCTTGCATGTTGCAGTATACTACGTCAATGATATTGCAGTAATTACTAGGCTCGCTTTTCATCTTTTCCGTTAATATGACCAGCCAGTCACTGAATCCAAGATAAGCAATGGCAGACAGTCTGCAATCTGTAAGGAGTAATTCAAGTTCAATCATTCTTTTATGCATGCTTTCATCATTCAGGCAGCATATGATGGTTTGTACGGCTTTGCTGGGCACTTGGCATCTGAGAATAGGAAAACCCAGCTTCCTCAGCTCCGGGATCCATAGTGATTCTCTGATAAAGCCTTCTGATCCACTGTTTGTAATCTGCCATGTAGAGCAGAATATAAGTGGATCATACATATTTCTCAGGAAGTATTTTCTATTAATTATCCACAATCCAGATAAAAAGCAAGAGTAGAACATGGAAGTTACCATAGTTAGAACATTAAACTATAGTCAACATTGCATAGTTACGAATACGTGAGCTCAAGCATGCAACTTCAAGAATATGTGGGAGTGCAAGTTTTAGCATTTTTAAGTAGGTTCAGGCATCTGTAAGCAAGTTTTAGCATCTGTAAGCAAGTTTTAGCATCTGTAAGCAAGGGTCACACGTCCTAGAACGTGCAAACAAAAGTTTCAGTATATATACTATCCTACGACTAGGATCTAATCTAGCCAAGGCACTACTCCACACTTGACCACTCATCTACAGCGTGAGACAGTTTGTCCTGGCACTACCCAGGCCCAATGCTTAACAGATGTATATGTTGTAAAGATAAACAATGGATATAATCCGGATTCAGAGAAATGTCAAAGGCATCATTGTTATATGTGTATGCTCAAGTTCAAGCCGCCATAAGTGGCCTATGGCACAAGCCTATCCGTCATTTATATTGTATGCATATATTAGAGTCAATAGAAGTAGGCATTCTGCTAAACATACCCAAATAATGCAGTGTCAGTGGCCAAAGTAGTAGAAGTAGATCCATGCATTCAGGTAAAGTACTAGTCTAAAGCATAAACGCTAGACTACAACATATAAATCTGTTATGCAGTATATGGATGTGAACTTTCGTATCAAGGCAGCCAGCATATATTCATGAAAAACCTTAAACCATGCAGTTTAAGATTGATACTAAATAGTTTCAGCATGAGAGACCTGGTGTTTTAGAAACAGAGTTGTCTATAGAGTCACATAGATCTATTTGTAGATCTGTACATGCATTACTATTAAGCAAAAATCTAGCAGTTTAAAATGCGAGAATTAAGACTCAATCAATAGTGGAAAAACCAAATATTCTTTAACTTATACGATTTTACACGATATATTAAGACTGTAGCATTATAGTTTATGCTTTTATGCCAGCATATATAAGCATTCAGCGGCAAGAGGCAGGCGACATGTAAAGCTAGGATATTTTTGCCAGCATGTTCACGCATGTAACATCATAGGACATGCAAAATGCCAGCCAAAATGTTTTTTCAAAAACGCCTTTTGCTCAAAAAGAAAAAAGCATGACTAGAAGAGTAAATATTATCCATAAGTGTTTGCAGATTTTGTTGTAGAAGTGTTGGTGTAGTATGTCCATAATCCAAGTAACCAGAACTGAAACAAGTCATAAAAAGGGGGGAACTCCACGTTACCTGCAGCCAACCAGTACAAAAATTAGCCAAAAATGGGTAATCATGCAAGGGCCGTCAGGTAAGCAAGGGAGCAATCCCCAGTTTTCATCCGGCTCCTTTCTCATTGTGACAGTTAGTGGAAACAGAAAGAGGACTAAAGTTAAAGCAAAAAACAGTATTTGTAAAGTCGGTATAAGCTATTGTTAACAGTAGCGCATGAGTTTGCAATCTCATATCTCATTCTATTGTTCTATAGTACTCCGCCTCAGCCATACAGAATCATGCAGATATAAGCTGTAGTAAAGCAAATGAGACCTCATTATGTATGACGTCGCCAGTATCATCCTGGGCAGTCACCGGATTGTTGTAGATGGGTGCTTCCTCCTCAGTATAAGCATTCTCAACCGCTTTTGCATTAGCCGCTCTTGCCAAACATCTACGAATAACACTAGCAGCTCCAGCATTTTTGCTTTTAACAATTTTGTTGCGATTTTCAAAGTCTGCCTTGGTGCCCTTCTTATTTTTGGATCCAGGGGGACGACCACCTCCACGCTTCTTCTGTGGTGTCATTCTCGGTGGAGCAGCTCAGCCCACCAACGGAATCACTAAGGCGCAGTAGGAGTTTAGGCAATGCAGCGTGATGAGCGGATTCTGATCTATTTTCTGAAATTCTTTTTCGTATGCATGTGTCATGACTAGTTGCCAGTCATTAATCAAATTCCAGCAACCAATAGTTGGTAAGATGGCTAACATTTAATGTGTGTATCCAGGCCTTCAATTCTATAGAATATGTCAAGAATATGCTCACGTACCTTTAATTGTGGTCAGGATTTATGCAATCTTGCATGGAACTTTGCATACGACTCATGGCCTGCACAGATCTTTCTTTATATGAAGCATGAAATCATAAATGGTCACCACACTTAATAACCCTCAGAATTGTTAAGATGTGTACCCCATGCATAAAAGTTAATGGGGGACTAACTATGGTTCCTAGTGGAAAAATTATAAGTGTCTACGTGCAAATAAAAAACCACTACTTACGTTTTCTTATTGTAGTGCCTTAGCATGCCAACCATGAAATCTCATAGTCTCGGTCACATCTTATAGGAAACCTTGGTGTATTGTACTGCACCTCTTATAGAGGGTAAGTCAAGAAGGAACAGAGGTGGAACCTAGAACTTTCCGTAGTGTCTATAATGAAAACCAGACAGGTTTTTTATCAAAAGTATAGATTTAATACAGTGACCTATGGTAGTGAGGAAGTCTGTTCTAGACTAAATAACCATGTGTGGTATACTATGGTACAGTCCATGCATCATATGTTTTAAGCTTTATGCATATGGCCACTCTTGCTAGCTTATGTCATGGTTATACTAAGTCACCCCTTTGTCCAGATATATATTTAGAGGTCCAAATATATATCGTTGACGCTTTCGATACACATTGTCCCAGATTATCCAGAGTGACCGCTTTGTAGGTTCAGTAGGTTATATAAGGATATGCAAGTATATTTATATATATATTTATATTTATATATATATTTATATATATATATATATATATATATATATATATATATATATATATATATATATATATATATATATATATATATATATATATATATATATATATATATATATATATATATATATATATATATACATACAAGTGATTCTACTATGAGGGACTGCACAAATTCGACCGGAAGCCAATGCAGAGTCATTCAATGAAGATTCTATAAGCATTTCCCTAGGCTCTTTATGAATCCTATGTTAACAAAGATTCTTTTTAGAATCTCCTAGATTTCCAAAGATTATGCCAAGATTCTCCAAGATTCTATAGAGATTCCCCTAGATTCTATGAAGATTTCCCTAGATTTCCCAAGATTCTATCAAGATTCTTAAAGATTTTATGAACATTCCCTTAATTCCCCTAGGTTCCCAAAGATTCTCTTGATATTCGTCTAGATTCCCAAAGATTATCCCAAGACTCCTCTAGATTCCCCAAAATTCTATGTAGTTCTATTGAATTCTCCAAGATTTGATGAAGATTCTCCTAGATTCCTTTAGATTATAGGAAAATTCTCCATGATTCTCCAAGATTCCATCATGATTTCACTAGATTCTCAAAGCTTTTAGAAAGATTCCTTTAGATTCCCAAAGATTCTCTTAAGATTCCTCTATTCTCTAAGATCCTATGAAGATTCCCTTTAGACTTGACATGATTCCATCAAGATTCCTCTAGATTCTTAAAGATTCTATAAAGATTCCCTTAGATTCCTTAAATTCTCAAAGATTCTCTCGTGATTCCTATAGATTCCGTTGATTTTCCAAAGATTCTCTTGAGATTCCCTTCGATTTCAAGATTCTCTTGAGATTCCCATAGATTTCCAAAGATTCTCTTGAGATTCCCATAGATTCCCTTAGATTCTCTTGAGATTCCTTTAGATTCTCTAAGATTCTATGGAGATTCACCTAGATTCTCCAAGATTGCATCGAGATTCCTCTAGATTCTCCAAGTATTTATGAAGATTCCTTTAGATTCTCTCGAGATTCCTATGATTCCATCATGATTTCACTAGATTCTCAAAGCTTTTAGAAAGATTCCTTTAGATTCCCAAAGATTCTCTTAAGATTCCTCTATTCTCTAAGTTCCTATGAAGATTACCTTAGACTTGACATGATTCCATCAAGATTCCTCTAGATTCTTAAAGATTCTATAAAGATTCCCTTAGATTCACTTAAATTCTCAAAGATTCTCTCTCGTGATTCCTATAGATTCCCGTTGATTTGCCAAAGATTCTCTTGAGATTCCCTTCGATTTTCAAGATTCTCTTGAGATTCCCATAGATTTTCAAAGATTCTCTTGAGATTCCCATAGATTCCCTAAGATTCTCTTGAGATTCCTTTAGATTCTCTAAGATTCTATGAAGATTTACCTAGATTCTCCAAGATTACATCAGGATTCCTCTAGATTCTCCAAGTATTTATGAAGATTCATTTAGATTCTCCGAGATTCCTATGGATTCCCTTAGAGTTCGATCACATTGGCTCCAACTACAAGGCGGGCGTGCCAAACCACCACTCATTGGAAAGCTCTCGATGAGAGGAGTCCAATGGGTGGGTCCCACCTTCATCCAGACCCCCCTCTCGCAGCAAGCTATGTACCTTTGAATGCGATTAAACGGAAGGAAGCTTCATAGAAAGTCCACTCATAAATGCTTTGCCACCCCATTACCTTTTTATTAATGAAGGTGACACCTCACCTCCTAAAAAAAAAAAAATCAATTTAATATTAAAAAGTCAATGGCTAAGATTTATGCTCACCTTTTGATCTAACGGTTAAGATCTGCTACACCAAAGTCACTTTAAAGGACCTTCCTTGCACCTTCCTCATAAAAAACCAAGGGCTAGGATTTATCCTCCCCTTTTGATCCAACGGTCCGGGGATGTGGTGCATGCCCCCATGCATGACCCATGCATGCCTCCATGCATGCCCATAAGGAATGGATGGCTCGATGTCGCCACCTCACCTGGACCCACTTTAAAAACGACATCAGGGCATGTAAGAATCAAACACATTATATAGAAAAGTTTATGATATACCTTTATATATATAACTGATATATATATATATATATATATATATATATATATATATATATATATATATATATATATATATATATATATATATATATATATATATATATATATATATATATATATATATATATATATATATATATATATATATATATATATATATATATATATATATATATATATATATATATATATATATATATATATATATATATATATATATATATATATATATATATATATTTTTTATATTTGTAAACAATTGCTTATTGCTTGCTGCATTTTTACTCAGTTGTGTGTAACCTTGCTTGGGCATCTAGTCATACGTTTGAACTTATCTTCCAGGCACTAAAGTATAAGGTATGTTTCTGGTTCAATAATTCAAAGGTTTTGTTACGACTAAAAGACCTTCGAAATATGGCTAACCTTGTAAGGGTTGTGCTCTTATTTAAGTGAGTGAAATAACTGAGTTATTTTTCTAACTCTAGGGATTATCAAGGCCCCTAAGCTTAGGTCCCTCCCTAGTATTACAGCTTATCAAACAAAGTGGTTTTTCTCTCCTATAGTTGGAGGTAGAAGGTTTTTTGTCAAAGTTTATTATAGTGTTATAAATTTGGAGATTTCTAGTAGTGCTTGCCACTTGCATGTATGCACTTACAGGATACAACATTTGGCTAGAAGGCTTTAGATTAGTAAAGCATACCATTGGCCATGAATGTATGTAGAGGATAAAACATATTGTTAGAAAGATTCGAATTGGAACTTATTATAGGAAGATATTATCTCACCTAAAGTTAAAACATTTGCATGCATTTTTCTTAAAGGGCATGATGGACACTTGGCTTTTGGCAAGCAAAAGGGCTTGCATGCATTGCTTGCCTTAATAACGAGAGTCTTCTAGGCCTATGTCACCAATTTGTAGGTTTTTTATGAAACATACGAGTGTTCCACACTTGGGAGATGTGTTGGCATGGGAAAATATTGGCGTGATAATACATGTGGATAACTATGGCCATTTTTTCACAACACGTGAAAGGTGAACGGTATTATCGTGAGAAAAGGATAAAGAATAAGCCTGAATTTTAGGGTACATATTAGGTGGGCAATGGGTGAGTTTCACAGCAAACTGGCTTAGTCCAAAGCTACAAAGGAATGCTTGCATTCTAGGCAATGTCGGAATTGGGTACAATGTTGAGGCCCAAGCCATGATGCACTGACTGGTCAGTTCTTACCTTTTGATCTCTCAGCAAACTTTACTTGTATTTAGGGTGTAGAATAGAAACTGAAAATTGGTGATACGAATCTGAAGGATTTTCTTGCCTGGCTCACATGCTTAAGCTTTCTTTTACACCCGGAAGAAGGTACATTGAGCCTTAAAGAATATCTACTGCAAGATAACGTCTACAAAAGTTAAATGGATAGTGAGTATTATGAAGAATTCAATTCAGAAAGAGACCCATATAGTTCAGATGGGGAAGAACTTTTGAAAGAGAAGTGGCTTGCGGCTGAATTTCTAGCATGTTGTGATTACATTGGGCTTAATACAGTTGAGATGAAAGCATAAAAAATGCAAGAATGCAGAGCCTAAATGCCCATGGCAATACAATCAATGATCCGCTCCAACAATTAGGTTCTTTGGAAACAAGCTTGCACAAGGGGAAAGCACGGCACCTTTGCTTTTGGGAAAATGACTTCAAAAGTGCAATATGCGGATGATCCTGAATATGAACTTGAGGATAATCAGGTTTGGGTGTATTTCTTTGAAATATGTTAATAATGTAGGCCCTTATTGGGGGATTAAATTATGAAATCTAGATGCTGTCACTAAATCCGTCATTTGACATATTTAAATTAGCATAATGTGTAGATCTGAAAGGTTTTGAGCATAAAAAATAAACATGTATTTGGTTTATGATCGATACTTAGAGCTTTATCCTTAATAATCTTATGATTTTTACGTTGATAGTCACTATGATTTAGTGTATGATATTATGTTAGCAATGAGTTCTCGCGGTGCTTTATCGTCTTTGTGGATTCTCACGGTTTAGCTCATTTAACATGACTAGATCTGAAAGGATAGGACAGTCAGAATCATTTCGAACTGTGCTTTTAGTTTAATACTTTGAACTAGTGATGGTTCTGGAACTTTTAAATGCTCAAATCCATCCTTCTTAGACTTGCTTGGGGTTAAAAAGGCTACAATAGGTGACCAGCGATAAGCTGAGAAACCTAAGGTACCTTTTGGCCCCTCACTCATTACCATTATCATGCTAATGTTGTGTTGGTTGGCTGCAGGTACGGGTTTCTCTTCCTTTTGTCGTCTTTTTTGCTTTCAAGTACAAGTCTGGCTGGAAGGAAGTATTTTACACGAGATTCGTATGCAATAAATGGAGTTATTTTAACGTGAAGTCTCAAGGGAGGATCTACTAAAATGAGTAGTCTTTGAATTCCAAACTGAATTGCTTTTTATGGTCCTTTGAAGGGCTATACTCTTTGTTTTTTCTTTTCCAAGTTAAATAGTTTAAGGCTTAACGTTTACACACATTTTTTTGTATGGTTTAAGCTTTCTGGATATAGTGGAGTCGTGATTATATGATTCTGCAAGCCAGCGTATAGTGCCTTAGGGCCTTACTGTATGCGGTCAGTTTTTATGGAATTATAAAATACTTTTGCATTATGATATGAAATCCAATGAAAGATTGAGATTATGACATATTTCACATGCATTAAGACATGTTCAAAATAATTTGGCTGGATTATGGACTAACTTGTTCATATTTACGCATATATCCGAAAAAACTTGTACGCATGAGGCAAGATTGCTTATGAGATTTGGGTAATTTATGGCACACTGGATTTAAGTCTAGTTTGACACATTGATTTTAGTAGGTTATGAACTAAATACTTGATGTACTAGAACCCGGTGCCATCATGGACTAAGGTCCTAGTATGGTCTAATAATACTATCGTAGGGATTGACCTTCGGTAGATGTCATGGCTAGTTGGCTGTTGCTAAGGCTAGCGTGGACTGGGTTTTTTTTAGGAATTTCGGGTCCTTGGTTATACCAGGGTCATTGGGATCTTGGACTCAAGTATTTAATTCAATTACCTTAATAGATTGATGTGCTTTTGTTGTTTGTTAGTTAAGTGATGTGATAACTAATAAGATGACATGTGACAGTTCACAGGATGCTTTGCATGTGCTGGTGCTTCCTGCATGAAACAAAGAGCTATTTTTCATTGGATACAACCTGGTGAGCATCTATTATTACATAAGGTGGTGGTTGATGATCCATAACCATATTGGTTTCTGCCACTTGGCTGTAAAACATATTTGCCTCTTGGCTTTAAACAATGAAAATGCCATATTTATGGCTGCTACACCCCGACACCTTTGGATACGCTGCCATCAAGATGGACTGCCCCAGCCACGTGGTACAGTGGTTGATATGCTGCATCAAGAACATCATGGCCCATTAGTACATTATGCAGAGGGAATTGGCCTTAAAACCTGGGAAAAGAAATAGTCCATGAAATTATGTTACCCACATGGAACAAGGAGTTATCCGCTACTATCGGGCTATAGCTACTTTAAATCAAGTACCAAGTTACGCGGGTACTAAATATCTTAATACAAAGCAAGATGCCACTCGGCTTTACATCTTACAATGCCACTTGGTCGGTAATCGATATCGAATATCGGACCAAATGCCGCAAATGATTTTGTGGTTCAAGAAATAATAGGATGGGGTAGACCTCTGGCAGAATGGTAGGGGTAGGGCCTAGTATTACAAAATTTTTATCCAACAAAGAGGTCTTCTCTCCCACGGGTTGGAGGTAGGCTTTTTATATTTGTAAACAATTGCTTATTGCTTGTCGTGATTTTTACTCGGTTGTGTGTAACCTTGTTTGGGCATCTAGTCATACGTTTGAACTTATCTTCCGTGCACTAAAGTATAAGGTATGTTTCTGGTTCAATAATTCAAAGGTTTTGTTACGACTAAAAGACCTTCAAATATGGCTAACCTTGTAAGGGTTGTGCTCTTATTTAAGTGAGTGAAATAACTGAGTTATTTTTCTAACTCTAGGGATTATCAAGGCCCCTAAGCTTAGGTCCCTCCCTAGTATTACAGCTTATCAAACAAAGTGGTTTTCTCTCCTATAGTTGGAGGTAGAAGGTTTTTGTCAAAGTTTATTATAGTGTTATAAATTTGGAGATTTCTAGTAGTGCTTGCCACTTGCATGTATGCACTTACAGGATACAACATTTGGCTAGAAGGCTTTTAGATTAGTAAAGCATACCATTGGCCATGAATGTATGTAGAGGATAAAACATATTGTTAGAAAGATTCGAATTGGAACTTATTATAGGAAGATATTATCTCACCTAAAGTTAAAACATTTGCATGCATTTTTCTTAAAGGGCATGATGGACACTTGGCTTTTGGCAAGCAAAAGGGCTTGCATGCATTGCTTGCCTTAATAACGAGAGTCTTCTAGGCCTATGTCACCAATTTGTAGGTTTTTTTATGAAACATACGAGTGTTCCACACTTGGGAGATGTGTTGGCATGGGAAAATATTGGCGTGATAATACATGTGGATAACTATGGCCATTTTTTCACAACACGTGAAAGGTGAACGGTATTATCGTGAGAAAAGGATAAAGAATAAGCCTGAATTTTAGGGTACATATTAGGTGGGCAATGGGTGAGTTTCACAGCAAACTGGCTTAGTCCAAAGCTACAAAGGAATGCTTGCATTCTAGGCAATGTCGGAATTGGGTACAATGTTGCGGCCCAAGCCATGATGCACTGACAGGTCAGTTCTTACCTTTTGATCTCTCAGCAAACTTTACTTGTATTTAGGGTGTAGAATAGAAACTGAAAATTGGTGATACGAATCTGAAGGATTTTCTTGCCTGGCTCACATGCTTAAGCTTTCTTTTACACCTGTAAGAAGGTACATTGAGCCTTAAAGAATATCTACTGCAAGATAACGTCTACAAAAGTTAAATGGATAGTGAGTATTATGAAGAATTCAATTCCGAAAGAGACCCATATAGTTCAGATGGGGAAGAACTTTTGAAAGAGAAGTGGCTTGCGGCTGAATTTCTAGCATGTTGTGATTACATTGGGCTTAATACAGTTGAGATGAAAGCATAAAAAATGCAAGAATGCAGAGCCTAAATGCCCATGGCAATACAATCAATGATCTGGCTCCAACAATTAGGTTGCTGGAAACAAGCTTGCACAAGGGGAAAGCACGGCACCTTTGCTTTTGGGAAAATGACTTCAAAAGTGCAATATGCGGATGATCCTGAATATGAACTTGAGGATAATCAGGTTTGGGTGTATTTCTTTGAAATATGTTAATAATGTAGGCCCTTATTGGGGGATTAAATTATGAAATCTAGATGCTGTCACTAAATCCGTCATTTGACATATTTAAATTAGCATAATGTGTAGATCTGAAAGGTTTTGAGCATAAAAAATAAACATGTACTGGTTTATGATCAGATACTTAGAGCTTTATCCTTAATAATCTTATGATTTTTTACAGTGATAGTCACTATGATTTAGTGTATGATATTATGTTAGCAACAGAGTTCTGTGTGCTTTATACGTGCTGTGGATTCTCACGGTTTAGCTCATTTAACATGACTAGATCTGAAAGGATAGGACAGTCAGAATCATTTCGAACTGTGACAGGCTTTTAGTTTAATACTTTGAACTAGTGATGGTTCTGGAACTTTTAAATGCTCAAATCCATCCTTCTTAGACTTGCTTGGGGTTAAAAAGGCTACAATAGGTGACCAGCGATAAGCTGAGAAACCTAAGGTACCTTTTGGCCCCTCACTCATTACCATTATCATGCTAATGTTGTGTTGGTTGGCTGCAGGTACGGGTTTCTCTTCCTTTTGTCGTCTTTTTTGCTTTCAAGTACAAGTCTGGCTGGAAGGAAGTATTTTACACGAGATTCGTATGCAATAAATGGAGTTATTTTAACGTGAAGTCTCAAGGGAGGATCTACTAAAATGAGTAGTCTTTGAATTCCAAACTGAATTGCTTTTTATGGTCCTTTGAAGGGCTATACTCTTTGTTTTTTCTTTTCCAAGTTAAATAGTTTAAGGCTTAACGTTTACACACATTTTTTTGTATGGTTTAAGCTTTCTGGATATAGTGGAGTCGTGATTATATGATTCTGCAAGCCAGCGTATAGTGCCTTAGGGCCTTCATCAGATGCGGTTTTTTTATGGAATTATAAAATACTTTTGCATTATGATATGAAATCCAATGAAAGATTGAGATTATGACATATTTCACATGCATTAAGACATGTTCAAAATAATTTGGCTGGATTATGGACTAACTTGTTCATATTTACGTACATATCTGAAAACTTGTACGCATGAGGCAAGATTGCTTATGAGATTTGGGTAATTTATGGCACACTGGATTTAAGTCTAGTTTGACACATTGATTTTAGTAGGTTATGAACTAAATACTTGATGTACTAGAACCCGGTGCCATCATGGACTAAGGTCCTAGTATGGTCTAATAATACTATCGTAGGGATTGACCTTCGGTAGATGTCATGGCTAGTTGGCTGTTGCTAAGGCTAGCGTGGACTGGGTTTTTTTTAGGAATTTCGGGTCCTTGGTTATACCAGGGTCATTGGGATCTTGGACTCAAGTATTTAATTCAATTACCTTAATAGATTGATGTGCTTTTGTTGTTTGTTAGTTAAGTGATGTGATAACTAATAAGATGACATGTGACAGTTCACAGGATGCTTTGCATGTGCTGGTGCTTCCTGCATGAAACAAAGAGCTATTTTTCATTGGATACAACCTGGTGAGCATCTATTATTACATAAGGTGGTGGTTGATGATCCATAACCATATTGGTTTCTGCCACTTGGTCAGAAACATATTTGCCTCTTGGCTTTAAACAATGAAAATGCCATATTTATGGCTGCTACACCCCGACACCTTTGGATACGCTGCCATCAAGATGGACTGCCCCAGCCACGTGGTACAGTGGTTGATATGCTGCATCAAGAACATCATGGCCCATTAGTACATTATGCAGAGGGAATTGGCCTTAAAACCTGGGAAAAGAAATAGTCCATGAAATTATGTTACCCACATGGAACAAGGAGTTATCTGCTACTACTGGCTATAGCTACTTTAAATCTGAAGTACCAAGTTACGCGGTACTAAATATCTTAATACAAAGCAGTATGCCACTCGGCTTTACATCTTACAATGCCACTTGGCTGGTACTGATATCGAATATCAGACCAAATGCTGCAACAGATTTTGTGGTTCAAGAAATAATAGGATGGGGTAGACCTCTGCTGTAATGGTAGGGGTCTGCCCCCCTAGTATTACAGCTTATCCAACAAAGAGGTCTTCTCTCTCCTACGGGTTGGAGGTAGGCTTTTTTTATATTTGTAAACAATTGCTTATTGCTTGCTGCATTTTTACTCAGTTGTGTGTAACCTTGCTTGGGCATCTAGTCATACGTTTGAACTTATCTTCCAGGCACTAAAGTATAAGGTATGTTTCTGGTTCAATAATTCAAAGGTTTTGTTACGACTAAAAGACCTTCGAAATATGGCTAACCTTGTAAGGGTTGTGCTCTTATTTAAGTGAGTGAAATAACTGAGTTATTTTTCTAACTCTAGGGATTATCAAGGCCCCCTAAGCTTAGGTCCCTCCCTAGTATTACAGCTTATCAAACAAAGTGGTTTTCTCTCTCCTATAGTTGGAGGTAGAAGGTTTTTTGTCAAAGTTTATTATAGTGTTATAAATTTGGAGATTTCTAGTAGTGCTTGCCACTTGCATGTATGCACTTACAGGATACAACATTTGGCTAGAAGGCTTTAGATTAGTAAAGCATACCATTGGCCATGAATGTATGTAGAGGATAAAACATATTGTTAGAAAGATTCGAATTGGAACTTATTATAGGAAGATATTATCTCACCTAAAGTTAAAACATTTGCATGCATTTTTCTTAAAGGGCATGATGGACACTTGGCTTTTGGCAAGCAAAAGGGCTTGCATGCATTGCTTGCCTTAATAACGAGAGTCTTCTAGGCCTATGTCACCAATTTGTAGGTTTTTTATGAAACATACGAGTGTTCCACACTTGGGAGATGTGTTGGCATGGGAAAATATTGGCGTGATAATACATGTGGATAACTATGGCCATTTTTTCACAACACGTGAAAGGTGAACGGTATTATCGTGAGAAAAGGATAAAGAATAAGCCTGAATTTTAGGGTACATATTAGGTGGGCAATGGGTGAGTTTCACAGCAAACTGGCTTAGTCCAAAGCTACAAAGGAATGCTTGCATTCTAGGCAATGTCGGAATTGGGTACAATGTTGCGGCCCAAGCCATGATGCACTGACAGGTCAGTTCTTACCTTTTGATCTCTCAGCAAACTTTACTTGTATTTAGGGTGTAGAATAGAAACTGAAAATTGGTGATACGAATCTGAAGGATTTTCTTGCCTGGCTCACATGCTTAAGCTTTCTTTTACACCTGTAAGAAGGTACATTGAGCCTTAAAGAATATCTACTGCAAGATAACGTCTACAAAAGTTAAATGGATAGTGAGTATTATGAAGAATTCAATTCCGAAAGAGACCCATATAGTTCAGATGGGGAAGAACTTTTGAAAGAGAAGTGGCTTGCGGCTGAATTTCTAGCATGTTGTGATTACATTGAGCTTAATACAGTTGAGATGAAAGCATAAAAAATGCAAGAATGCAGAGCCTAAATGCCCATGGCAATACAATCAATGATCTGGCTCCAACAATTAGGTTGATGGAAACAAGCTTGCACAAGGGGAAAGCACGGCACCTTTGCTTTTGGGAAAATGACTTCAAAAGTGCAATATGCGGATGATCCTGAATATGAACTTGAGGATAATCAGGTTTGGGTGTATTTCTTTGAAATATGTTAATAATGTAGGCCCTTATTGGGGGATTAAATTATGAAATCTAGATGCTGTCACTAAATCCGTCATTTGACATATTTAAATTAGCATAATGTGTAGATCTGAAAGGTTTTGAGCATAAAAAATAAACATGTACTGGTTTATGATCAGATACTTAGAGCTTTATCCTTAATAATCTTATGATTTTTTACAGTGATACTCACTATGATTTAGTGTATGATATTATGTTAGCAACAGAGTTCTGTGTGCTTTATACGTGCTGTGGATTCTCACGGTTTAGCTCATTTAACATGACTAGATCTGAA
Source organism: Isoetes taiwanensis (assembly GCA_021234155.1). Lineage (NCBI taxonomy): Eukaryota > Viridiplantae > Streptophyta > Lycopodiopsida > Isoetales > Isoetaceae > Isoetes > Isoetes taiwanensis. The sequence continues at coordinate 325,564 of JAJEKV010000234.1, forward strand.
AGGATAGGACAAATGTAATCATTTGAACCGCGGACAGGCTTTTAGTTTAATACTTTGAACTAGTGATGGTTCTGGAACTTTTAAATGCTCAAATCCATCCTTCTTAGACTTGCTTGGGGTTAAAAAGGCTACAATAGGTGACCAGCGATAAGCTGAGAAACCTAAGGTACCTTTTGGCCCCTCACTCATTACCATTATCATGCTAATGTTGTGTTGGTTGGCTGCAGGTACGGGTTTCTCTTCCTTTTGTCGTCTTTTTTGCTTTCAAGTACAAGTCTGGCTGGAAGGAAGTATTTTACAATTTAGATTCAGATGCAATAAATGGAGTTATTTTAACGTGAAGTCTCAAGGGAGGATCTACTAAAATGAGTAGTCTTTGAATTCCAAACTGAATTGCTTTTTATGGTCCTTTGAAGGGCTATACTCTTTGTTTTTTCTTTTCCAAGTTAAATAGTTTAAGGCTTAACGTTTACACACATTTTTTTGTATGGTTTAAGCTTTCTGGATATAGTGGAGTCGTGATTATATGATTCTGCAAGCCAGCGTATAGTGCCTTAGGGCCTTACTGTATGCGGTCAGTTTTTATGGAATTATAAAATACTTTTGCATTATGATATGAAATCCAATGAAAGATTGAGATTATGACATATTTCACATGCATTAAGACATGTTCAAAATAATTTGGCTGGATTATGGACTAACTTGTTCATATTTACGTTCATATCTGAAAACTTGTACGCATGAGGCAAGATTGCTTATGAGATTTGGGTAATTTATGGCACACTGGATTTAAGTCTAGTTTGATACATTGATTTTAGTAGGTTATGAACTAAATACTTGATGTACTAGAACCCGGTGCCATCATGGACTAAGGTCCTAGTATGGTCTGATAATACTATCGTAGGGATTGACCTTCGGTAGATGTCATGGCTAGTTGGCTGTTGCTAAGGCTAGCGTGGACTGGGTTTTTTTTTTTTTTGAGGGCAAGATATTTAGATTTTATTAATAAGAAAACCAGTACAAGACCTTGTGACCTTATTTCAGGCTCCACAATAGGCCAGATAGGAAGAATTCATATGCCCATGGTCGCCAGATGGGAAGTATTTACAAAGAAAACCCATAACAACTATGATGATATTGGTTAGGATACAAAGAGATCCATTACTCCGTTGGAAGCCCTGCTCAACTTCTTCCCTCCAAGAGAAGTACTACAGGGACCTCTAACAAATTCCTCGTGGAGTACTAGAGAAAGTGGTCGCCCTCTTCCCCGCTCTAGGTCAGACTACAGAGCAAGATTCCTCGTTTCTGAACCTTTCGTGATCTGCTCCAATACCATATAGTTGTTGTCGCCCTTAAGACCAGATCAAGATTTAAAGCCCATAGCTCAAGATTAGCGGCCAAATCTGATAAACCCTATTCCATTGGCATCAAGAGCGGACTCCTGTTAATGCTCAAACAAGAATCACCTATGCCCCAGCCCCCAAAAAGATGCAAGCGTGAGGGGCAGACGGCATGCTTCATCCCTCGCAGCGTAAACTTGGCGGAGATCCAACCAGATTTAAGGTACTATAAGGAGTTCATGCCTCCATTTCTTCCCGAAAATGGTGAAGGTCGGGGCCTCCCAAAGGGTGGTCTACCTGCTCAATCACACCGCTTCTACCCTTACATGGGTTCTTGAATCACTAGAGCTCTACACAGCAATGAGACACCCAGGTCTCCCGCCCTGAAATGCCTGCTTAGAAGTCTTGAATCAATGACAAAAGAATAGGCCTGTCACAGTTTTGGACACCAAGCTTCCCCAGCCAGGAAGGGGGGAGCAAAAAGCACAATGAGTAAACAACATCACACTAACCAGGAAAGCACTACTGCCCTTTAGAAAGTATATTTGTTTACAATCCTAGTGGAAAATGGATGAGGCAAGGCAAGCAACACAGAAGCCAGTGAAAAGATGCAGACCAAGATCCTTTAACGAAAACTCGGGCTGGGCCCAACCTACAGTGAGTGCAGGTCTTGAGAACCGCAGTGAGTGCGGCAGCATTCCGTTACTGATTCCCTCTGCTATTCCAATAGCTGAAATACATGCCAAGAAAACTCATCTAACTTACCAGTAGAACCTCCGGACAAAATCACGAAGCATTTGTGCTCTGCCATTCTCCAAACGAAACAGGAACTCCGATGCCCAGCTGCAATACCAAGAACCGGTGACCCCAGCCGCTTCTGCTTTGGGAATGGCAGTGGTGCAGAGCCCTGCACCCTTCTGGCATCCACCCTTTGCCTGAGCCTGCAAGAAACGTGCGCGGCCTAAGCCGCCGCCCTAGCCGCCATCGCCATCCGCATATTGCTACTCGATGAGTAGCAATATGCGCGTATTGCTACTCGAAGGTAATATTTTTAGAACATTATTACGCCATTATCCTATGGAATAACTTATCAATTCGTAACATCATTAAAACAAGTTACTCAATAATTCACTTATCACAACAATTTAGTTTATCAAAATTTTAATATTTCATATATATAATTAACGTTCGAGGTACTCTTCATTCCTTGCAACACATTCCAACAAAATTTGTGTTGCAAGTTCCTTGCCCTCCAGAGCGCTCTATTGGCTTGCAGGTCGACACTACGTTGGTACCATTTTAATTATTAATAAAATTTTGGTTATATGGTGACCACCCCACCTATCTACATGAATGCATGGCTAATCTCCCGGCATAGGAAGAGGATGCTTCTTCCATCGTGGCCGTGGAGACAGCGCCCTATAATGCCTATATGTCGTTCATGCCTACACCTTTAGTTGCCCAGCGTGGAGGATAGGGTCCTTCCCGTATATGGGGCGTGAAGGATAGGGTCCTCCCCGTAGTCATTGACTAGAGGTGCTTTTCCTATCAATGCATTCCTGAATGACCTCCTTTCTCTCGAGGTCGTCTACTTCCGTGGGACAGAAGTAGACTTTCTAATCTACCTTCCACTCATCCAAGCGGAAACACAGTCATGCCTACATTGACATTACACCACGCCCTAGAGATCACCGTAGTGGTCTCATCACCAGTAACAACGCATGCAACCCATACCTAGCATAGGTTGCATGCGCAGATTAATCTTAACTACACATAGAATTAATCTACACAAATCGACATGCCTGAGCCGATTTTTGCTGGCTCCTTTAATGCATGTGATTAACATAATTACCCTAAGGTAATATTTATGAATTAACATTATCATTGTATCGGATACATTACTTCCGATAGTACAATTATATTTACTCTAAGCTTTGCAATATTTAACGACTTTTAGATCGCGATTATTTAAACAATAACACTGATTTAGACCTATTGTATCATAGACAAGGTTTTAATTATCATACACAAGAATTAGATGTGCTTCTTATTCTCTTCTTTGGGTCCTGCATTACCCTTGGAAGTATATCCCTAAGATGCACTTAAGTATATCCGAATTCTATTTTCTATTTATATTTATAGGGACCCCGAGGTCATATAGTTATCCTTGGAAGGAATTGCATCCTTGCGAAGGATTAATTAACATGCTACCTCACATTATCGTTGTTATTTAACTTATTTCCTTTCCCTATGATACATATACGTACAACAATTTCTATGCAGTTATTAGGATCTATATTTAACTTATCAATAAGACACATTAAAGCTTATAATACATGCGCACACCTTATCTAAGGCTAGAACGCATCCACCCATTGAGCCGGCGTCGAGTAATTTGGAGATGACTTGGTCGTTGCATTGCTCCCATAGTTTTGCTCCACTTCATTGGTGTAGTTAGCTATCACGTCAGTCTCGCACGTTGAAGGTCTCCTGAGCACTAAGGTATCTATCTATCTTACGCTCTATTTGCTTCGGCCATTGCGGGAGAGCTTCCAAACTTCCTTGTTTGATCCCCTCGATCACATGGCTTGGACGTTGTCAAGTTCCACAGTGCTATGCCGTCTTCTTGTCTTGAGGTACCTTCCGGTGGCTTTGATTGTGCTCGTCAGTTTTGATCCTCTTGTTGCCTCTAGGGAGCTCGTGGAAGAAGTCGGTTGCTAGCACTTCTCCAGCTTTCAGTTCCTGACCTTTATCCCTCTATGCATGTCGGTCTCTCTGGCAAGTAAAGCATCATGGCTCTCCTCCCTGCTAGCTATGTTGTCGGGGTGATGGATCCCTATATCTGCGCAGCTTGACCCTTGAGTTGAAGAAGTACTTGCCTTAGATATACTCTTGTCGTTGAATAGCCTGGCTATTATCTTGAACTCTCTTTTTGCCGAAGGTGCTTCAGTTGCTATCCTTGTCATTAAGGCGTGGAATGCTTCTGCCTTGGGCGTTTGATGTCCCACACGTCAGAGATATGATCGGCTTCTTTTCTTCTAATTACTGGTAGGAGTACATGACGAAGCCATCACCTAGTTGTTGAAGGCATATCTCCTCGTCGCAGTGCCTTTCGTACGTGCCTCTCCATCTAATACACGTGTCATAGCGCATCACCCTATATTACCACAAGGTGGAATCATGGTCGTCGAGATGTTGTCTTCTTAGTTGGCTCGTTGATGTCGGGTCGTTCCTCCTTCTATTGTTGAGGCCACTCGTGTCATAAGTTCATCAAGTGTTACCGCTGCCACAAGAGGTAGTGTTGCGTCCTGACGATGTCCTGGTGCAGCGCTGATGATCTTGACATGACCGGTGTTGTCTCTTGTTCTGACATTGGGTGGACGAGCAGTCTTCTACTTGAGGGCACTTCCGGAAGTGTCTTGGCCTCTGGTCGTTTCTCCCTCGCACTTGCTCTTCCATTTTGATCTTGGGCCATAGTTGTGCTTTCTTGCTTCCTCATTTGGTAGTCGAAGTGAAGGAGCTTCCTGATCTAAGCGTTAAATCCATAAAACCTGACTGTAAACTCATGTTTCTCTATTATATCTGTGAACGCCCGAGATATACAATAGACATATATGCATTTACATTGGGATTTTAATTCATCCACTTTTCCAAAACAACTACGAAGATCTACCTAAATGTTTATACTCATTTAGGGTTTCCCCTCCTCCTATCGCATTTGATTCTTCGGTTTTGCTGCATCTTCTTTGTTTTGGTTGACTCCGGGATTCCTTGAGATGCTGCTACTATTGTTGAGCTTCATGTCTGATCCGAGCTCGTCGCGCCAGTTGTGAAGAGTGTTCGTCGATGTGATCCCTTGAGAAAGATGCTCCTCCTTAATGTGTATATTCGTCATGAGGAATGCGGTGACCGCTCAATGTCCCTACATGCGGTGTGTCGTTGCAAGGTTGCCGATGTGCAGTGCTGTTGATCGCTTGAGTAGGATCACCTGGCTGTTGCAGTTAAGCATTCTTGAATATCTTCGAAGCTCTGAGATCGTGGTCGGTAGGCAGGCATTGTCATTCCTCCGCAGGTTGAATTTCTGAGTGCGACTCCTGTTGCTTGGGTTTTGCTTCATTCTGAGGTGCCTCTCCTGTGCCTGGAAGTGTGGTCATCTCCATTGCCCCTACCATGGCTCCTTCTAGTCGCCTTTGCGTGATTTGTACATGCTGGCTAGATCGTCTCCTCCGTCCCTTGGGTCCTATCCATTCGAGTCTCTCACTCCTTGGCTGACGTAGTAAGGTCGTCCTTCCTTTGGTTTCTAGGTGTTTCTGGGTCCGGAATTCTTGTTTGAGTGGGATATTCTCCTCCTTGATATTGCCTCTAATGCTGATATAGGCCTTCAAGTCGGAGATGTTCCTTCCCTGATATATGCGTCTCCTCCCCCTCATGGTCTCCTACTTTTTGGAACCGATGAAAGTTCTCCTGCTGGTGCAAGGGAGCTGGAAGCTCGTCCTGGTCAGCCTTAGGTGCTTTGTGGTTGCCTAGTTTGGTTGCTCCTTTTGCTGACGTTTCATGACATTCGCTTGAGCTGCTGGACTGTAAGGTCGTGGTGATCTTCCCTCCGGTTTCTATACGCTCCTGTGTCGCCCTGCCTTCTCTCTTTGATGGAAGATTATGCCTTCTGGCCTTAGCTCGTGATGCTAACGTGGCATCGATGTCTAGCGTCTTCCTGCACCTGTATTTTGCTGCCTTGCCTTCTTCCATTTGAAACTCGTGTGCATCGAGTTGGTGAAGGCGTTGAGATCCTCTTTCTGATGTGAGCTCGTAGACGTGGTAGCCGGGAGGTAGACTGGCTTATAAGGAGGTTCGTGTTCTGACCCTTGAACGATCCCTCTGGTGTGTAAGGCCTACCGAGGATCATTGTGACTAGGTCTAATGGCTTGCCACTGCGTGTGGGCAAGGCATGGGCTCGACACCCGTGGGGTGATGCGTCACTCTCCAGTGGGTTCAAGTCGAATAAGGGCAGTGGCCCTCTAGTCACCTTGAGTCAGCATGTAGATCTCTGGAGGGAGGGATCCCCACCTGCCCCATCGGAACTGGGGAGATGCAACCCAGGAATAGCCCCTTTGGCTATGCATCCGGCGGGCTACAGTCAGGTCCCAACACTTTTCAGCCTACTCTGCAAAGTGTGCACAGGAGGGGCAGATGGAGTGGACAACCCTAAGCCATGTTCTTATGCCAGCCAAATCCATTGCCATGAATTCTCTGAGCCTTGGGTAGGATTTCCCATATGTATTGTGCTGATCTATGTCTATGCAGATGTTGATGAACCACCCTTCGAAGTGGATATGTGATGATGTTATGTACTGACATGTATGTTTACGCTTCCGCAGCTAGGTAGGCCCTGAGGGAGACGGGGTAAATGACCCCTTCACTCTTCCCACTGGAACCCGTTACGGTTGCAGTGTTATGTGGAGGGCCCTGTATCGGCAAGGAGCTGGTATGGGGGATGAACTCCTGTTTGTATACGGTGAGTGCACCGTATACGAGTAGGGGACGTCACAATTATCTAGCCCTAAAAACCCACAAAGTGTTCGCTGCCATAAAGTAGCAGCGGTATAGCCAGATATAACCAAGTCTGTTACATAGACATTGAATGTGATTTAGAAACGTGTTTAAATACACACACGTAAGCATTAAAAGAAAACTTATTGTCTTCTGCATTAGATCGTTGGTGATGAAGAAGCCAGTCAGTAGAGAGGAATAGTAAAGAGGAATATATGCAGTAAAGCTTTTGCAAGTTATGTGCCTCCAAGGGGCTTCTTGTTGTTGGTTAAAAAAAATGGTTATACTTTTTAGAAATGAAGGTGTTAATAAGTGATAACATGTTTTAAAAAATGATGGTGTCAACATCTGAGATAGTAAATCAATGCCTGGGTTAGCTAAATATCAATTAGTTATTTTGAGCAGAGATTAAAGTGCCACACTCTAGGTCTTGCACCTTGATAGCTTTTAAACATTGCATGTTGCATGCCAAGATCTTAAAAGAAGGCGATTGATTATAGGAACAATCATTCAAAGGGTTTGATTGATTAGCACCAAAACGTTCAAGAAATAGCTAATATTTTTCTAATCTGACATATTTGTAATACTCTTAGAGGGCACATCGCCTTCTGCGTGAAGCATACCATCAAAACAGGGCATCCTGTCACCCTTTATTACCTTTCTCCATTTCTTTATTTATTTGTCTGTATTCCGCCATGTTTGTTTGTATTCTATATGGTATGTATCTATTCTTATGTAATAAACACAACTCTAATATTCTTTTAATTTTATATAATTGCATAAATTTATCCCTTTTTCTGAAGCGGGCGCCGCTGTGACCGCCGTCCATTCTCTGTTTCTTGCTCTTGCCACTGGCTAAGCGTCTAATTTGCATTGAAGCTGCAATGGGCTAGCGTCTGAGCCCTCCTCAAGGCATTAGGTGTGAAGGCAAATTCTGTAACAAGAACTCAGTTTTTCATTTCTCGGACTCCGATCTGCAAAACCTACTTAAATAAAATAGATTTAAGTGCTGAGTCTACTCTTAAGCAATATGTGCGAAATGGAAGTCACAACGAGCATGACAAAGAAGTAAAAGTTGAGATATCGGATATTGCCAGCCAAGAGCAATTCAGAGCTGTTAATTCAGGAGCGATTCAGGGTGTGATAGGAGCAGAACAGTGTCGCTCTCAAGCATGTTCTTCTGTATTTCGCAGGTTCGCTCTGTTACTTGAAGTTTTGCCTTGTTTTGAAGGTCTGACACCTTCTTAATTGAATTTTCTTTCTTCATATCTGTATAAAGGCTCAATTCGGCAACCCGGCTTCTTCAATCCATAAATTCATCACCTCACCACAAAATCTTGCACTGCATATTCTTAACCTTAAAACTATTCAAAGCTTAACCTTAAAACTATTCAACGTCGGTGTTCTAATCTGTGGTTTTAGGCTCTTGCTTTCAATCGTGCTCTGTTTTTTGGAGTAGGAGGAACACAATAATGATCTTTCTATTTTTTGGCTAGAGACTCTCCATAGGTTTCAATTCCCAAAGCAAAAGCAGCAGCATGTTGCTGGATAGCTGGCTATGGCAGTGCCAGCATATATACGGAAGAAAAAAAAAAGAATGAAACACTTATTGAGAATGAATGCTTAGGCGCCTAAGCTGCCTCTACAAAAATCGCTTCTGCAAAAATCGCAACAGAAGGGGCCAGGCTGTCTGCCGCCAACTTCTAACGGATTAAATAGTTCCGATGATACGTGGCATCTATATAGTGAAAAAGATTGCGGCGGAGAAAAAATAGAAGTGCAGAACAAAAAAAAGAAAAATGGGAGACTCGATTATATATATGTGTAGACAAGAATAATTTCTCTTTTTCTAATGGGATCATAGTTGAGCAGATAATCCCACCCTACATCAAAAGTCATAGGTGTATTCTTCCGACCCTACATCAAAACTCACAGGTGTATTCTGAAGATGAATCAGAGATGTAGTAGATATCTCTTAATTTGTGCTAGACATAGTTCTTGGATGCGAAATTGCCGAATAGGATATTTCTTGAATGACTTATTTTAGAACAAAAAAAGGATGGGGATCACTTAATAATGCTATATAGCCTCCTCACATGACATGCTCCCATTTATAAGAGTGTTGCAAGGTCTAAAACCTCCAAAAGAGGGATGACAACCAAAGGCAAAGCCAAAAGTTCAATTAGCAAGAGCAAAATCAATTATCTTTAGATGCATATGCCCTTTTTTTCTGAGCTCTAGAAAAATCTGGTAGATTTGTTTCTGGTAAATATTGATGGGCCCATGTGCCCAACTTATATGTGTTCCAACCTCGTGCTCTGAACAGATGATTGTCCCAAGGGGGCGTCACCTTGTGGAACTTGTCAAAACCACGTGCATCAATGGGAGGGGGTGATTTTTTACCCTTTTCCGTATGTATACTAGGGGTCATAGGGGTTTTGGAATGTTCTTCTAGTTGTAAAACTATACGGAAAGGGGTCAAATTTGCCCATCAGAAACACGTATACTAGGGGTTTTTTCGCTACCCTATGTACGCAGGTGGCATATCTCTTATAAAGAAGGTGGATCCCCCGGAGATTGTCCTTGTGCTCTAGATAGGGGATTGTAAACCGTGGATCTAAGGGGAGATCGATGGTCATAATAGACGGAGGTAATGAAGCGGATTATTAACATGAACAACTTGTAATGGACGTGGATTTCCTCTGTAATAGACAACAAACACAAACAAATACAGAGGAAATAATCTATAAAGGTTGCCACGGAAAACATAAAACCATGCCATCCTTCATAGATTATTATTAGCAATTAGTTCAGTGGGTTCTTCTCAATTGATCGAGAAAATCTTTCTCCAAGTTGTTCTATATCTATGAAGATGATGGTTTCTTATTCTTGAGTAGCTGGAGACCATAAGGCTTCTGTTAATTATGGGCAGAACATTTATCTTTGCTTTTTAAAGACAATTGCAGCTCTCTGATTTGTTATAAATAGTCAAGAATTATAAGATTTTTAAGAGCATTTGTTTTAAACCTGAGCATGGGCTGCGTCTAACAAACCAGGAGGCACACAGGGTAAACCCACCTTCCATTCCCCATCATTGATATAGATCGATTTCGTTCTAGAGATTGAATGCGAAGGGGAATCTGTTCCAATTGCTATGTCAAATCCAAAACATGCTCCCATTTTTTGGAGCAACATGGTTTTTGAAGCTCTGACTACGCCGGAAGGTGTCTTTCTATTTGCAAAAGGGTTTGTATCAAAACAGGGCAACATTGCCGATCCCAAATTTCTGAAATGCATGTTCGGTGGGCAGATTGAAACCCAATTGGCCGCTGCAGCACGGGAGGTTTTCCGATGCAACCATCCGGCCGAAAATCAGAGAAAAATGCTTGCCGGTAAGATTCCTTGATTTCACATGGAAAAATCATGTCCTCTGTTGCGTATTATGAAGAATTGGCAGTATCCGCCATACCCACAAACATATTTAGTCTGTGGAGCCTGTTCAACAAAGGGGAGGAAGAGTCGAAGAAATATTTCCTCTGCGCCTGCACGATGATTTTTAACGGAGCAAAAATTCTTAAAAGAATGGGCCATGTATCATTTTTATTTGGGGATTCAACATTTCATTCGCTACGACAATAACAACGAAGATAATCTAGAAGAACAGGCCCAAATTATTCAACAAATTAATATCAGCAGATTTCCTTAATCCTGGATAAAAACCCAGGAGGCCGGATTTTTGCATTGTGCTCTAAAATCATCCAAAATCTGCTCTTGGATGGCTTATATCGATGTGGATGAATTTATCTACCCTGCTGCTTAGATCAAACGAGGAAATTTAGAATCTGGCCCTATTCTGCACAATTTGATCGAAGAAATTTGCACCATTAAGTCAGTTCTGGATTTTGATCGATTCAGATACAATTGTTGTGGATTGCAGCTAGAGCTGGTTTGCTGCACATGCCTGACACTGGCCGCAATTAATGTATCATCCACACGTGTCATGTACTAATAATTTTCAAGAAAGAAATTAGACGAGAACAGAAATTGGACACCACATTACATAATGTGGCCGAAATCTGAGACCATACATTTATTACATAAGATTTTTAAAGGTTTTTCATGGTATTCGTATGAAAATACAGTAAATGCTGATGGTGGCATGCTGGATTCCAAACATGAGCATCTAGGTTTCTTTCTTGTGTCGCCGTGTGTGCTTAGACTGCGTAGGTGGCTGGTGGGCATCGGGAGGCGATGGCAATGGAGGCGATGGAGGCGATGGGGAGCAAGGCGCACAGGTGACCGGTTTGGCACTGTGCTTGTGTTTTGTTGGTTTTCAAAGGCTTCCAACTCCAGCTCTTCGAAGTCTGGATCCTGCTTGCACCTCCAGATACTATTTCTACCTCAAGCTCTTCCACATCTCCATGCCGTAACTTAAACAGGGCTCCGCGAAAGGGCACCATAGCCGGAAGGGCGTGAAGAAAAATCGACGGAAATGCTCTGTATTGGATAAGATGAAAGGAGGGACAGATAGCCTCATGTTTTCGCGAATGTTTTACCTTAACATTTTTTGCATGACCTATGTTTTTCTTCTGTAATACAGATGAAAGAAGGGACATATTGCCTTGTGTTTTCACGAATGTTTTTGCCTTGAGGGTTTCTGCATAATTTGTGTTTTTGCCTTGAGGGGTTTTGCATAATCTGTGTTTTGCAGGGCTTGGAGCACAGTTGCAGCAGATCCTTGCCATAGCCACAAAAGAAAAACTTGTTGAAGATCCTCAAAGGCTGGTTCATTAGGTAAGCCAAGGGCATAAGAATTTTATTGGGGTTCGATTCCCCAAGCCCTGGTCTGTTGCAAGTCTGAGCTGTATCAGGATAAAAAATTAAATTGGATTGTGAAGCTTCAGATAAGTTTAAGCCCTGAGCATCGGATTGGAGCTGGGGTTCGACTGCCCAGGCTCATGGTAATTTGATGGCCATTATGTGGTAATTGCTGCTGGAATTAAGTTGCTGGGATATTCAGTACTCATGAATATGGAACCTTGGGATGGTTTTGGTGTTAAAGGAGTGAGTCAAATGGGTTGGATTTGACCCCATTTTGACTTGCATTCAAGGGCCCAAAAACTATGAGATGGAATATCATGTATAATATGCCTCGATCCAATGGTCTAAAAAATTTATAATAAAGAAGGACGATATGAATATTAAGCCATTTTTCCTCATGTCTTATCTTCATATTAATCAAATGATATTTAATGTTTATGCATTTTTATTGAATTCTGATCAAATTTGGATATACAAGTTACTTCAATGTACATTGATGTACAACAGATGTACATTATGTGCATTGATGTACTCACATATATGTTCACATCACAGACCTGAGTTAGTCCACGACATCTACAATTGTTGGAAGTCGTGATAGGAATGACTCATGAACTTCATCTGCCTGTGATTATAGGCAACCAAGGAATATTTAAATGAATAATTACAACACACTATTTATTAAAAAGTTCCTTCTAGCATTTACATTTCCAATCTAGTTAAGGGGATCAAAAATCACAAATCAACAGCATATATACGGAAGAAAAAAAAAAAAGAAGAATGAAACACTTATTAAGAATGAATGCTTGGGCACCTAAGCTGCTCTACAAAAATCGCTTCTGCAAAAATCGCAACAGAAGGGGCCTTACCAACTTCTAACAGATTAAATGGTTCCGATGATACGTGGCATCTATATAGTGAAAAAGATTCACTACAACACCAACATTTGGTCTACGGCTGAAAACAACAGTAAAAACAAAATGCGGATTGTTTTTTTCAAGATTTGAAAAAAACCTACACATAGTTATATGGAGGTGTGGTTTTTCAAGGATATGTTGTAGTTTTTCTTAGGAAGCCATAGTTTTTTTTTTTTTAAAGAATGTGTGGTTTCTTAAAGAGGTGTAGTTTCTTTTCTAAGGATGTGTTGTTTTCAGGCAGTATGGTTTTTTGACGGCATGGCTTTTTTAAAGTAGTGTTTTTTTGGGGTGTGGTTTTTTATGGTCTTCTAAGAATCCATGTATGACCAAGTTGTCCACATGCCATTACTGCCACAAAATGGTAGCATACAAGAGCTGTATGCATGCTTGACACACTTCACTAGCATTTGACTTCATATATGTGTGTGTGAGAGCTTGTAGAGTGTGAAACTTGAAGACATCCATCACTTGGCAATTTGTAGAAGACACATTGATATGAAGAACCAAAGATGGACATTGGTTTGACATCATATAGGCATTTCTTGAAGGACATTTGATCACCTAAGCTTGAACACTTGAAGTCAAAGGTTGAAGACCCCAAAGTTAAAGTTTGGAAGACCACTCGAAATTCAATGGTACTTTGCATGATTCAAGCTTTTGCCATGGTGTTACTTCTTAAGGCATGATTTGCTATTTTCCAAGGCTTTACCACCACCATTCCACCCAAAAAAATCGTCTCTTATAGATCATTTTCTCCCCTTTCGTAAACCACTGGTAGGGCGAAATTTCTGGTAATTACCGTGTAAGTTTCATACAGGTAATCTTGGTTCTTGATCTTCAGGCGGCGCCGCCACGGCACCGCTAAACATTCTCTTCTCGCCCGATTGCTCGCTCCGCTGATTACGCTTTGGTTATTTGGCATTTCTCTCGCTTGGTTATTTGGTGATTCTCGCTTTCGGCAAAGACAATAATGAGCTTCTAACTATTCTCTAGCCGCCATAGCCATAGCCGATTCTCTAAGCTTAGCCATAGCCCGGATCTGTCAAAGCCATAGCCGGATCTGCCAAAGCTTAGCTCAAAGCCGATTTGTCAAAAATTATTCTAGAATAGAACAAAAACAGACGCTAACGGAATAATGGGCCTCGCTAAATGAAAGATCCGTGGAAGCACACAACCGGATATGAAGAAATAAAAGCGGAAAAAGGGCTAAAAGCCTCCGCTACAAGCTCTATAGAACTGAGAGATGCCCGGACGTTGGATAATTCCCCGCGAAGACGGAAAGCATGCGGGGGCAAGATCTTCGCATTTGAATGATGAAGAAACTGAAAACACGACACAGAGCCGTGATCCATGGGCGATCAAGCCGGAAATGGAGGTCATGATGCATGGATTTTCGTTGAAATTTTTCCTTCCGGCTATGGCGGTCCCCCGCCCTCCATCCCATTCAAATATGAGCTTATAAGTAGGGCAAGTGAACTGATGAACAGAGAACAGAGATGAACTGAAGAACAGAGAAGGGGAAACGGAGAGCATGGACGAAATTTCGCCCTACCGTGGTCCACGTGCGGGAACCCACGGGTAGGAGAGGGTTTTCGGCGGAAACCGGCCGGGGCGGCGGCCGAAGGGCGGCGCCGCCACCGGTTTCCCCCCGAAAACCCTCTCCTACCCGTGGGTTCCCTAGCACATACACCATTGCCATTTGTCAAGACCAAAAGTTAGCAAGACCACTTTTCCTAGCCAAAAGTACACCATTCATCCACCACATATGAAGCGTTGCTAAAATTCCAGCCAATTTAACCACTTTTAAAGTTGAAAACCATATTCTCTCTCTAGAAAAACGACGATAGAGAGAGAAATTACACCTTTGACAGGACATTCCTAGATAAGGCAGAAAGTGGGCCTAAAAATCTCAAAATCCAAGCAGCATTTTGCATACATGTCAAAGGTTCCATTATATCACTCTCATCACCATATCATATCCATGTCACAAAAAGGTTTTGACTAGGAGAAAAGTTGTTTGCTAATTTTCTTGCCACATCACCACCGTCACATTGCCATCACCCTTTGCTTGCCAAGTCATCACCTTTGTTGCCAAGCCACCCATCCCTAGCCATTCTTGCCCTAAAAACATTTTATGGTTATAATCCAAAGTTTTTTACTCCAAAATGTAATGAGCTTTGAAAAAAATGAATTTGGCCAAATCTAGACCCCCCAAATCGATTTCTTAGGATGCGTGCAAGAATACAAAATGACAAAACTAGCATATCTACTCCAGGCCTGCCTACATCTAATTTCCTCTTGTCCCCTTCCGCCACAACTCATTTCACAAAAAACATTCAAGAAACATCATAAAAAGGACACAAAAATTTTAAGTTCTAAGTCATTTTTGCAAAGTGACAGTTTATGAGTCGGAAATCGATTCTTGAGGTCACATTTGCATATTTCTTGTTGAGAGAACCTGAAGCACTGTGTCAGAGATAGCTCAAGGTGGCTCCGACATTCCAATTCAAACATTCTAAAAGTGCCATTTCTAATGAAATATTTTTCAATGGTTTGTTTGATTTCATATGCTATTTTTTATGGTCCAAATGTTGTACCCCTAGGATCCACCATGCCACCTAGTTGGCTCAAACATGTAATGCCCACTCTAACTTGCCACGTGGGCTCAACCATGCTACGTGGGGCTTCAACATGCCAAGGCGGCTCAAACATGCCACCTAGGCTCCAACATTCCAATTCAAACATTAATGGCCTAAAAATGCCACTTCTAATAAAATATTTTTCAATGGTTTAATTGATTTCATATGCTATTTTTTAAGGTTCAAATGTTGTACCCCTAGGATCCACCATGCCACCTATTTGGCTCAAACATGCAACACCCACTCTAACATGCCACGTGGGCTCCAACATGCCAAGGTGGCTGAAACATGGGCTCCACGTGGGCACGTTGGAGCCACCTTAGCATGTTAGAGCCTAGGTGGCATGGTTGAGCCCGCGTGGCATGTTTGAACCACCTTGGCATGTTGGAGCCTAGGTGGTATGTTGGAGCCACCTTGGCATGTTAGAGCCTAGGTGGCATGTTGGAGCCCACGTGAGATGTTTGAGACACCTTGGCATGTTAGAGCCTAGGTGGCATGTTGGAGCCCACGTGGCATGCTTGAGCCACCTTGGCATATTAGAGCCTAGGTGGCATGTTGGAGCCACCTTGGCATGATTGAGCCACCTTGGCATGTTGGAGCCTAGTTGGCATGTTGGAGCCTACATGGCATGTCTGAGCCACCTTGGCATGTTTGCTCCACCTTGGCATGTTGGAGCCTAGGTGGCATGTTGGAGCCCACGTGAGATGTTTGAGCCACCTTGGCATGTTAGAGCGTAGGTGGCATGTTTGACCCACCTTGGCATGTTAGAGCCTAGGTGGCATGTTGGATCCACCTTGGCATGATTGAGCCACCTTGGCATGTTGGAACCCAGGTGGCATGTTGGACCACATTGCATTGGCATGTTTGCTCCACCTTGGCAAGTTGGAGCCTAGGTGGCATGTTTTGACCCGCATGGCATTTTGGAGCCTATGTGGCATGTTGGAGCCTAGGTGGCATGTTTGAGCCACCTTGGCATGTTGGAGCCTAGGTGACATGTTGGAGCCCACTTGGCATGTTTGAGCCACCTTGGCATGTTGGAGCCACCTTGGCATAGGTGGCCTGTTGGAGCCCACATGGCGTGTTTCCACTGTGGCATGTTGGAGCACCTTGGCATATTTGAGCCTAGGTGGCATGTTGGAGCCCACGTGACATGTTTGAGGCACCTTGGCATATTGGAGCCTAGGTAGCATGTTGAAGCCCGCATGGCATTTCGAAGCGTAGGTGACATGAAGCCTAGATGGCATGGAGCCTAGGTGGCATGTAGGAGCCTAGGTGGCATGTTTGAGCCACTTTGGCATGTTGGAGCCCACATGTCTCAGGGAAGTGCACTGGCCAAATTTTCTTTCAAATTTGAACCCGATTTTCTCAGACATCCCAGATCCAAATTGAGCCAATTTTTTCTCACATCTTAGCACAATTTTTCTCTGATTGTTCCTCCAAAAATCATTCGAAAAAGATCAGTGCAGCTCGAGATATTCGGATCTAAGTGCAACTACCTCATTTTGCTTTAAGGATCCTAACGTAATTGATGCTATTTTGCAAATTTTGCACAAATATTGGTTGCCTTAAGCATCCTGGAGGTTCTACCATATCCATATTGAAGCATGCATCCTAAATGCAAAAGACCAGAACTCAACCTCCAAAATGTAAACCCTTCAAGAACTTAGCAACTCATAGGGTTTACGTTTCAGAGGCCGAAACATAACTTGATGCACCATCTCTACACAGGCATGCAGAGTTGTGGCATCTGAAGAAAAGGTATTCCGATCTATCACCATCCAGAAGGATCCTAAACAATGTCTTGCTACTGCAAAAGTGCCTCTTGACTTTTAATTGCCACATCGGGAGGAGGATAGATCAAAACTCTGTTCCATCAGTTCCAGTTGCTTCGTGTCTTCAACTACGACTTTTTAGCTATGTCGCAAGTGGACACGACCAAAACTTGGCCTCCAAAACGTAAATCCTTCAAGAACCTAACAACACATAGGGTTTATGTTTCGGATGCTATATCCTAGTCAGATTCGTCTAGGATCTTGCCCAACGCCATCAAGTAGAGGGAGGATGTTGACGCCAGAAGACGAATCCTTGAAACCTTCCGGAAGCAACTTGTCCCAATAGTCCTCTCCCGAATGCCCCTGGCGACGGACAGGTAACTCCAGCATTCTGGAACTGTGAAATGGCTCTACCAATGGACTCAAAACTTTGGCATTATGATGGGGACCAAGTTTCATGGGATAAAGACCATCCCCTCTCCAAGAAGATTCATAGTCAATTGGCCTAAGTGGTGGCTGCGGAATACTGTCACGTACAGTGTTCGTGTTTCGTTCGTTGCCAAAACTGACCATGTAACTTGGTCCCTAGGGTAATTTCGTCATTTTGGATGATATGGCGATGTCAAATCGCCATTTCGGAGCCTCTGTACTATTCGAACGAGAAAACACTTGGGGTTTTAACGCTTCATAGTTTGATAAGTTCTCCCGGACCGATCTTGGATTTTTTTAGACATGCTCAAAGCAGGTTACTTGAATGAAGGATTCAATGGTTGGATAGGGGAACTGAGCTCCGGGATGGGGGGCATTAGCACACGACCTGCCGGAGGAGCGCTGGCAGGAAAAGCTACCTCGACAATCTTTCTGGGGTCTGTCTCCTACGGTTTGGCCTCTCGCCTTTGGTAAGGAAGCTGCGCAAAGTGCTAGCCTTGTTCGACCTGGAGAAGGCAGCCAACACTTTAAGTTCTTGGAGTTCCCTCTATGCCAAACTCCTCTACCAAAAATTCTAAAGGTGCCATATTTCTTGCTTAAAGTTCTAGTCATCATGTCCACGTCACTACCATCTTGCCATGTCCCCCAAAATTTGCCAACAACGCCCAATGAAAAGACCAAAGATGTACATCTTTTCATTTTCGAGATGGAGACAAACACGCCCGAGAGTTTGCATAGGGTCATCATCATGTCCACATCGCCCATATCTTGCCACGTCACCAAAAATTTGCCACATCACCCCATGGAAAACCAAAGTTGCATATTTTTTTTATTTTTGGCCTAATCAAACGTTGGCCTTGCTTACTTGGCATGACATGTCACCAATGGCATGCCACATCATTATGCGCATGTCCAATTTTGCAAATTTCAATCTTCTCCACACATTTCATGGAGATTTGTTGATGATCTTTCATATGGTGATACTACTATGTAGTATTGGCCTATTGCTTGATTTGCAGTTATTAGGTAAGCATATGTCTATCCCAGAGACATTAAAAACACGTATTTGTGACTTGCTTTGTATAGGAGGCATGGTCATGACTTCCATGAGGTCCTTCCCATGTAATTTAGGAAAGGGCAGAAACCAAATAATTTGGAAGCCATGTAATCTTACATAGGGTACTATTAAACCAATATGCATCTCATTCAACGGCCAAGATGGGCCAAGATGGACGGCCTAGATTTCGATCTAGGTCATGCCATCCCATTGGTTGCCTAATGCTTGTGTTTGTTTCCCGCCTGCTATTGTGTTTGTTTCCCGCCTGCACTGTGATCGATGGGTTTCGTATCTGCTCTAGCTATGGCGCTATGGCGATGGCGCTGCACTAATCAAAGACGATGGACACTAGCGCTTGAAGTAATCGCCAAGAAAGGCAGGCTATGCGAAAAGGAAGCGGCTCTAACCATACATGATCTTCTTGAAGCGGTATTATCCACCCGGATCTGAAGCCCCTCAAGTTCCTTGCAGCCTCAGCAGTAAAACCTTATGATTAGGGTTTCGGATTTCGGCATTCAAGTTTTGCTCTCAGTTTTAAATCCAGAGTCAGAACTCCAAGATCTTTTGCTCCAGATGTTGTGCAGGTATATTATTCTCATATATTCTCATGTAGGACATTTTCTCATTCATCTATTTCCATTTTTATTCGTTGGATTTGCACCATTTGGAAACGACAGCGACTTCCTTCTTATTTCCTTGCCAGATCCACCATCTCCATCTTCTTTTTTGATAGAGAGTGATATGCAGAAGCAGAGCAGGCCCATACTTGCAGAGAAAGTACAAACAATAGTAAAAACATATCCCAAGCTGGTCTTGACTCATGGGCGCAAGGTGAGTGTAATAAGCAGCATTAGACTTTGTCAGTTGTCACATCTAATAGAAGTTTTCAGGTTTTGGACGTTCGTCCATGTATAGAATGGGACAAAGGAAAGGCCGTGAACTATCTTTTGCATGCTCTTGGAAGCACAGTTTCATTAAAGTTGGAAATTTAGTGATTCCAATTTCGTGCCTAAAATTGCGCTATTTGGGGAAAAATAGCAGAAAATAGCTTAAAAAATAATGCAAATGGCGCTACCAACCAATTATTTTACCAAGAATGTGGTGCCATCAGGTGAAAAACAAACAATATAATGATAAATAGCATTTTAATAGCTCAACCTTATTAAGCTTAGAAGTAAAAATTCGCTCTATTTAAGTAACTGCCAAAATAAATTCAAACAAAATGGTGCCATTTGATTATCATCACGAACCAAATATACAAAGAATCCTAAGATTTTATAAATATCTGGCACAAGATTTAGGCCTAAAATGGTCTAGTTCTCTATCTAGCTATCTTACGTGGGTCATTTTTATTCTGCAAGCCCTATAGTGTTGCCAAAAATACCAGGGTTAATTAAGAAACTTAAAATTATATTCTTAACCCTAGAATCTCTTCAACCCTAAGCCTAGAATCTGTTCAGCGACTTTTCTGGCACAGCCGCCAAGCGTCCCCAAAAAATCGAAGCTCCAAGAAATCCAAGATGACAGAAATCGAAGCTCTTGGCGCAGCTCTCTGGCGCCGGAATGGAGTTT
Organism: Isoetes taiwanensis; assembly: GCA_021234155.1. Classification (NCBI taxonomy): domain Eukaryota; kingdom Viridiplantae; phylum Streptophyta; class Lycopodiopsida; order Isoetales; family Isoetaceae; genus Isoetes; species Isoetes taiwanensis. Next base: position 345,658 of record JAJEKV010000234.1, read on the forward strand.
AGTAAACTTGGAGCTCCGCCAAGAAATCCAAGGTGACGGCTGCCTTAGGAGGCTGGATGATCCGAGCTTTGCAACTTCTTTTAGCAATCCAAGTTTTCTTTCTGGAATGTGCTGGAAATCAAGATTATCACGAAAATGTTCTAGCATATCTTATTCTAAGGCTCGCTCTTCGTGACCCTAGATGGCATTGTACAATGTAACTTTTTGCAGATCGTTCTATTTCTGAAGCATGTCTGGGACTTTGGTAAGTAAAATGTAATTTGGAATGCTGCAAATGCATCCTGTTAGGCTATGGCAAAAGGATTCAATGCATGTTTGTATTGGCATTTTTCTAGCGGTAGCTATGGAAATCCGTTGGCTGAGGCATTAAATAACTGCTATCAGCTGTGTTTTGATGCATCAAAGCATGCCAGAGGCTTCTGTACTACATCGACCTTTAATGCCTTCTCAGAAATTCTTCCTTGCTTGCAGGTGTTGAATCTGACTGTGTTGCCCGAGTGGCTCCAAAGAACCTGTTCACGAAGATTTTTTTATGCTCAAGTTATTTTTGAAAGCTCTTTGAAATCATCTTACCTAAATCTAAAAGTAAAACCGGGAGAGATACGTTGACGTGTTTGTAGCAGATACAAAGAGTTGATGTGAATATAATCCATTTAGCCAAGAAATCTTTTGCTTCTAAAATATTTGCTCTTCTCAAGTGGAACAGTTGCTCTATTAGTTAAATAGCAGTTGGCGCTTATTTAACAAATGGCTTTGATGGCGCCATTTCAATCAACTGAAGCATTAATTCCACCATTGTCTCCCTTTCTGTTAAATAGCGCAGTGGCCCCAATGGTCACCCCTTGTCTCCCTTTATCGCAATGGCGCCATTTAACAAATGGCGCAGTCGCCCCATTTCAATCAAATGGGGCATTAATGGCCACCATTGTCTCCCTTTATGTTAAATGGCGCAGTGGCACCATTTAACAATCAATGGGGCATTAATGGCCACCCTTGTCTCCTTTTATGTTCAAATTGCGCAATGGCGCCATTTCATGCAAATGGAGTCATAATGGCCACCTTCATTACCCGCTACATTAAAAGACCATTCTATGGAGACCATTCTATGGAACATGAAAACTGCTTACCTTAAAAAAAAACAAAATCTATGTTCTAAAGCAACTATATACATATTATATACCAATATAAAATCAAAACAGTCAATACATACCATTTCTTCAGAAGTGTTTGCAATCGAGTTGTTTATCTTGCTCCTATTCGTAAAGCTAAACATGTAGAATGCCACTCCAATTGTATGAAATGCTACTGCATCATCAAATGACACTTGGTACTGCTATCCACAATTACTAATACAGAGAGGTGACCCTAGAGGAGCACATGAGAAGAGGAAATGCTAGATGTGCCTCTAGAGGAGCATATGAGAAGAAGAGAATGAGAAGAGGAGATACTGGAGCTGGAGGGTGCTGGAGCAGGAGGCAATAGATGATGATGGTATGGCAATAAAGGATATGACGATGTAGGAGGAGAAGAGCACCAAAGATTGGTGGGAGGGAGACCCCATACAATCTTTGTAGAATGAAGTGCATATGGTGCCGCAAGTGGTGGAGGTATGTAGGGGCTTTGGGACGAGGAGGCGGTGGAATATGAAGCGCTTGTGGTGGAGGTATGTAGGGGCACTGGACGAGGAGGCGGTGGAGGACAATATTCATGGCAACGAAGGATATGACGGTGGAGGAGGGGAGCAAATGTTGGAATAGAAATGGTAGAATATTTTGAAACTAGAGGGTTTGGAGGGAATATAATATTCAAAATTTTCAGTTCCCCCCAAATCCCGCCCGTCACATTTTAAAAGTTGTATTCAAATTATAAATTCCCCCCAAATCCCGCCCGTCAATTTAAAATTTGAATTCAAATTTTGAATTCCCTCTAAAATCCCTAGTTCGAAATTCAAACAGTCCCCCATGTAATGCCATTTAGAAAGGAGGTTATTTTGGTCCCATCTCGGCGCTTGCTCTACGACACACCATGCGAATGCAATTCATTTAACGGGTATGCACATCATATGCTAAGCGCCTACGTGGGTATCAATCTTGCTTTAGTTTATGCTTTCGATATGGAGCTAATTAGATGCTTGTAGATCTTGCAGTTTTTTTTTTCTTTGTTGATCATGAAGGTATTAGCTCATGGCATGGACAAATCGGCTCTGCATCTTCTCTACATTTACATATTACTGTTGAAAATTTGAGGATAAATCAACTCCAAGCCTCTTCTCTACATTACTATTTCTGAGGTTAGTGCTGTAAATTTTGATTGGTACTGATATGCAAATTTTAAATAGATAGATACATATCAATGGTAATAGAATGCCATAAATTTTAACAGACATTTATAGTGTACAATAAATTGATGCCGGCTTGAATGTAATAAATAGATAAAAATCCTGCCCTATTTGAGTCAAAATGTAATGCAAAAATGGAGATGACATATGGTCTCGTCGGCTCCATTTAATCTAATATAGATCCATGAAGCCATTTAATGGTGACATTGCTTCATTTAGCTGGAAATGGAGCTACCATTATGTGGCACCATTTTTTGTATATGGACATTCCATTTACTGCATTTTGACTCAGATGAGGCATCACACCATTCAAATGGCGCAATGGCCCCATTTCACTCAAATAGAGCCTATGACTCTGTAAGTGGAACCCATTTCACTCCTAAATGCTTAGATTTGGCATGTAGATTGATTTTCCTCTCTCTTTTTAACCATGCAGGATGTCTTCCACCATCACCTACTTTTTTGCTAAAACAAAGTGGGTGATGTATGCAAGCAGTCAATGATACCACATCCTTGCAAGAAGCATTGACAATACACCAAAAATAAGTATGTGTTTTCCTGCCCCTCTTGACACGGATAATGGTATTGATGAAATCCAAATTGGCTTCAGGATAGTTGTTTTTATGCATAATGATATTGATGCAGTATCTGAAAATGTTGCAATCTTACTGAGCTCATTGGGTTAAAGGATGTGCAATGCAGATAATGTGATTCCATATTTGGTGAATGAAGGTTCTAGGTAGACGTGTGGAAAGACACAACATCAACCAAAGGTTCTCCTAGATTATAAGTTCATATTTATGTATCGTATGTCTCTTATCTTTTTTTGAATATAAGAATATATTAAACCACTAGAATGCGATCAAGTACAATGATAAGTGTGGTCTCTTATCTTAAATTAGTTGTGTGTATCAAATGTATTCTTATATTAGTTTTGTATAATAAAATGCATTACATATCATGTTAGAGTAGGTATCATACATGTCTAATGTGTTCATGTATATATGTGTGTGTTTAATATAAGGTATACATAACATAACCCTACAACATGCATAACCCTACAACATGTATATATAACCCTCTGTAATACGCATAACCCTACTATAAGTATAGAGGTATACATAACCCTCTGAGGTAGACTATATAAAATTATTCCAACTTACCTTGTATATTCCATATTTAATGAAACTCTGCTTTTGGTAGGAGGCAGTCATGTTTAATTACTTGCTACGAAAATAAGGAGCTCCATTTTTATATTTGTGTCTGTTAACATAGGTCTCGAGCATCCTTCTGATTATCAACTCGTTTATATTGGGGACGATGAGGATGCATTTAAGGTGATTCTTTCCATCCTATATTTTTTCCTTGTGTTTTACACTGAATTCTGCTGATGTTTTATAGGTTCTCAACGACAAGACTAATGGGCACAGCATATCGATATCAAGTGTACCGAAGAGCACAAGCGCAGCATATCCACTTCGGGATCCTGCAAAGGCAAATCAGTAAATGGTATGTAGCTTAGCTCCAATAGAAATACTTCATCTTTTCCATCTTTGATTTTGGGCAATGAATTGATATCGACTTAGTGTTTGCTGAGCTTTGCAAAATTGGATGGATCTCTATTCCTTATCTCTTTTCCCTTTGTTTGCAGAGAAACTAAAGGCTTGGGCTGCAGCAGAAACTTGGTGAGCTCTTATCTTGTGCAACTCATATTGGATGATTTCAATTCTAATCGCTTTTATTTCTTCTTTGCATGTCGAATCTCGAGCTTTGTTCATGGCGAAGGATCTGATCATGAGAATCCCGTAAGTGTTTTCCGGATCTCCTGTTTTCTGTAGAGCTGAGATGGCTGCTCAAGCATTCAAACAAAGAAACAAGGGAGCCCCTTTTTGATTTTGCATTTAATCTGGAAGCATACACCAGAAGCCACGACATTTAATCTGGAAGCATACATCAGAAGCCACAGCACTGGATTGTTATTGTCGCAACACCAAAAATAGAGTTCAAAGAGGGCTCTAGCTTTTGTTTAGCCTATCAAACCTTTTTTTTAACATCTTTCTGATTTTTTTTATACTGCTTTGACTGATAAAACAGTATTGGTAGGCAAAACTGAATAGAAAGAACATTTAAGACAAGAATCTTTGAATCTTAACCATTATCTTAAACTTTAATCATTGATGTAATATTTTGAACCTTAAGTTTTAATTTAATCTTAGAGAATGTGGATTGCAATTCAATAACATTATGCCTTATGGACTTGTTTGGGTTCGATTCCCAATAGGCTATCTTTAAGAAAACAAGATGCTTTTTAATTAAAAAAGAATGCCACGTGTAGATATTTAAAATAATGTTTTTCTTTATTTTGGAATATATAATAAATCTTTTTTTTTGCTTGCTGTTGTTTTTTTTTCCTAGTGTATTTCTTCAACGTAGTTTTCTTTAGAAAACAACTACTAAAAAAAGCCATACATGGATATTCTTTAGAACCATGTGGATTTATTTGAGAAACACCACATTTGAGAACAACTACTTTAAAAAACCACAGGTGGATATTTTGTTAAACCACGTTAGTATTTAGTAAAAACAACACTTGAAAACAACTTCTATCCACATGGATATTCTATGAAACTATATGTTGTTTTTTTAGTAAAAACAACACCTTAAAACAACCACTATCTTAAAAAACCCATTTGGATATTCTGTTAAACCACATGTTATTTTTTAGTAAAAACAACACCAAAACACAATGGATAGAATTTTATTAAAAGACTGTCAATTTTCTATGCATAGATTTTTTAGACAAAAACTACATGTTGTTTCTAGCATTTTCGGAACAAAACTATGGGTGGTCTTTAAGTGTTTTTTTTTTTGGCAGAAACAACAGCAAAAAACTATACATTGATCAAATTTTGGGGTTGTAGTGATTGCGGCGAAGAAAAAAATAGAAGTGCAGAACAAAAAAAAGAAAAATGGGAGACTCGATTATATATGTGTAGACAAGAAATTTATCGCGGCAGCCAAGGCTGCCACGAACATTTCTCTTTTTCTAATGGGATCATAGTTGAGCAGATAATTCCACCCTACATCAAAAGTCATGGGTGTATTCTTCCGACCCTATATCAAAAGTCACAGGTGTATTCTGAAGATGAATCAGAGATGTAGTAGATATCTCTTAATTTGTGCTAGACATAGTTCTTGGATGCGAAATTGCCGAAAAGGATATTTCTTGAACGACTTATTTTAGAACAAAAAAAGGATGGGGATCACTTAATAACGCTATATAGCCTCCTCACATGACATGCTCCCATTTATAAGAGTGTTGCAAGGTCTAAAACCTCCAAAAGAGGGATGGCAACCAAAGGCAAAGCCAAAAGTTCAATTAGCAAGAGCAAAATCAATTATATCTAGATGCATACGCCCTTTTTTTCTGAGCTCTAGAAAAATCTGGTAGATTTGTTTCTGGCAAATATTGATGGGCCCATGTGCCCAGCTTATATGTGTTCCAACCTCGTGCTCTGGACAGATGATTGTCCTTGTGCTCTAGATAGGGGATCGTAAACCGTGGATCTAGGGGCGATCGATGGTCACAATAGACAGAGGTAATGAAGCGGATTATTAATACGAACAACTTGTAACGGACGTGGATTTCCTCTGTAATAGACAACAAACGCAAACAAATATAGAGGAAAGCATCTATAGAGGCTGCCATGGAAAACATAAAACCATGCCATCCTTCATAGATTATTATTAGCAATCAGTTCGGTGGGTTCTTCTCAATTGATCGAAACTTTCTCCGAGTTGTTATATATCTATGAAGATGATGGTTTCTTATTCTTGAGTAGCTGGAGACCATAAGGCTTCTGTTAATTATGGGCAGAACATTTATCTTTGCTTTTGAAAGACAATTGCAGCTCTCTGATTTGTCATATATAGTCAAGAATTATAAGATTTTTAAGAGCATTTGTTTTAAACTTGAGCATGAGCTGCGTCTAACAAACCAGGAGGCACACAGAGTAAACCCACCTTCCATTCCCCATCATTGATATAGATCGATTTCATTTTGGAGATCGAATGTGAAGGGGAATCTGTTCCAATTGCTATGTCAGATCCAAAACGTGCTCCCATTTTTTGGAGCAGCATGGTTTTTGAAGCTCTAAACTATAGGAAGGTGTCATTCTATTTGCAAAAGGGTTTGTATCAAAAACAGGGGGCAATATTGCCGATCCCAAATTTCTGAAATGCATCTTGGTGGGTGGATTGAAACCCAATTGGTCCGCTGCAGAACCTGAGGAGGTTTTTCAATGCAACCATCCGGTAAAAATCGAGAAAAATGCTTGCCAATAAGAAAATTTCCTTGATTTCGCATTGAAAAATCATGCCCTCTGTTGCGTATTATGAAGAATTGGCAGAATCCGCCATATCCACAAACAAATTTAGTCTGTGGAGCCTGTTCAACAAAGGGGTGGAAGAATCGAAGAAATATTTCCTCTGCGCTACCGCATCGATGATGTTCAACGGAGCAAAATTTTAAAAGAATGGACCATGTATCATTCTTATTTGGGGATTCAAACATTTCATTCGCCACGACAATAACAAAGTGAAGATAATCTAGAAGAACAGCCCAAATTCTTCAACAAATTAATATCGCCAGATTTCTTTAATCCCGGATAAAACCCGGAGGGCGGATTTTCGCATTGTGCTCTAAAATCATCCAAAATCTGCTCTTGGATGGCTTATATCGATGTGGATGAATTTATCTACCCCTGCGCTTTTAGATCAAACGAGGAAATTTAGAATCTAGCCCTATTCTCGCACAATTTGATCGAAGAAATTTGCAAAGATTAAGTCGGATTCGATTTTGATCGATTCAGATACAATCGTTGTAGATTGCAGCCAGAGCTGATTTGCTGCACATGCCTGACACTGGACGCCATTAATGCATCATCCACACGTGTCATGTACTAATAATTTTCAAGAAAGAAATTAGACGAGAACAGAAATTGGACACTACATTACATAATGTGGCCGAAATCTGAGACCGTACATTTATTACATAAGATTTTTAAAGGTTTTTCATGGTATTCGTATGAAAATACAGCAAATGCTGATGGTGGCATGCTGGATTCCAAACATGAGCATCTAGGTTTTTTTCTTGTGTCACCGTGTGTGCCTGGAGCACATGGTTTCCTATTCAAGACTGCATAGGTGGCTGGGTGAGCATCGGGAGGCGATGGCAATGGAGGCAATGGCAATGGAGGCGATGGGGAGCAAGGCGCACAGGTGAGCGGTTTGGCGCTGTGCTTGTGTTTTGTTGGTTTTCAAAGGCTTCCAACTCCAGCTCTTCTTAGTCTGGATCCTGCTTGCACCTCTGGATACTATTTCTACCTCAAGCTCTTCCACATCTCCGTGCCGTAAGTTAAACAGGGCTCCGCGAAAGGGCACCATAGCCAGAAGGGCGTGAAGAAAAATCGACGGAAATGCTCTGTATTGGATAAGATGAAAGGAGGGACAGATAGCCTCATGTTTTCGCGAATGTTTTACCTTAACATTTTTTGCATGACCTACGTTTTTCTTCTGTAATACAGATGAAAGAAAGGACATATTGCCTTGTGTTTTCACGAATGTTTTTTCCTTGAGGTTTTCTGCATAATTTGTGTTTTTGCCTTGAGGGTTTTTGCATAATCTGTGTTTTACAGGGCTTGGAGCACTGTTGCAGCAAATTCTTGCCATAGCCACAAAAGAAAAACTTGTTGAAGATCCTCAAAGGCTGGTACATTAGGTAAGCCAAGGGCATAGGAATTTTATTGGGGTTCGATTCCCCAAGCCCTGGTCTGTTGCAAGTCTGAGCTGTATCAGGATAAAAAATTAAACTGGATTGTGAAGCTTCAAATAAGTTTAAGCCCTGAGATCAAATTGGAGCTGGGGTTCGACTGCCCAGGCTCATGGTAATTTGATGGCCATTATGAAGTAATTGCTGCTAGAATTAAGTTGCTGGGATATTCAGTACTCATGAATATGGAACCATGGGATGGTTCTTGTGTTAAAGGAGTGAGTCAAATGGGTTGGATTTGACCCCATCTTGACTTGCATTCAAGGGCCCAAAAACTGTGAGATGGAATATCATGTATAATATGCCTCGATCCAATGGTCTAAAAAAATTATAATAAAGAAGGATGATATGAATATTTTTCCTCATGTCTTATCTTCATATTAATCAAATGATATTTAATGTTTATGCATTTTTATTGAATTCTATCAAATTTGGATATACAAGTTACATTGATGTACAACAGATGTACATTATGTGCATTGATGTACTCACTTGTAAGTTCACATCACAGACCTGAGTTAGTCCACGACATCTACAATTGTTGGAAGTCGTGATAGGAATGACTCATGAACTTCATCTACCTGTGATTATAGGCAACCAGGGAATATTTAAATGAACAATTACAACACACTATTTATTAAAAAGTTCCTTCTAGCATTTACATTTCCAATCTAGTTAAGAGGATCAAAAATCACAAATCAACTTACCTTGTTAATTGATCTTCAAACTGCCAGTAACTAACTAACTGCCACTGTCACCACCGCCAAAAATGACCTAGTCTTGAAGTCTAATTTCAATGCAGTTGATCATGCACTTATCCACGACCAAGACATGCACGAACACATAGTCATACTTCGTCATAGCATAGAAGGTGAATAAGAAGAAAGACAAGCATTCGCTTCGACAGGAGAGGATGGATTCGAACCCTTATTAAATGCCTCAAAATGGCAATGACATTCCTGCATTTCTAGCATACACCTTAGTCATGCTCAACCAACCCCTTGTTCAGGGAGTCTCCAATTAGAGCCCCTCCTCCAAGTGCTGCCTTGCTAATGCATGGCCCTCAGGAGACACCAATTTTCCACTCGATTCAAACCTCTTGGTCTTTTTAGTCTTAGATCAAAAAGCAAAGCAAACATGGCAAGGAAAGATCTGCAGATTCCCCTATGGCATTAATTAAAGGAAGAAAAGGGCAAATCCTGCAAGAATGAGAAGGAGGCAATGCCATCACTTTATGACGTTATGGCACTTCACATCCTAATGGATAACTTCACGATCTCTTATTTACAACCTGTGGATTTGCAAAACCATGTTAGAATTCATTTCATTCAATAAGACCAAATCTAGACTTTAACTTGCACAAGATGTTTCTATGTTCCATCTCCACCTTGCAAGTAGCTTATCCGAACCCAGAAAGATGCTTGCACAACAGACCACAATGTGTAGAGAAGCCACTATCTTCTAAATAACGTCCTTTTTCATCTATCTAATCCCAGCCCATCTTCAACGATGCCAACAATATGCTATATATATCTAACTCCCTTCAAAATGAAATTGCTTGTATGAGAATCTACGTCCTGCAATGTATGAGCAATCTAGAGTGATAGCAAGATCAAATGAATAGATGCCATCCAAAACTATCTTCAGTTATACAACTTATGCTAAAGAATTCAAACTGGTCATCAGTAGGAGCTAGTCCAGTCATTATATCAAAAATCTGTAGAGGTTAAACTCTGTAGTCCTTTGAGATCATTAGACGGTTCTTGGTCTTGAGGGCTTCTATAATTGGCTTAAGAGTCCCAGAACACATTGGCATGCATGTTTGACTATATGACGACATCCAGCAGAAAATACTATATGACAATATCCAGCAGAAAATATAGAAAGAGATTGGATGCAAGCCCATTCCCTTAATGCTTAATTGCAGAAGCATTAGTCATGAAGTAAATAAATCTTTCTGGATGGCCTACCAAAACACCAAATCTTCACTAGCAGCTCATGCTCAAAACAACCGTGGAAAAGATAAAAAATAACTGACCTTGGTTCTTGGTGCGGTGGTAGTCTTTTCATCTGAACTATGACCCAATTCTCTATGGAAGGCAAGAAACAAAATATCCAGTTTCACATATCTTTAACATATATGATTCCAATCCACCCTAAGAAATACAGTTTGCAAATTAAAAAGCTTTAGCATGTCATTGTCCACTTCAAGACTTGCTCTCAACAGAGATGTCCCATGAGGTGTCTGTCTTTGTATGTGTGAATGTACACCAAAAATGAAGCTGGCCCTTTCTTTACCACCATAAATAATCAAAACATTGACCAAACCGTTGTAAGCCAATCTCCACAATCAAATCCTTGGACTTGAAAATTAAGCTGCCACCAGACTTATTTCTAAACCTAGTGTAGCTTAGGTTTATGCTCTTTCTGATTCGTTTCTGTAAACCTCTGGGTGCTACCAAATTCTGGCCACAATCACCTATTTCGAAGTTCCTGCAAGATTGGCTTCAAATTTTATACGATATCTCAATCTGAGATATCATGATATACTCATGATTCCATTTTAACTCTATGATCCAGCATTGCAAAATATAATGGCATTTAAATAAATGTTGGAACGTGCTTGTTGTCAAAAGATTCATGTTATACAGTAGAAGGCAAAACACGTTTTCTAGCAAGAATGCACCGTGCCTGCAATTTCATTGCCCACCCCATAGATGCAGCAAACCATAAAACAGTATGAAGGCATTCAAGATGTAACAGATTAAATGTTCGATCCAAACTCTGTTGGCCAGGATTTTTTAAGCTCAACGTGAGAAATTGCAGAAAAGGAATCATGTCTTCAAGAGCCATTTCTTGAAAGTAGAATTTAAGCAATGGATTCCTTTCCAACATTCATGTAACCATGTCTAAGAGACATTTCTTGACAGTCTAAAAATGAAGCAATGGATTCATTTTCAACATTCAGCTTGAAAGCTTGCATCTTTATGTTGATAGCATTGAAATGCTAACACAATGGTCATCCCCAATTATGTGTATGCCACAGCAATGTAATATGAATATCTATCTAAAGTAAAAAGTAAAGCACATATTAGCAGAATGAACGAACTGATTTCGGTACAAAAATAACTTAACGTGAGTCCATGACCATGCCTTGCAGGTTGAATAACTGCAAACAATTGAAGTCATCATTCCTATTATTCATTAGTGATGTTGCTGAAAACTCTAAATTGCATACAAATTTGCTTAATTCTAACCTTAATGTACTCACCTCTAATTTGATCCATACCACCTCTTTTTGTTGGTGCTGCTTTCATATTGGTTTCCCGTTTCACAGATACGCTTCCCCTTACGTTGGCTTGAATACTTAAGTGCTTGGCAAGCAAAAGCTGCCCAATTTACTTTGTATTTACTAGGATTAGCTCTAGCCTTGTTACAATTCTCGTAGGCAAATGCCAAATAAAACTGTTTTCTAACTTCGTAGATCATGCGATTCTTCGGATAGATTTCATGTGCTAGTTCTTGAAGCCTAATTTTGAATTGTGGCCGTACATTCTCAAGATTCATCTTGTTTGGAAGGTTATCCATGTTCTTCCCTGGAAGGCTGTCCGCCTTCCACACAGATGTGAATTCTTCATATGGCACATCTTCTTTCGTTATCTGTTTGGGCATTTTTCCCTCTTTTGGGAGGCCCTTGAATGGGCATTCCTCTTCTATTTCTGCTATGTTATCTCCAGCCTGTAGTGCACCATTATGATATTTAAGTTAAGAAATGCCTGTCATGTATTACAATATTTAAGACATGCATGTCATGTACATTTTTAAGTCTGTGCAGTGGAGCAAAAAGATAATTACCTTGGAAGTGGATGCTGGGATTTCTGCAAAAATGCAAACACAAGCAAAAGTTAGTTGTAGCATATCTAATGAAATGGGAAAAGAGGCACTGAAATGGCCATATGGCTATGACACAGAACATTGAGACTGTAAAGTTACCTCTGTCTTCTATGTCTTCTGAATCAACTCCATCAATCTTGTGGATGAGATTCAAGACATCACCCTCTTCAGCATCGATGAGATTAAGGACCTTCTTCTCATCAGCATAAACATGATAATCATATTCATCATCACCATAATAATTACCCAACCATAGGCTTTTCATTCTACATTTTCCACTTGTAATGGCATTCTTAAGCTGTTTGATGCCCTTGCCAGATATAAAATTGTAGGTCAGGTCCAAGATTTGCAACGAACATTGTCCATTTTCAAGGGCATTAGCCAGCGCATGCACTTCCTCATCCTCTATGCACAAACCCTTCATATACAGGTTCTTCAACCTACATCTGTTGCTCTTAAGGGCCTTTCCTAGGCTTATCAACACTGCATTCCCATCAACCTCAGAGTACTCCAAGCTGTCTGATAAATCCAAGGTCTCTAACTTACAGGCCACTACACAAAGCCTCAGCAAGGGCATCGGCATCGGCAGAACTATAAGGCTGCAAGCTGATTTTTACGGCAGAACGATTTTTAAGGTTTGTAACCTGCATTCTTGGTCTTGAGGGCTTCTATAATTGGCGTATATAATAGGCGTATATAATTCGGGTCATAACAGTATAGGAGGTCAAGCGTTTGTAAGTCGCAGAAGCCACTAGTGAGGGCCTTCGCAATGCTGCTAATACTTCCATTGTCTAAACGTGACCTTCTAATATGCAGTTCTTGGAGCCCACAATTCCCTCTCATCATGCCGCACGCGAATGCCTCCCACAACTCCTCTCTCCCATATCATCATCATAATCATCATAATCATAATCCTCCTTTATTATAAAGTTTTAGTGTATGTCGTGCATAAAACCCTAAAACTTTAGACGGCCCAGATTTGATAAAAATAGTGTATGTCGTGCATAAAACCCTAAAACTTTAGACGGCCCAGATTTGATGAAATCAATGGAATGCTACGAATTGCGGGGGTTGGTATCGGGTTTTGGATGTGATCTCGGTGGATTTGCGGTGGAAGCGGCCAGGGTTTCTGAGAGCCATTGGAATTGCTTGCTTCTGTCGTGGCGGCAGTTTGCTTAACAATTTCGATTGTGCTTGGCTTTTGCCTGTCGTTGGGCTTTGCCAGTAGATTTGTCGTTTATGGCTAAAGAACCCCAATTGTGGAAGCTATTTGCACGGATCCCGGGCTCTACCCCCGGGAGTTGAGCTAAGGTGAAGGAGCATGGGTAGCATGGAAGGATCTCTCCGTCTTGGTTTCTCGAGGCCCCCGCCATTCGAGAAAGAAAAATTTTAATTTCCAGCTCCGGATTTGCCCACCTGGGCTTTTCCACGACCATTATGGGGTCGTTTGGTTTGGGCAAATCGACTCTTTTCCTCGATTCTGGCGGGCCGCCTTGCCAAAGGAATGCGTTTGTGGTGACATTTGGCTTAATGGCTCCAAAAACCTCTCCATCTTCCTCCGGGTTACGTGGCTTATGTTACCCAAGAAGAAGCTTTGCTTGCACGCTCACCGTGAAGGAAACTATTGCCTATCTTTGCTTGGGTCTCGGACTTCCCCATTCTCGCCTTCCTTTGAGATTAACGAAATGGTCTCATTTAGTATCTCTTGAAGTGATATGATTTTTTTCCTATCTAAGGAAACTTCATTGCCGCCAGACCATTCATACCGCAGTTGGAGGCATTTTCATTCTCTTAGGGATTTTTTTTTTTGTTTAAGATAAAACAAAGAAGGTATGCTTCCTCCCCGTTTCAGGTTTAAGCAAGGTGATTTGTTATTGAGGCTTGCAATTGTGAAGATCTTAATTTTTTTAGCATTGCATCTAATTCTCAATCATACATAGGAGATATTTAAGTTTTCTTGGTGTTTGGATGACACCATTAGGTATCACAAGCCGAGCGTTGAATTTATGCTCCATTTTCGAGTCTCAGATATTGCATGTCTTGCATTAAGCACATCCGGTTTCGGTGCGCGTCGCAAACACGACCATCATGAATACAAAAGTTAAATTCTCTTTGGCTCTTCATGGCTTTGCTAGAAGAGTTGGGTTGTTGGCTATGTTTTGTATAAGGAAGCTAGAGATACGAGTCCCTTAGTTACTTACGCAATGATCTCCTCCCTATGAGATCTGATGATCGGGGGTGCCCCAATCCTTCAAGAAGTGTGTTCCATCATAATCTTTACTTTTCTTCTTTTATTGTAGTGAATAGGCCTTTTATCATGATTTTACAAAGTGTAGATATGATGGAGGACCTCATTAGAAGGATGTGCTTCATCCTTGCTACTCTGTGAAGAAGCTATGGTGCTTAGCTAAGTCTCCAGATGTGTTTATATGTTTGAGTTTTGTTAGTTTTGTAGGCACAACCCATGATTAAACTTTCTTCTTGCTCCAAATATAAACAATTATGAGCTTTCATTTTAATTGCTAGAGAATAGCATTTGGCATTAGGGATGGGCATCCACTTGCTAGCATTCTCGTGGTGCATAGTATCGGGGCCATGATTTATTGCCTTACCCCATCTTGGCGTAAGTATATCTGCTCGCTAAGCATTCATACTTACATGGAGCTAGACCTGGACCAACCTAAATATATGGCGTGGCGGGAATTGACCTTTACCTTTGTTTACCTTGAACATTTGGAATTTTGTCGGTCCAATTGGTTTATGCGGACTGGTTTGCTGAATTTACACTTTTAAGGAACCTCTTTGCTCTTTGCATTTCGATTCAAATGCGTCTTTATGCGCTTTGGTTCATTGTTATCGATGTTGCTTCCACGGCCTTGGGCATTGGCGCTTCACTCTTCGTGCATTCTTTGCTGAAATTTATTGACATAAGGGGCGAGTATGCAAAGTTTGAGCTAGCATTTATTACGCCGCCAAGATATGTGGCGTATCGATGACGAAATTTTTTCATTGGGGCATAATGGCTTTGTTCTTTTGTGGAATCTGCAATGCACATTATGGCTACTACAATGCCTCACAGGCATAAAAAATTAGCTCAAAATATGCATTTGAAGCCCTCGCATTTTTGGCAGAGCTATTCGTTTTTGCATACTTGGGGATGCAAGTTGTGGTACTTTAGCATGAAGTTGATGCAGGGCTGTTATTATATGTGTTAGCCCTTTGGGCTAAACATATGTATGAGTGGCATAGGCCACATGTATTCATCACATTGGACCACTTGATCTAGGGCCCAGATTTAGCCCATATATATGGTAGGTGGCATATGCCACATGTATTTGTCATATTGGACCCCACAATCTATGGCCCAGATTTAGCCTAGATCTGTGGAGGGTGAGATGTCAGTTAGGGTTAGGGTTTTGCTCTACTATTTAGAGAGAGCATTTCCTCTCATTGTTTAGGCTTTTGCTCACGTTTTGGAGCACCTCCTTTTGGGACATCAATATGATTCTGTTTTGTTCATTCTTTGTTTTGTTCTTGTTCTTGGAGTTTCTTCCCACCTTCTTTTGTTGATCCATGAGCATTTGTGGCAGCCTTGTGGCATCCGGCAGTCATGGACTGCTGCTGCAAGGTGATGCCAAGAACCCCAAACATCAACAATCTGCTTTACCTTTATGTCTTCTTTCAAGGGCGCTAAACATATTTCCGTTGTCATGGCTTGCGAACAAAGGAAGGTAATGAGAAAGATATCATTTGTCATATTCCTAAGCTTTATGGATTACTATGTATACTCTAACCATACATGTCAGCAGGAGGCTGCCAATAACAAACTCAATGAAGGTCATGATGTGGCTATGTGGGCTCCGCGGTGCTATTGCTTATGCACTTGCTCTTAACATCCCGACGCATAATCGATCGATTGAAACTGCAACGCTTTTTATTGTTGTAACGACCACGCTGATTTTTGGAAGTGCCACGGCTCCAATGCTAAGGTTCCTAGGATTGGCATCAGATGCTCCTTTGAGTAATGCTAGGTGTTCTTTCCCCTTAAGCAATATGCCTTATGAGCTAGAGGACTCACATCATGATTGGGACCAACACATTTTATCCGAAGTAGAGAATTGATTGAATTCAGCTCAAAACCTATGCTCGATAAAACCGGGCGAAAGCACAAACATATCGCACTTCTGCATAATGTGGTTCTTAATTTGTACTTGGTCATTTAGTTAATGATGTCAAATATCTCCATCATGTTGAAAGGAATGCAGTGAGCAATGATTTTAAGTATAAAATCACGGGTAGGAAAAGAAAATTACTTGATGAGAATCCACCACTACTGAGAATCCATTTCCGAGCATCGATTTATGCATACACATTGAAGTAGGTTTCTCACAAAGAGTGCCTCAAAGCATACAGTCATACTTGGTGACAAAGTACCATTGTAGTAGTCTACGGGATCTATATTGCACCAGCCTACTTTTCGACTTGCATTTGCATACAAAGTGGTGAAATCGTTTTTGGACCGATCCAAACTTTCCTCCTCGCACATATCACCGAGAATAGTTGATGTTTGGTATGCAAGAGATCTTGATTCTTCTAGATAGATTCGGACATATGTTCATTATATTTGCGTGGTGGGACAATGTGATGCGCACAATTTTAGAGTTGCATGTGCTAGAATTGTACTTATGACTCACAATACCTATCAATCATGAAATGATTTAAGATGTGCGTTGTCAATTCAGTTCTACTTATGCTTGGATTTGATTTTGATAACATGTTTGGTTTATTTGGTCCTCTATATTAATACTTCCAAACAGTTGATCTTAATAAGTCTTTACTATAAATCAGCTCATCTACCCTTAGGGAACAGAGAACTTAGGTCAAACTTTGATCCCTCAAAATTGTCCTGGGATTTCTGAAAACTTTGATGCAATTTTGAAGTCCGATCCTGCTCATGGTCACATAAAATTACACTAAAGGCGATCGATAGAATACCAACACCATGGGATCATTCTTACAGTAAAGGTGATATACATGCGGCTACTTATGCGCTAGGCACTGCTACTATGTTTGAATATTTTTGTTATAATAAAAGATTACTGCACACTTTTCTCATTGCGGTCAAAACATTTACAGACTTCCAACCTATGCCCAGCAACGCTGGGCACCATTACTAGTCATCTATGTAAAAAGATTGCAACTTAGTACTGCCGTACGCGATGGCCATTGAAAGCTTTAAAACGCCTTGGATATGACTCTTCTTAAGCCTTAGCCCTCTTAGCCTGCCTCGGCTGATTCCATCTACAATCCAATTAACATTATTAATGCGACATTCAATAAGCTCTAGAAATTGCAAACTGCAATCTTGGGAAAAAACATCTAGTCCGTGTCCTTCTATTTCGAATCCGTCGAGACTAATTGAGCAAAGGTTACACTTTTTGCTCCTATTAAGAGCTTCAAAAATGGAATGGACCCAATTTTCATCATTTATGTCCTTACTTCTTTTGATCACTCGCAATCTGTCCAACCCACGCGTACTTTGCAGGAGATACGTAAGTTGTTCTATTTCCTTCTCCTCACATATCCGGATGCAAACTTCTTCTATATATTCTCCGTCTTCAACGATTTCAGAAGAGAGAAGAGAAAAAGGAGAGAAGGAAGAGAGAGGAGAGAGAAGAGAGAGGAGGGAGAAGAGAAAGAGAGAGAGGAATAGAAAAGAGAGAAAAATAGAGAGAGAGGGAAAAAATAGAGAGAGAGGAGAGAGATAGGAGAGAGAGAAGGGAAAAAGGGGAAAGAGAGAAGAGAGAAGGGGGGGAGAGAGAGAGAGAAAGGAGAGAGAGAGAGAGGAGAGAGAGGGGATGAAGAGAGAATAGAGAGTACAGAGAGAAGGGGAGAGAGAGCAGAGAAAGGAGAGAGAGGAGAGAGAGATGCTAGAAAAGGGAAGGGGCTCAGTCAAAAGTGTTAATGGGGTCCAATCGAATCGCTCTGAGCTCTGGGCCGAGCCGAGGAATACTACAAAAAAGAAGGGCATGGGTTGGTCCAGATCGAGGCGAGGCCGGCCGGAGGCCGGCCGAGCCGAGGAATGGTGCAAAAGAAATAAGAAAATACCGCATGAATCACGAATGTAACTCCACCCCTATCGACGGCCTGCGTGGAGCCACTTGGCGCGATCCGGACGGCTCTAACGCGACCGCCTCACACGATCGAGCTGATCCCAGTTTCCCCCTTTTTTCCAACCACCATCCAAACTTTTATGTTGCATGTTGGATTCGAACCCAAGTCTAGCCCCCCATACCCCCCAAGTCTAGCCACTAAGCCAAGCATTTCTTCTTCAATAAAATATGTGGCTCAAACATAGTTAAGGTCGGTGCCCCAGGCCATGTGCATGTCCCCCATGCCTATCAAAGGCTAGAATGTTGCCACATGGCACGATCTTGGCCATTGACAAGTGCATCCATCCAAAAATAGCAACTTTGAGATAGGAGAGAGAGAAGGAAAAAAGGGGAGAGAGAGAGAGGGGAGAGAGAAGAGAGAGAGAAGAGAGGGAAGAGAGACGTAAGAGAACAAAATAGGAAGCCCATGCTTAGTTAAGGCTAGGGCAATGGAAATTCATTTGGTTAATTAAACCCCCCAAGTCTAGCCACTAAGCCAAGCATTTCTTCTTCAACAAAATATGTGGCTCAAACATAGTTAAGGTCGGTGCCCCAGGCCATGTGCATGTCCCCCATGCCTATCAAAGGCTAGAATGTTGCCACATGGCACGATCTTGGCCATTGACAAGTGCATCCATCCAAAAATAGCAACTTTGAGATAGGAGAGAGAGAAGGAAAAAAGGGGGAGAGAGAGAGAGGGGAGAGAGAGGAGAAAGAGAAGAGAGGGAAGAGAGACAGAAGAGAGAACAAAATAGGAAGTCCATGCTTAGTTAAGGCTAGGGCAATGGAAATTCATTTGGTTAATTAAAAGCCTTGATCCTAGAACCTTCTAGAATGTTCTAGAATAAAGCTAGAGAGAGAAGAGGCAAAGACAGACGGGAGAGAGAGAGAGAGGGGGAGAGAGAGACGTAGAACACCTTAGCAAAAGCTAAACCAAGCAAAACCATATTTTAACTAACTCAATGTAGAATAGTATAATATGACCGTATCATATCTCTTCAAGAGTAGATTAAAATGCATTCAAACAAACAGAAATAATTACTCCCTTCTACGAAGGCATCTTCTGTTGTTTAAATACGTCAAAGGTCAAGAGAGAGAGAGAAGAGAGAGAGAGAGAGAGAGAGAGAGAGAGGGGGGAAGAGACATGAGGGGGAGAGAAGGAAGAGACATGGGGGGGGAGAGAGAAAGGGAAAGAAGAGAGAGGAGAGAGAGAGGAGAGAGAAGAGAGAAAGGGGAGAGGGAAGAAAGAGGAGAGATAGAGGAGACAGAAGAGAGAGGAGGAGAAGAGAGAGAGAGAGAGGAATAGAAAAGAGAGAGAAAGATAGAGAGAGAGAGGAAAAATAGAGAGAGGAAAGAGATAGGAGAGAGAGAAGGGAGAAAGGGGAAAGAGAGAGAGAGGAGAAAAGCGAGGGAGAGGGTAAAGACAAAGAGAAGAGAAGAGAGAGGAGAGAGAAAGTGAGAAGAGACGAGAGAGAGAGAAGAGAGGAGAGAGAAAGAAGAGACAGGAGAGAGAAGAGAGACAGATGGAGAGGGGAGAGAGAGAAGAGAGGGAGAGACAAAGAGAGAGGAGAGAGAAAGAGAGGAGGGAGGAGAGAGAAGAGAGGAGAGAGAAAAGAAGAGAGAGGAGAGAAGAGAGACAAAGGGAGAGGAGAGAGAGAGAAGAGAGGGATAGACAAAGAGAGAGGAGAGAGAAAGAGAGGAGGGAGGAGAGAGAGAGAGGAGAGAAGAGAGGAGAGAGAAGAGAGAGAAGAGAGAGGGAAGAGAGGGGAGAGAGAGGGGGGAAAGAGAGAGAGAGAGAGAGAGGGGAAAGAAGAGAGATGAGAGAGAGAGAGAGGAGAGAGAAGAGAGAAAGGGGAGAGGGAAGAGAGAGGAGAGAGAGGAGGGAGAAGACAGAAAGGAAGAGAGGGAGAGAGGGGACAAATAGAGAGATAGGAGAGAAAGAAGGAAAAAAGAGGAGAGCGAGAGAGGAAACAGAGAAGAAAGAAAAGAGGAAAAGACAGAGGGGGAGAGAGACGGGAGAGAGAGGAAAGAGGAGAGAGAAAAGAGAGAGAGATGGGGGGGGGGAGACACATGGGGGGAGAGAGAGAGAATGAATGAATGAAATGTTTATTATTACGCCTACTGAGACCATCAGGTCTATCAGACGTTCAGATTATCCTCTACATCAAACCAATCCTCTAGTGAGCTTCCACAGTCAGAAGCATCATCTATCTCCTCACTCATCCCTTTCTCAATTATATCATTTTGTAAAAGAACCTCAATACTAGCAATAAAAGTTTGTCTAATTTTCAGTACATCGATGATAAAATTACCAACAGTGGATGGTGGCAAGCTAAATAAATCTGCCAATGTGCCATGGACTCCATATCTCTGTCTCAAGGTCTCATATGCTGGGCATAAAAGAAGGGCATGCACCTCATCCTCAACCTCATCCTGACCACAGACCTTGCAGACTCGCCTGTCCCTCGGTATGTTCCTCCATCTTCCTTCCTCTATACCCAAGTGATGGGAGCTCAGACGCATGCGCGAGATCTCCTTGCGCTTCAGGATGGATATGTCACTCTTCAAGTAATATGCCTCCTGTTTCATGTGATTACGATAAGCCTCCATCTTTGTTTTGGGGTTTAGCCAGAGTACAGCACGGATTCCTGCAATCACCCATTCTCTTATCTCCTTAGGCGGACAATCTTCAATTTTCAAGTTCCATTTCAGCAACCATTCCCTAACATTCTTATACCAACCATTTGATTCGCTTTCCTTCATTGCTAGGTAGGGCAGTCTACTGTCATCTAGAGCCTTAACTTTCTGCACATATACCAGTGTCTGGATAAGGGCTTCACTTTCGAGAGGAATCATACCACACTCTGCCAACATCATCTCATACGGGGTTTGTGTCTTCACTCCAAGTTCAATACACAGGAATCTCTTTTGAATTCTTTCCAATTGACTCCACAAACACGCCAAAGAACCCCCGACCCCATACTGCGAACCATACAAGCATCACCTGGGACCTGGACCAAAACTTTGTAGAGCATCTTCTTGAGACCCAAATTCAAGATATGTGCTTTCCCACAACTCATCTGCATAGCATAGAGTGATTTAAGACCGCCATTTGTTCTCTGCTCAATGCACTTGTTCCATCTGAAATTCTTATCAAGCATTAACCCCAAGTATTTGTATGTCTCTGTAGAGTCCATCTTTGCCCCTTTATAATAGAAGTCTCGATTCTTTCTGGAACCCACTACCATGATTTTAGACTTAGACAGATTCACTTTCATGCCCATAGCATCAGAAAAATCAGCCAACGTATCAAGATGCTTTTGAAGCCCTGCTGGTTGCTTCGAGATAAGTACTACATCATCCAAGATACAAATGTAAGAGCAAGTATACCCCCTGCAATAGAAGTGCCTGGCCCACCTTGCTCCACAATCCATTCTTCTAACCCATCAATAAACAACCCAAACAATGTTGGAGACAAGGGGCAGCCCTGTTTGACACCCACATTACTCACTATCACACTATCACACGCATCTCTGAAGGGCAAGGATAGTTCTACCAAAGACCTTTCATATACTAACCCGGTAGCGCCTCAGCATCTAATCGGGATATTCAATTTTTTCATTCTTTCCAACAAGCATTCTCTAGGAACCATATCAAATGCTTTACTAAAATCAATGAACGCAAGATATAGAGGTTGTTTCTTACCCTTTACCGCATCCATTGCAACTCTGAGAGTGACCAAGTGGTCAATGGTGGAGTGCTTTTGTCAAAACCAGCCTGCCCATTAGCTCTCAAATCATGTTCTTCAACCCATTTAACAATCTTAGATTCTAGTATTGATGCAAAAAGCTTGGAAAATATACTAGATATCAAAATGGTTCTCAGAATTATTAATATCAAACTTATCACCTCCTTTGAAGATCTAAGACCACTCTATTGACTTGCCATGTTTCGTGGAAACCTTCACATAACGCCATATTAAACATCTTCATGAGAGGTTCAATCAGCTGGTCTCCCCGCCCATTTTAACATCTCTCGCCACAACTCCACGCCGCATCGCCAGCTTTTACCATTAGCAAGTTTTGCAACTCCAACCGTGACATCCTCAATCGTGGATAAAAGGCCCCTCTCATCCTCGCTCCATAACCATTTTTATTCAACCCCATCCAATTGATACAATTTCTTAACGTGCTGAAATAACTCTATGGCATTAAATGTTGGAACATCTGCGCTTTTCATTTTCATTCGGTTCCAGAAGCTTTTAGGTTCCCGTATCAGATCATACATATGTCTTACTTGGCTTTCTCAGAGAAATTGTCTCTTTTCTTTTAATGAGAGACATACTCCTTCTTTTTTTAGCTTTTATCCCCGCTTTTTGCCGCTGATATTCTCTACGCTTTGGCCTTACAAGAGTCATCATACCAACTGTTACATGGCAGCCCCTTTGCTTTCCGTTTATGTGTGAAAGTGTGTACTGCTGCATTAAGGAGAAGCTGTGTAATCTGACTATCCATGTCTGCTATTGTCATCATGCTCCCTAGCCTTGACACCCCTGCTTCACAAGCTGCTTTATAAATATCTCCTTTCTTAGGGTCCACCCTCACGTAATTTTGATGATCAATGTTCTTAATGTAACTGCATTATTACCGATATCCAAATGAATATTATTGGGACATGATCCCATTCATTCTTTGGTCCCAAACTTTTAACCGCTTTTAATGTGTGTGTGTGTGTGAGAGAGAGAGAGAGAGAGAGAGAGAGAGAGAGAGAGAGAGAGAGAGAGAGAGAGAGAGAGATGGGAGAGCAAGAGAGAGAGAGTGTATGTGTGTGTATGCTACCCATGATAGTAAGTGTGAGTAACATCCTCATAGATGATACTTTAGTAGGGCATGTATACGGTAGCAGGTGTGAGTAAACTCCTCATGCATGGGTGTCAAGAAATAGATATGGTGAAGGTCCTCATGGGTGTAGATGTCGTATGGGTCCTCATGGATGTGTGAGTATGCTCCTCATGTATGATACTTTGGACATATAGAGGTTGTAATTGGAAATAGTAGGATGGTAGAGGTGTAAGTAGGCTCTCCATGGATAATAAACTCCTCTTGCATGGATGCCAAGTAATAAACGTCGTAAAAGTCCTCATGGGTGTAGATGTGGTATTGGTCCTCATAGTTGTATATGTGAGTATGCTGCTCATGGGTGGTTGACCAATGGATGCTTAGTAACATAGGAAGTTTCTTGAATATATAAGGGTTGTACTTTGAAATCCATAGTAGACGTAGTAAGCTCCTAATAGGTGATACTTTAAAAGCAGTAATAGTTGTGGGTAAGCTCCCAATGGATGATACATTGAAATTGATAGTCGCTGTAGTAAGTCTGAGTCAGCTTTTAATGGGTGAGACTTTGGAGATGGATGATACTTTGAAATTGGTAGTAAATATGACTAAGCTCCTCAATATGTGATGTATGACACTTTGGAATTAGCACTAGGACTACATGGGTGGGCCCAAACCGAGGCGAGGCCTCGGCCGGCCTCGGCCGAGCCGAGGAATAGTCCCAAGGATGTCCAAACCGAGGCGAGGCCCCGAAGGGGCCGAGCCGAGGAAGGGTGCAAAAAAAAGTCACATAGGTGGGCCCAAACCGAGGCGAGGCCCCGGAGGGGCCGAGCCGAGGAATGAGTATAAAAGAAAAGGGCCCTACGGGCAAAGGAGTATAAAAGAAAATAGCCAAGGAGTGAGTGAGTCTCAGGTGCCTCAGATTCCACGGCAACCGACGGTGGGGAGGAGGCCACGGGCTTGATCTCTACCGGCCCATGGGCCTTGGACTCTCAAAAGCTTCTAAGTTTGATGGACAAAATTTTTTTGGTTTACCATGGACTTGAACCCTGGACATTGCCCCCCAAACCCCCCACCCTTACCACTAAACCAACCAGTCTTTTCTTAAAGGAAAGTCCATGCTTAGTTAAGGCTGGGGCAATGGAAATTCCTTTAGTTAATTAAAAGCCTTGATGATCCTAGAACCTTCTAGAATGTTCTAGAATGAAGCTAGAGAGAGAAGAGGGAAAGATAGAGGGGGAGAAGAGAGAGGAGAGAGAGAGGAGAGAGAAGAAAGGCAAGAGAAGAGGGAGAGAGAGGAATAGAAAAGAGAGAGAAAGATAGAGAGAGGGGAGAAATAGAGAGAGAGGAGAGAGATAGGAGAGAGAGAAGAAAAGAGAGAGGAGAGAGAGAAAAGAGGGAAGAGAGAGAGAGAGAGAGGAGAGGAGAGAGTAGAGAGACTGGAGGGAAGAGAGAGGAGAGGAGAGAGGAGAGAGGAGAGAGATAGAGGGGGAAATAGAGAGAGAGAGGAGAGAGAGAGGAGAGAAAGGAGAGAGGGAGAGAGAGGAGAGAGAAGAGAGGGAGAGAAGAATAGAAAAGAAAGAGAAAGATAGAGAGAGAGAGGAAAGAAATAGAGAGAAAGGAGAGAGATAGGAGAGAGAGAAGGAAAAAAGGAGAGAGATAGAAGAGGGAGAGGGGAGAGAGAGAAGAGAGAGGCAAAGAGAGAGAAGAGAGAAAGAGAGGAGGGAGGAGGAGAGGAGAAGAGAGAGAAGAGAGAAGAGAGAAGAGAGAGAGAGAGAGAGAGAAGAGAGAGCAGATAGAAGAGAGAGAAGAATAGAACAGAGAGAGAAAGATAGAGAGAGAGGGGAGAAATAGAGAAAGAGGAGAGAGATAGGAAAGAGATAAAAGAGGGAGAGGGGAGAGAGAGAAGAGAGAGAGACAAAGAGAGAGAGAGAGAAAGAGAGGAGGGAGAAGAGAGAGGAGAGCAGAGAGAAGAGAGAAGAGAGAGAAGAGAGAGGGAAGAGAGAGGAGAGAGAGAAAGAAGAATAGAAAAGAGAGAGAAAGATAGAGAGAGAGGGGAGAAATAGAGAGAGAGGAGAGAGAGAAGGAAAAAGGGAGAGAGACAGAAGAGGGAAAGAGGAGAGAGAGAGAGGGAGCGAGGGAGAGGAGGAGGGAGGGAGAGAGAGAGGGGAGAAAAGAGAGGGAGAGGGTAAAGGCAAAGAGAAGAGAAGAGAGAGAAGAGAGAAAGAAAGGAGAGAGGAGAGAGAGAAAAGAGAAGAGAGAGAAAAGAAGAGAGAGGAGAGAGAAGAGAGACAGAGGGAAAGGGAGAGAGAGACAAAGAGAGGAGAGAGAAAGAGAGGAGGGAGGAGAGAGAGAGAGAAGAGCAGAGGAAAAGAGAAGAGAGAGAAGAGAAAGGGAAGAGAGAGGGAAGGAAGAGAGAGAGGGGGCGTAAGAGAGAGGAGAGAGAAGAGAGAAGAGAGAGAAGAGAGAGGGAACAGAGAGAGGGGAGAGGAGAGAGAAAGAAGTGAGAAGAGAGAGGAGGAAAGACAAAGGGGGGAGAGAGATGGGAGAGAGAGGAGAGGAGAGAGGGGAGAGGGGGGGAGGAGAGAGAGAGAGAGAGAGAGAGAGAGAGAGGAGAGAGAGGAAGAGACAGGAGAGAGAGAGAGAGAATAGATAAGAGAGAGGAGATAGAAGAGAGAGAGAAGGCAAAGAGAAGAGAAGAGAGAGGAGAGAGAAAGAAAGGAGAGAGGATAGAGAGAGAAGGGAAGAGAGAGAAAGAAGAGAGAGGAGAGAGAAGAGAGAGGGAAGAGAGAGGGAGGGAGAGAGAGGGGGGAAAGAAGAGAGAGGAGAGAGAAGATGGGAAAGATGAGGGATGAGAAAGAGAGGAGAGAGAAGAGAGAAAGAGGAGAGGGAAGAGAGAAGAGGAGAGAGGGAGGAGAGAGAAGAGGGAGAGGGGGAGAAATAAAGAGAAAGGGGAGAGATAGGAGAGAGGAGAGAGAGGAGAGAGGAGAAAGAAAGAGAGGAGAGAGGAGAGAGGAGAGAGAAGAGAGAAAGGGGAGAGAGAGAGAGTTGAGAGAGATAGAGAAGATAGAGAGAAGAGAGAAAGATGAGGGAAGAGAGAGGAGAGAGGAGAGAGAGAGATGAGAGAAAAGGGAGAAGAGAGAGAAGAGATAGGAGAGAGAAGAGAGAGAGGAGAGAGGGAAAAGAGAGGAGAGAGAGAGAGAGGGGAAATAAGAGAGAGAGAAGAGAAAAAGGAGAGATGGGGGAAGAGAGAAAGGATAGACAGAAAGAAACAAAGAGCAGAGAGAAAGAGAGAGGAGAAAGAGGGAGAAGAGAGAGAAGGGGAAGAGAAGACAGGAGAGAGAGAGGGTGCAAAAAGGAGGGAACGTGGGTGGGCCCAAACCGAGGCGAGGCCCCGGAGGGGCCGAGCCGAGAAATGGGAGCAAAAGAAAAGGGCCCGGCCCATCGACGGATAAGGATGCACCACGTGGCTTGATCCGGGTCGTCCGTGGGCCTTGGCCCCTCAAAAGCTCTTAAGTTTGGTGGACAAAATTGTTTTGGTTTACCACGGACTTCAACCCTGGACATTGCTCCCCAAACCCCCCACCCTTACCACTAGACCAACCAGTCTTTTCTTGACAGAATAGGAAGTCCATGTTTAGTTAAGGCGGGGGCAATGGAAATTCCTTTGGTTAATTAAAAGCCTTGATGATCCTAGAACCTTCTAGAATATTCTAGAATGAAGCTAGAGAGAGAAGAGGGAAAGATAGAGGGGGAGAAGAGAGAGGAGAGAGAGAAGAGAGGGAAAAGAGGAGAGAGAGATAGAGGAGAGGGGAGAGAAAAGATAGAAAGGAGAGAGAAAGGAGAGAGGGAAGAGAGAGGAGAGAAGAGAGACAGGAGGGAGAAGAGAGAGAAGAGGGAGGGAAGAGAGAGAGATGGGAAAGAAGAGAGAGGAGAGATGAGAGAGAGAGGAGAGAGAAGAGAGAAGGGGAGAGGGAAGAGAGAGAGGGGAGTAATAGAGAGAGAGAGGAGAAATAGAGGGAGGAAAAAAGGGAAGAGAGAGAGAGAGAGAGAGAGAGAAGGAGAGGAGAGAGAAGAGAGAGATAGAGAGAGGAGAGAGAAGATAGAAAGGGGAAGACAGAGAGAGATAGAGAGAGAGAGAGAGAGAGAGAAGATAGAGAGAAGAGAGGAGAGAGAGAGAGATGAGGGAAGAGAGTAGAAAAGAGAGAGAAAGATAGAGAGAGAGGGGAGAAATAGAGAGGGAGGAGAGAGAGAAAAGAGAGAGAGAGAGAAAAGGGAGGAGAGAGAGAGAGAGAAGAGATGAGAGAGAAAGAGGAGAGAGGACAGAGAAGAGGGATAGAGGGGGAGAGAGAGACAGAGGAGAGAGAGGAAGAGAGAGGAGAGGAAGAGAGGAGAGAGAAGAGACAGGAGGGAGAAGAGAGAGAAGAGGGAGGGAAGAGAGAGAGAGGGGGGAAAGAAGAGAGAGGAGAGAGATGAGAGAGAGAGGAGAGAGAAGAGACAAGGGGAGAGGGAAGAGAGAGAGGGGAGTAATAGAGAGAGAGAGGAGAAATAGAGGGAGGAAAAAAGGGAAGAGAGAGAGAGGAGAGAGAGATGAGAGAGAGAGAGGAGAGAGAGATAGAGAGAGGAGAGAGAAGATAGAAAGGGGAAGACATGTAGAGATAGAGAGAGAGAGAGAGAAGATAGAGAGAAGAGAGGAGAGAGAGAGATGAGGGAAGAGAGAAGAGAGAGAGAGATGAGAGAAAAGGGAGAAGAGAGACAAGAGATAGGAGAGAGAAGAGGGAGAGAAGAGAGGGAAGAGAGAGGGGGGAGAGAGAGTGGGAAAAGAGAGGAGAGATAGGGAGAGAGGAGAGAGAGGAGAGAGAGAGGAGAGAGGGAAGAGAGGAGAGAGAAGAGAGAGAGACAAAGAGAGAGGAGAGAGAAAGAGAGAAAGGAGAACAGAGAGGGGACAGAAGAGAGAGAAGAGAGAGGGAAGAGAGAGGGGGGAGAGAGAGAAGGGAAAGAAGAGAGAGGAGAGAGGGGAAAGAAGAGAGATGAGAGAGAAGAGAGAAAGGGTAGAGGGAAGAGGGAGAGAGAAGAGAGAGAGAGAAAGATAGGAGAGGGGGGAGAAATAAAGAGAGAGGAGAGTGAGAGATGCGGGGAGGGAGGGACAGAGAGGGGTGGGGAGGGGAGAGAGAGAGAGAGAGAGAGAGAGAGAGGGAGAGAGAGAGGAGAGAGAGGGGAGGTAGAGAGGGGAGAGAGAAAAGGGATGAGAGAGATGAGGAGGAGATAAAGAGAGGAGAGAGGAGAAGAGAGAGGAGAGAGAGAGGGAGGAGAGAGAGAATACAGAGGGGAGAAACGAGGAATAGGTGCAAAAGAAAAGGTCGCATAGGTGGGCCCAAACCGAGGCGAGGCCCCGGAGGGGCCGAGCCGAGGAATGAGGAGCACCGGGCCGCCGGGCCCTTTTTTAGTTATTATAATAATAATATAGGATCTGGCAACCATATACTTCCACATATGTGTTGGAGTCATCATTAGCTATAGTAAAATAATCACGCTTCTTGCTTCCAGCATTCGTGATTTTGGGGATACTTCCCTACTATATGTACGTTCACATTCACAGATCTGAGTTAGTCCAGATCTGAGTTAGTCCACGACATCTACAATATTTGGAAGTCGTGATAGCAATGACTCGTGAACTTCATCTGCTTGATTATAGGCAACCAGGGAATATTTATATGAACAATTACAACAAACTATTTATGCAAAAGTCTAGCATTTACATTACCAATCTAGTTAAGAGGATCAGAAATCACAAATCAACTTATTTTGTTACTTGATCGTCAAACTGCCACTAACTTCACTAACTTCACTGTCACTGCAAAAATGACCTCATCTTGAAGTCTAATTTCAATGCAGTTGATCATGCACTTATCCATGACCAAGACATGCACGAACACGTAGTCATACTTCGTCGTAGCATAGAAGGTGAATAAGAAGAAAGACAAGCATTCGCTTCGGCAGGAGAGGAGGGATTCGAACCCTTATTAAATACCTCAAAATGGCAATGACATTCCTGAATAATTGCTCAAACATGCATTTCTGGCAGCACACCTTAGTCGTGCTCAACCGGACGTCCGTATTTAGAGTCCGGGATGTGGTATTTCCGGACTTTCTTGGTGGTATTTCTGGACATTCGTTATCGGCCAGATGGTATTTCCGGCCAAAAAAGTGGTATTTCTGGCCAAAAAGGGTGGTATTTCTGGCCACAAAGTGGTATTTCTGGCCAAAAACCAAGCGCGAACCGAAACTGCGCGCCGGAGCTGAAATCTTTGGTCGGATCGTTCTTTCAGCTCCGTGGACGGCTTGAACTGCTTCAAAAGCCCTTCTAATCACTTTGTCTGCCTCTTTAATGTTAGTTTGATGAAGAGAGGAAGCGATTTGAGCCCAGATAGAGCGGATTGATCCAAAAATGCCCCAAAACAGTTGATTCTGGGCTTGAAACTGTGAAGTTACAGTGGCTGATAACGGGTGGCCGGAAATACCACAAAAAAAGTCCGGAAATACCACATCCCGGACTCTAAATACGGCGGTCCTGCTCAACCAAACCCTTATTCAGAGAGAGTCCAATTAGAGCCCCTCCTCCAAGTGTTGCTTCTGCTAATGCATGGCCCTGAGGAGACACCAATCTTCCACTCGATTCAAACCAGTCTACATCAGAAAGCAAAGCAAACATGGCAAGGAAAGATCTGCAGATTCCCCTATGGCATTAATTAAAGGAGGAAAAGGGCAAATCCTGCAAGAATGAGAAGGCGGCAATGCCATCACTTTATGACGTTATGGCACTTCACATCCTAATGGATAAACTTCACGATCTCTTATTTACGATCTCTTATTTACAACCTGTGGATTTGCCTAATCATGTTAGATGAATGTTGCTGTAGAATTAATTTCATTCAACAAGACCAAATCTAGACTTTAACTTGCACAATAATGTTTCTATGTTTCATGTCCACCTTGCAAGTAGCTCATCCGAATTCAGAAAGATGCTTGCACAATAGACCACAATGTGTAGAGAAGCCACTACCTTCTAAATAACGTCCTTTTTCATCTATCTAATCCCAGCCCATCTTCAACGATGCCAACAATATGCTATATCTAACTCCCTTCAAAGTGACATTGCTTGCTTGAGAATCTACGTCCTGCAGTGTATGAGCAATCTAGAGTGATAGCAAGATCAAATGAATAGATGCCATCCAAAACTATCTTCAGTTATACAACTTATGCTAAGGAATTCAAACTGGTCATCAATAGGAGCTAGTCCAGAGAGGTCATTATATCAAAAATCTGTAGATGTTAAACTCTGTAGTCTTTTGAGATCATTAAACGGTTCTTGGTCTTGAGGGCTTCTATAATTGGCTTAAGAATCCCATAACACATTGGCATGCACGTTTGACTATATGACAGATATCCAGCAGAAAATACTATATGACAATATCCAGCAGAAAATATAGAAAGAGATTGGATGCAAGCCCATTCCCTTAATGCTTAATTGCAGAAGCATTATTCATGAAGTAAATAAATCTTTCTGGATGGCCTACCAAAACACCAAATCTTCACTAGCAGCTCATGCTCAAAACAACCGTGGAAAAGATAAAAAATAATTGGTTCTTGGTGCGGTGGTAGTCTTTTCATCTGAATTATGACCCAATTCTCTATGGAAGGCAAGAACAAAATATCCAGTTTCACATATCTTTAACATATATGATTCAATCCACCCTAAGAAATACAGTTTGCAAATTAAAAAGCTTTAGCATGTCATTGTCCGCTTCAAGACTTGCTCTCAACAGAGATCTCCCATGAGGTGTCTGTCTTTGTATGTGTGAATGTACACCAAAAATGAAGCTGGCCCTTTCTTTACCACCATAAATAATCAAAACATTGACCAAACCGTTGTAAGCCAATCTCCACAACCAAATCCTTGGACTTGAATTAAGCTGCCACCAGACTTATTTCTAAACCTAGTGTAGCTTAGGTTTATGCTCTTTCTGATTCGTTTCTGTAAACCTCTGGGTGCTACCAAATTCTGGCCACAATCACCTATTTCGAAGTTCCTGCCAGATTGGCTTCAAATTTTATGCGATATCTCAATCTGAGATATCCGGACTCTAAATACGGCGGTCCTCATGATATACTCATGATTCCATTTTAACTCTATGATCTGGCATTGCAAAATATAATGGCATTTAAATAAATGTTGAAACGTGCTTGTTGTCAAAAGATTCCTGTTATACAGTAGAAGGCAAAACACGTTTTCTAGCAAGAATGCACCGTGCCTGCAATTTTATTGCCCACCCCATAGATAAACCAAACCATAAAACAGTATGAAGGCATACAAGATGTAACAGAATAAATGTTCGATCCAAACTCTGTTGGCCAGGATTTTTTAAGCTCAACGTGAGAAATTGCAGAAAAGTAATCATGTGTTCAAGAGCCATTTCTTGAAAGTAAAATTTAAGCAATGGATTCCTTTCCAACATTCATGTTGAAAGCTAACCATGTCTAAGAGCCATTTCTTGACAGTCTAAAAATGAAGCAATGGATTCATTTTCAACATTCAGATTGAAAGCTTGCATCTTTATGTTGATAGCATTGAAATGCTAACACAATGGTCATCCCCAATTATGTGTATGCCACAGCAATGTAATATGAATATCTATCTAAAGTAAAATGCAAAGCACATATTAGCAGAATGAACAAACTGATTTCGGTACAAAAATAACTTAACGTGAGTCCATGACCATGCCTTGCAGGTTGAATAACTGCAAACAATTGAAGTCATCATTCCTATTATTCATTAATGATGTTGCTGAAAACTCTAAATTTCATACAAATTTGCTTAATTCTAACCTTAATGTACTCACCTCTAATTTGATCCATACCGCCTCTTTTTGTTGGTGTTGCTTTCATATTGGCTTCCCGTTTCACATATACGCTTCCCCTTACGTTGGCTTGAATACTTAAGTGCTTGGCAAGCAAAAGCTGCCCAATTTACTTTGTATTTACTAGGATTGGCTCTAGCCTTGTTACAATTCTCGTAGGCAAATGCCAAATAAAACTGTTTTCTAACTTCGTAGATCATGCGATTCTTCGGATAGATTTCATGTGCTAGTTCTTGAAGCCTAATTTTGAATTGTGGCCGTACATTCTCAAGATTCATCTTGTTTGGAAGGTTATCCATGTTCTTCCCTGGAAGGCTGTCCGCCTTCCACACAGATGTGAATTCTTCATATGGCACATCTTCTTTCGTTATCTGTTTGGGCATTTTTCCCTCTTTTGATAGGCCCTTGAATGGGCATTCCTCTTCTATTTCTGCTATGTTATCTCCAGCCTGTAGTGCACCATTATGATATTTAAGTTAAGAAATGCCTGTCATGTATTACAATATTTAAGACATGCATGTCATGTACATTTTTAAGTCTGTGCAGTGGAGCAAAAAGATCATTACCTTGGAAGTGGATGCTGGGATTTCTGCAAAAATGCAAACACAAGCAAAAGTTAGTTGTAGCATATTAAATGAAATTGGGAAAAGAGGCACTGAAATGGCCATATGGCTATGACACAGAACATTGAGACTGTAAAGTTACCTCTGTCTTCTATGTCTTCTGAATCAACTCCATCAATCTTGTGAATGAGATTCAAGACATCACCCTCTTCAGCATCGATGAGATTAAGGACCAAATTCTCATCAGCATAAACATGATAATCATATTCATCATCATCATCATCATAAATACCCAACCATAGGCTTTTCATTCTACATTTTCCACTTGTAATGGCATTCTTAAGCTGTTTGATGCCCTTGCCAGATATACGATTGTTGGTCAGGTCCAAGATTTGCAACGAACATTGTCCATTTTCAAGGGCATTAGCCAGCGCATGCACTCCCTCATCCACTCCCTCATCCTCTATGCCCAAACCCTCCAAACCCTTCATATACAGGTTCTTCAACCTACATCTGTTGCTCTTAAGGGCCTTTCCTAGGCTTATCAACAATGCATTCCCATCGACCTCAGAGTAAGATAAATCCAAGGTCTCTAACTTACACAGGCCGCTACACAAAGCCTCAGCAAGGCCGCTACACAAAGCCTCAGCATCGGCATCATCAGAACTATAAGGCATCTGCAAGCTGATCTTTAAGGTTTGTAAGCTGCAGTTCTTGGTCTTGAGGGCTTCTATAATTGGCGTATATAATTGAGGGCTTTCATAAACGGCAGAAGCATAACAGCATAGGAGGTCAAGCGTTTGTAAGTCGCAGAAGCCACTAGTGAGGGCCTTAGCAATGCTGCTAATATTTCCATTGTCTAAACGTGAACCTCTAATATGCAGTTCTTGGAGCCCACAATTCCCTCTCATCATGCCGCACGCGAATGCCTCCCACAACTCCTCTCTCCCATCGAATTCCTCTAAATCATGATCATCATAGTAAAAAGATTGCAACTTAGTACTGCCGTACGCGATGGCCATTGAAAGCTTTAAAACGCCTTGGATATGACTCTCTCTTAGCCTTAGCCCTCTTAGCCTGTCTCGGCTGATTCCATCTACAATCCAATTAACATTATTAATGCGACATTTAATAAGCTCTAGAAATTGCAAACTGCAATCTTGGGAAAAAACATCTAATCCGTGTCCTTCTATTTCGAATCCGTCGAGACTAATTGAGCAAAGGTTACACTTTTTGCTCCTATTAAGAGCTTCAAAAATGGAATGGACACAATTTTCATCATTTATGTCCTCACTTCTTTTAATCACTCGCAATCTGTCCAACCCACACTCACTTTGCAGGAGATACGTCAGTTGTTCTATTTCCTTCTCCTCACATATCCGGATGCAAACTTCTTCTATATATTCTCCTTCAACGATTTCAGAAATACTCCGCTCTGGTTTTACACCTGCAAATTTCATGATAAAAAGAAAGAAGCAAAATTTCATGATAAAAAACAAAGAAGCAAATTCATGATAAAAAGCCCATAGTATGAGGAAGGGGCATCGCTTCTCCTTCTTTATGACCTAGTCCAAGAAAATGATTCTCCAAGAAACAACACGGAACTTCATCCATAGTATGTATTCGTGCAAATTCCTTATTCCTTATTCTACGCAATTTCCTATAAATTTGACTTTGGGCCGATAATGTTTCCACAAT
The DNA here is from genome assembly GCA_021234155.1 of Isoetes taiwanensis. Lineage (NCBI taxonomy): Eukaryota > Viridiplantae > Streptophyta > Lycopodiopsida > Isoetales > Isoetaceae > Isoetes > Isoetes taiwanensis. The sequence goes on from JAJEKV010000234.1 coordinate 379,886, forward strand.
CACATGGCGTATGTTTATAACTTAAGGTTTCTAAAGGTTTATTGAAGTATTCGTATATAAATACGTATAATGATGATGTTGGCACTTCAGTTTTGGAAAGAAAGGGTATTTTCTTTTTAACGAAGCTTTAGGGGCGGATAATAGTTCATGTGCTTGCAGGGCACCTGGCTACAAAAAGGGCAGCCAGAAAGGGCAGGACGTACACAGAAGAGGCGAGCAACCTAGGTTTGCTTTTGTTTTTTTTATTTGTTTGTCATCATGTCTATAAGATCATGTCTATGAGAAGGGCGATATTGAAAAGGGCATCTAAGGTAATGTCAAAAGCATCCTTAGTACCATGCCTCTCCTCTGATCTAGAATAGAGAATCCTTGGAATCAAGTGGACAATCTGTATTCTCATTTTTTGCTTTGCCTCTGCCGGAATAGCAACAAGAGTATTCATCAATCCCTCGCCTTCCAGCTTCTCCTTAGAAACCAAAACAAAGTAGCCGCTTCCATCCGAATATGGCAGATGAAATCATATTGGGTCCATGGAATTTCCTTATCAAAAATGACCGGAATACATCCTGCTAGCATCGAATCAAAAAATGATCTTGTTGCACTATCTCTCGGTGGCAGCAGACAAAATTCACAGCTCTGGAATAAGTTAAACACTGGCTTAATTCGGCATGATGCTTTGAAGGTCTCTCCCAGTAAGAAATCCGATCATTCTGGGTTGTGTTAGAATTCCAGACGAATTGCTGCACACTAAGTATGTGCATCGATTATCATTTTGGCACTGAGCGCTGGCGCTACTGTGTCACAGGTACGTTTTCTAACTGTATAAATAGTGACACCTGTGGACTTTCAGAGGGCTTCGGCCCCTTAATACTAACCTCTGTGGGCTTTCAGAATGCTTCGGCCCTGTGCATAAGGACGATCCCCTCTCTTGGGTGTGACGTTCCACTTATTTATACGGTCTACGTCACGTATTTATACGGGACATGTACAAATACAAGCACGTCACCCCCCTAAAGGTACGTCACCATGGGGGTATGGGAACTTAATGGTAACCTAGGGGGTTACTCTTAAGTGATTAAATTAGCTAATTTAATACATTAAAGTAATAACTTAATTAGGCTAATTGCTGTTTGGGGAAGGCGCCACCTGCCCCAATCGATTGGGCAGCATGGGGGTTGCCAAGTTTGGATGCTAACTTGACCCCTATCCCTGGGATTGATTCCTGAAGATCGACCAAGGAAGGCCAGGAGCTGAGCGCCATCATACACCTGCAGAGAACCACCATACGGTCCCCTGTGGAAGCAACATGTTGAATTCTCAACTCCAAGAAGATGGAGGCGCCCCATGGAAACGAGTCCAGCCAGAATTCAGGTAGGTGGCTATGTGAATTCTAGATAACACTTGGTTGTGTCCGTCTCTCTGTTCTCTTTGTGATTCAATCATAGAAACTAACCCTTGATTGAGCAAGCAAGTTCTCTTTATATTCAATTCGGTTCTTACTCAAAGAAAGGATGGATTGTTAGTTCTTTGTTTAATCGACTCGAAACGGGGATTACGGGTAGAGACCTACGAGGAAGGTGTATTGTAGTATGCTCCTAGATAGCCACTCGTAGAGTCCCATTAATTGCTACCTGTGCACAAGAGCCCACCCAGGGTCCTAGATGCTATGGTCCGGCTTAGCACCGGACAAGGAACATAGTGGTGACATGAGGGGTGGGGTCTTGCATGAGCATACAAGGCTCCCCGAGACTCCTACAAAGTGAGCTAGGCGATAGCCGGTCCGCGGAGAGGGGGGCATGGGTCCGACACTCCCAAGGTGTAGAGGTGTGATCCGTATGGAGCACCTTGCACTTTGAGTAGATTTAGGGTGAGTAAGTCCGGGTGCACGGATGCGGGGTCGCCGATGCGCGACGTATTCTCTAGCTCACCCATGGAACCACCGTGATTACGGAAGGGGACGCTTCCCCAGGCACGCCTCATCGGACCAGGGTCATGAACCGGAGTAGGCTCAAGGGTGATCCCTTGAACTGCGTCTCCAGGAAGGCTATAGCAAAGCCATAGCATGAATTGACCCATCCGCAAAGTGTGCACGGGAGGGGCGGATGGAGTGGACAACCCTAGCCGATGTTCTATGCCGCCTAACGCCATGCCAAGACTTCGGTACCGCTGATCTCTTGAGGCCCACCGTCGGTCGATCCTCACCGAGTCCGAGCCGGGGGTAGAACCTGGGTTTTGGGTGTTTTCTTAGGATTAGATGCATATTCTATGCCGTTGGTATTTTGGATGGACGCGCCACCCTTCGTGGTGGTTATTTATGTATATTCATGCTGTGTGCTAACCCTTGTATTCATGCTTCCGCGACGTAGGAGTCCCATCGAAGGCGTGGGCCGAATGACCCCTTCGTGTCCTTCTTTCGGGCCTCATTTTATAGATGGCCTGAAATAGACGGAGGGCCCTGCTCATGGTGAGATGATTGCCATGGGAGGGGAAAGTCCCCGTATGTATACGTCCGAGGGTCGTATATATTCCGGGAGCATCACAGTGGTATCAGAGCCGTGATTTCGGTTGCTCGAAATCATAGCACTGGCCAAACACTAACTCGTAGCACGGTAGTTAGGAGGAGGCTAAGTCAATGTGTCGTTAGTTCTCTTTGTTGTTTGGCTTGGTGTTAGGTTAAGTTAAGAAATTGTAGCTTTGAAGTGGAGGGGCCAAGATTGGAGGCCTAACAGGTGCCAGTGGGTAGCTCAAATGACGAAGATGATGGTTCCATTGGATCGGGCGTACTCGAATTACCCTAGAACAGTCAACTCTAGGCGAAAAATGGTCAAGGGCAGGCCCAAAAACGAACTCGGGCGCCGCTTGCCTTTTGAAGTTTTGTAGTCAAGGTAGACGCCAGCCGAAATCTTTGTCGGCGCCGACCGGTCGGACCGAAGTCAACGCGGGCCCGCCAGGTCAACTCGGGCGCCGCTTGCATTTCGACGACGCCCAGTCGAGGCGGAAGCCCGTATAATGCCGTCGGCACCCGACCGTAGGGTGCGCGTATTTCCGCCGTATATTTTTTTTTTAATAATAAAATTTCGAAGTTAATAAGGAAAAAATTTGAAATTTTAAAAGTTAAGTGGCCGTTTAACAAACCATTTCTTGTCATTTGCTTTTTGCTTCCGCGCCTCAACCTTTGAGCCGCCCTCGCCATCGCCACCGGATCGGACCTTGCTCCTGCGCCCTTGTGCCTTGTGCATCTTAGCGCCCCTTTGCCATCCCCTTTTAGCGCCGGCGCCTCACTATTCCCTATGGCCATCACCAAGAGCGCCCGGATCCAACCACCTTGAGCATCGTGGAGATCACGCCATGATTGCTAAGCACATGGCTCTTGACCCAGCCCTCATTGACATCTTGTTGGATGAGCTGGTCAACAAGTTTGAGAACAACGATAGGATTCCATATCCTATCTATCACTTCTCGAGCCATTCCTCATCCATTTGAACCCGCGCGACTCCCATATACCATTGTTGAGCAACGATATGGTGATGATGCTCATCAAATTTTATCCTCGGCGGGAAGGCCATACGGAGGAGGAGGAAGATGTCGAGGCGAGGCCCGGCCGTGATCGGGGGTTTGGCGGAGAGGATGACCCACAGGGAGATTGAGCGGGCCGACACGGCAGCGGGGAAAGGAGTACAGGTATTTCGGGGGCGGCTTTGCCGTCATTGATGGAGTATTATCGAGGTTCCCCATACCATTGGCATGAGGGTTCCAATAGTTTTGAATGGGGAGAAATCCCGACATCAGCTCTTAGAGTATCCGATAACTATTCAGATAGATATGGGTCCGTGGCCAAAACCGGTACCACCTTGAACTTAACCGACGCGGTTGCGAGCCCAAATTTTTGCTCAGGTTCAAGAAGATCTGAGGAGAGCCCGGGAAGAACGGGAGAAACTTGAGCAGGAGGAGCGGGACCGGCAGCAAGAGGCGGGTGCATCTGGGAGTGGGCCGGGCCCAGTCCCAACGCATCAGACCATCAAGCACCGGCGGAAGGCCATCGCCCATAAGGCCTAGATCCAATACAAGGAGAAACTAAGGACCGCGGGGCTTTTGGCAAGAAGACGAGTCTTCGACCGGAGGCGCCAGGTGGTGGACAACTCCGACCGGTTCTTTGGAGCTAAGACGGTGCCGGCACCGGCGGGGCCACCTAAAAAGAACGCACGGAAGCCTCACCGGTACCGACCCGGTACCGTGGCCTTGCGGGAAATCCGCAAATTTCAGAAGTCTACGGAGCTTCTGATCAGGAAGCTGCCTTTTCAGAGGCTGGTACGTGAGATCGCACAGCAGTTCAAGACCGATCTCCGTTTCCAGACCTTTGCCATTTTGGCGCTCCAAGAGGCTGCTGAAGCCTACTTGGTGGCACTTTTTGGTGACGCCAATCTTTGCGCTATCCACGCAAAGAGGGTCACTATAATGCCTAAGGATCTAGCCCTCGCCCGTAGGATACGGGGGAGCAACCTTAGCCTACTTGCGGGAGTCCGCATTTGTAAATATTTCTTGTAATATTTAATAAAGAGACTTTCATTTTGAATTAAAAAAGTTTAATGGTTTCCATGTTAAAAATAAAATAAAATGCTGACGTCAGCGTTAATAAAAGGGTTTAAAAGTGGACTTTTGAGGTTATTCCAAACGTTTCTTTTCCTCTCTCCTCCCTTCTAGCGCCATGGCTTCCGCCACCGACCTTGCCGCCTGGTACCATGATGGAGAGAAATGGGAACCACAAGTTCCCTTTGATCTGCTGCAACATTTGCTATGCCAACGCATAGATCTCCTTACCAATATGCAGCGGCATCCGGATTACGCCGGATTCCTTGAATTCTACATGGAGGAAATGCTTCCTCTGTGTATTCCTCTTGGGGATCCTCCCCAGCTGTATTTGGAGCGGGAGATAGTCCGGCAGATGTTAGGTGGGGACACACATGCTTATGACGTCTTGAAGGGGAAACTCCGATGGGGTAAACACCTGCCAGTGGTCCAGCATCAGGGGCAGCAATATCTGGAAGCTACTTTTGCCCTAGCCATCCTCATGGACCAATACGTTGAGGATGAGACCTTGCCTGTAGAGAAGGGCAAACTGCCAGAGTCCTCCGAGGAGGGGGACGATGAGCATATAGGAATGGGCGACTTTGCCCGTTGGAAAGAGCTAGCGGAGGAGTTACCACCGCGCCGTGAGCAAGCTATAGGCTTGTCAGGGTTAGACGGCCTTCCAGTTATTTATCACCAAGGGCAAGAGTACCTTCTCTTGGATGATATTATCTGGACGTATCACATGGTGGCCGGATTTCGACGCAAGCGCAAAGACCATGTACTTTACGAGCTTGCGGAGTATTGTATGGATGATTTTATCGACTTCACTTCCACCGAGCTTCCTTCGGAGGTGCACCAGCTGCTTCAGTTCCGTCAGGAGACCATAGAGCCGGCGGAGACTCTATTACGCCTTCGAGACTTCGTGATGCAGGAACCAGCTTCGCAACCTGCACCAGATGCCTTCACGGCTATGGGACCTCACGTCCCAAACATTAATATGGTTGAGGTTCCCTCCGACTCAGATGATGAGGGTGAAGATTTATATCATAACCCTGCGCACAAGAAGGAGGAGCAACAGGAGCTCAAGGAGGAAGAAGTCCCCATGGACTTGGATAAGGAAGTGGCAGCATCTGAGACTCCGCAAGGGAAGGTGCTGGGTAACCACCTTACCCGTTTCTTTTTGTCGGCCTTCAAATACGGGCAAGTCCTCTTCATAGCCCGGGATCTAGGGCCAGAGGCTGAAGCTTCATGGTGGGCCCTCCGTGCACTCTCTACACTGGCCAGCCACAAGAAGCTTCCCTATCGTACGTTTACGTATGTACTCGTACGACGGGATCTCGCCCTGACGGCCTTAGGCCAGGATATTGCGCCTTGGATGGGCATGAAGCTCCTCACGGCAGCTCCATTGGCCGTTGCCTATCCACCGGAGGTTGCATCTGTTGCGGCTGCCACAGTAGACCCTGGGGTAACTCTGCTGAGACACCGACCGCCTCCACCACCTCCTAGGGCCAGGGATAAAGAGGCAGGGCCTAGTTCCTAGACTAAAGGTGCTATACAATTTTTGTTTATCTACTCTCTCTATCTATATCTATATATCTATATCTATATATATATATGTTCTTACGTTTGTCGCGCTTATCCGACCGTCCGTTCGAGATCCGACGGCTCACGTGGCTTTGGGACGTATCCTACGGCCCAGATGGCTTGGGAGTTTATATATAATCCGTATAGACACGATCCTACGGTCCAGGTTGATCTGATCTTGACCGACGGTGCACATGATTTTGGAAATTATATGTAATAGATCCTATGGCTCATTGAGATCTCGACCCTTGATCGTGTCCAAGATCCTACGGCCTAAGTTGAATGCTCATCCCTTAGGAAAAAGCTTTTAAAATTTTTATGTTGTGTGGGGGATTCGAACCGGAGCCATTGACCCCCTGACCCCCCATTCTAACCACTAGACCAAGCATCAATTCTATGAGTAATTTATGTTTGACATATACTTAAGGGTAGTGTTCCCATTAAGATAAAATAGACTATAGCATTCTAGCTAGTTCAAGAAGGTTCTAGAATGTTCTGGAAGGCTCTAGAAAGTTCTAGAATCTTCTAGAAAGTTCTAGAGCATAAGAGAATCTAGGGGGGACCTAAGAAAATTCTTCCAGAAAGTTCCAAATTGTTCTAATAAGTTTTAGAATGTTCTAGAATGTAGGGGAATCTACGGGAATGTAAGGAAATCTAGGGAAATACTTCTAGAAAGTTCTAGAATATATTGAAAGTCTTAGAATGTTCCAGGAAGTCTTAGAATGTTCTAAAAAGTTCTAGAATGTAAAGGAATCCAGAAGAATCTAATAGAATGTAAGAAAATCTTATAAAATGTAAGAGAATCTAGGAAAATATTTACAAGCCTAAGGGAATCTCTTAAAATCTGGGGGATCTAAAGGAATCTTCATAAAATCTAAGGGAATCTAAGAGAATGTTGATGAAATCTTAGAGTATCTAAGGGAATCTTTATAGAATCTCTTTGAATCTAAGGGCAATCTAATAAAATCTAAATGAATCTAAGAGAATCTAAGGGGATCTTTATAGAATCTTGGAGAATCTAGGGAAATTTAATGGAATCTAGATAAAATTTAGAGAAATGCTCACGAACCCTCTAAGAGAACCTTGGTAGAATCTTAGAGAATCTATGAATTTAGAGCATTCTCAAGAGATTCTTTTACAAGAACTTGCACGTAGGAACATGCTAAAACTCGAACATGCACCGTAGGACGGATTAAATTTCTTGTATATATATATACGTGTATTTATGAGATTTTGGATTGGCAATTGTTTGAACCATATTGAAAAATGGTGTACCTTATTTACTTATTAAATACAAAGTTCTCTTGATGAGTATAACTGAATTGTGTTTTTTTTTATGACATCCTTTTCAAAAGCATTAAAGTTTAGAATATAGTGGAATTACAAAATGTTCTCTATTCATTCCAACTATGTTGCAGAGGAAACCATTTGGGAATATGAGGAAAGAATCACCGATATGGTTAGGAGAGACGATCCCGGACCATCGGATCAAGACTATGGCCAGAGATATGGTGAATATCCAGAGTGGGAGGAAGGCTATGAGATCGAACCACCGCCGCCAGGAGAACTCTACGACCCTGACAAAGGGCTGGAGATAGTTAACATCCTTAGGGATCGAGCTCTTGAAGATCTGAAGATGACCATGTGTCGTACCTGGGACTATTGGAATATGAGCAGGCACGAAGCCTTCGGGGGGCAAGCGACCACCTTTGGCAACTCTTTTATGCTATGCGAAGGCTCTTTAACCTTTCGATTATCGGCCCGAGCATGGGAGTACCAAGCAATCATTGTCCAAGCACGGGCACGCTATAAACTTCGTCCGAAATGCGGGAGAGTACCGCTCTGTGATCAGACCCTTCGCCAACCCCTAGGCTTGGTCTCTTCCGTTATGTTTTCTTTGTTGCTGTTATGCTGTGTGCGAATAGAACTTTAAGAATTTCCACTGTATCATACCTACTTTCGTCTCAACCCATGTACCAATCAACTTGTTTTGTACTCAACTTGAATGAAATATAAATATTGTTTTCTGTTTGTATATTCTTTTTGTCTCGATTATTTTAAAAGGATTGTACATTAATGTAAATCTGCTTATATATTCATGAATGCTCCCTATAGACGGTGTACGTAACGCCGCTTGGCAAACACCCTCCAACGCCAGTAGGCTCACCCCTGAACAAGAATTGATGTTAATGAAGAGGCAACTCGGCGAATTACAGGCCTATGTGTTGCATACCAATCCACTGCAACAAACTCAGGAGGACGGACTGGAATTACCTCCGCGACCATTGAGTCCACCTGCACAACAGCCATCTTCTCCCAGAGCTAGCCCTGTACCTGTACAAAGGAGGACTCATGCTAAGCGTCATCGAAGTTCCTCTAAGAATAGCGCCGCTTCCTCACATTCAACCACTTCGGTGTCTTCTGGGTCATCGCTATCAGACAGTGACCATTCGAGGCGTAAGGATAAGGAATACCGAAAAACCGTTGATGTCTGACCATAACTAGTATATGGAAGAACCGGAAGTTGGCTCAGTTTGATGGGAAATCCAGAGGAGGCTTGAATGCAGAATCTTGGTTGGACGAAATGAAGGAGTTTGGGAAGTCCTATGGAATGACGGAGAAGAATACAGGGAAGGTTGCCACCACCAACCTTTACCGAGCTGCCCGTATTTGGTGGAAGGGTTATGCGAGCTAAGCACCGGACGGGGAGCAGGTGCAAGTTCAAGAAGTTCGCTAAGGGTTTTTAAATCGCATTACGTGCCTCGTGCGCACAAATGCCAACAGATTCAGACCTTCTACCGGTTGGAACAGAAGGGCATGTCCGTTCAGGCCTACACGGATGAATTTATGCGCTTAAGGTTGTATGTACCAGGAATGAATGAAAAAAGGGCAGTAGAGGGCTACATTGAAGGGTTGGCCCCATCCATTAAACGCATGGTCAAGGCCATAGACCCAAAATCAGTAGCAGAGGCGGAAGCTAAGGCATTAAGCCTCGAGGAGGACACGCCAAGGAACCAGTATCCGCGACCGCCCCTTATTTTGCAGCCACGCCCGCCCACGCCGCATACAAACCCCGCTCGCCAAGTCCGGGGGCCCCTCAAAGACAATTCTTACGGCCGCCAGAGAAGAAAGTCGCCTTTAGCACGCCGGATAAGCGAGAACAATGCCGGCAAGGAAATTGGGCCTCTTACAGGTCCATTCCTAAAGAGGCTGAGAACAGCTCCACGGGATAAGGCATGCCTGTGTGTATGAGGTGGACACTTCATGCGAATTGCCCGTGCGCCACGACCGCCCTACCTGGCCATGGCCGACCTTTGATTGGAAAGACCGAGTCCAATCTCCCCAAGGGAGGAGGGAGGCCCCGAAAGTACATTCACCAAGGCGTCTCATATTCTTGCCGCTATTGAAACAAAGTAACGCTGAAAGTCACCTTCAATTATTTCTACAATAGGCCAAGTAGACAAGTAAGCCCTTCATAATTTTGATGGACACCGGGTAGTATGCATAATTTTGCTTCTCCTAGAATGGCCTGTGCATAAATTTGGAAACGTTGAGATCCCGACCTAAGCCAGTCACATTAGCCAGTGGTAAGATCAGACACACTCATGGCCGCCGTATTAACCTTAAGATGCAATTGCCAGGTGCACCAGTTGCCTTGGGTGCTGAGTTAATGGACATTGGCAAATATGATCTTATTGTTGGAATGGAGTTTTTAGCATCTGCCAAGGCCAACATAGACTGTGAGAAACGGGAGGTCACCTTCAACGCCGCTAATGGAGCACGTGTGACTATAAAAGGTGATTCATTCCACTCCGCTATGCAGTTAATGTCAATAAAGCAGTTAGAAAAAGCTATACGCAGGAATGAACTCCTTTGCCTCATTACACTTGCCTCCATTGAGTCTGACTCCAAGCAGAAGCAAGTAATCGACGCCTTACCACAAGACATTGCTATCCTTCTTCGAGAATTTAGCGATCTTTTTCCAGATAAGATCCACAAGCTTCCTCCTTTCAGAGGGGTAGAATGTGAGATAACTCTTGAACCGGGTACTAAGCCTACCAGCCAAGGCCCGCATCGAATGAGCCCTCGAGTTAGCTGAGCTTATGAAACAACTACAAGAGTTTTGAACACCGGGTTTATTCGCTCAAGTGTTTCACCATTTGGCGCTCCTATTCTTTTTGTCAAGAAGAAAGATGGCTCCTTAAGGATGTGTATTGATTATAGGCAACTCAATAAGCATACCATCAAGAATCGCTATGCTTTGCCTAGGGCAGATGATCTTATGGACCAGTTACAAGGGGCAAAATATTTCTCAAAGATTGATTTGCGCTCCGGGTACCATCAGATAAGGATAAAGGAGGCGGACATTCATAAGTCTGCTTTTCGCACCAGATATGGGCATTATGAATTCACCGTCATGCCTTTTGGATTGACCAATGCCCCTACAACGTTTATGCGGTTGATGAATGACATCTTCCGCCAATACTTGGATGACTTTGTTGTCATTTTCTTTGATGACATTCTCATCTATAGTAAAACCTTGCAACAACATGAACAACATCTTCGATTGGCTTTACAGAAGCTAAGACGCCATCAGCTCTTCGCCAAGTTCTCTAAATGCAAGTTCGCCACTCCAAGGGTTGACTATTTGGGCCATATTATTTCAGCAGAAGGAATTGCTACAGACCCAGCCAAGATAGAAGCAGTAAAGGATTGGCCCATTCCGGCTAATGTTTCAGAGGTCCGGAGTTTCTTGGGACTCGCAGGATATTATCGGAAATTTGTTAAGGATTTTGCAACAATTGCCGCACCTCTTACTAATCTCACAAGGCATGAGAAAGTGAAGGATTGGATGGAACATTGGAAAGCAAAAGTCCAAGTCGGCTTTCAGAAGCTCAAGGATGCTTTAACATCTGCACCGGTCCTTACCTTGCCTGATCCTGAAAAAGATAAATCGGTAGCCACCGATGCTAGTAAGATAGCTACCGGTGGAGTCTTAATGCAGGAGGGGAGAGTTGTTGCCTACGATTCAAAGAAGATGAATGACGCAGAATAGCGATATCCTACCCATGATCAGGAGTTGCTGGCAGTTGTACGTGCTCTCCGTATTTGGAGACACTACCTTCTTAGTAGAAGATTTCAGCTGGATACGGATCATCAGAGTCTCCGCTATCTATCCACCCAGCCAAATCTGAATCTCCGTCAGCGAAGATGGATGGAATTCCTCGGAATATGACTTCGAGATTGTATATAAACCAGGGAAGCACAATGTGGTTGCGGATGCTTTATCACGTCATCCCTTTATAATCCGGACCCATTGTAACGCCATTTCCACACTCACCAGCGAGTTTGGGAAGCAGATAGAAACAGACCTCGCCCGCAGATCGAATTGCAGAAAATTTGGGAAAGTTTGGGTAGGGAAGCCCGTACCAATAAAGAACGTGAAGCATTCCGTTCATATAAGAAAGAGGGCAATTTATTATATCACAAAGATAAGTTGTGTGTGCCGGTGACTTGTGGGTGCGAAAAGGCTGATTCTCCATGACACACACAACAGCCCTATAGCGGGACATGCGGGTTTTATGAAAACTTACTTTAAGATCCGCTCCAGCTATTTTTGGTCTTCGATGAAGAAGGATATTGCTAGGTACATCAAGCCGTGTCAGATTTGTCAGCAAACCAAGGCTGAGCAATTACGAATTCCAGGGGAGTTGCAACCTTTGGATGTGCCCAACGCCAAGTGGGAAGTTATAACCATGGATTTCATTGTGGGCCTTCCACGCACTCTCCGTGGATATGATGCATTAATGGTAGTGGTCGACAAACTATCAAAGATGGCTCACTTCGCCATGTCGCACCACGGACCACGACCTTCCCCGACCGCCTTGCTCTTTGCAAAAGAAATTTTCAGGTTGCACGGGATGCCGAGAGTAATTGTATCGGATAGGGATCCTAAGTTTGTCGATTGCATTACGGAAGGATTTCTTTGCCACCATCGAACCAAGCTTGCCATGAGTACAGACTTACCATCCTCGGACGGATGGTCAAACGAGAACATGTCAATCGTATTATTGAAGATATTTCGGTTGAAGCTATGTATGGAGTAAACAAATCACAATGGGCGGATTATATTTATCGGTAGAGTTAGCCTATAAGCATTACCAAGCGTGAGTCTTCAAAGATGTCTCCATTCATGATAAATTATGGCTACCAATGTCTTACTCCGGACATTGGCATAACCCACGTTTCTAAAGTGGAGGTCTCTCAACAACTCCTTTTAGAAATGCGGGCCTTGGTGGAAGAAGTTCGGGGTTACTTATTGGCCGCGACGCTAGCCGCCGAAGAGTCTAGCGGATAAGCACCGGGAACCCCACGGATCTTCAGGTGGGCTTAATCGGGTTTGGCTTAAGATCAAAGTAAAACAAGCCAAGCTTAAAATTGGTAACTGTAAGAAGTTGGCACCCAGATGGGCTGGGCCGTTCAGGATTCTTGAGCGTGGGGGAGAACAGCATATCGCTTGGACTTGCCACCCCGGCTTGAAGATCCACAAGGTCTTTTCACGTGAGTCTTCTGAAGCAACACACCCCTGATCCAGAGGAGGTTTTGGATACCCCTACCCTCCTAGAAATGACTGAAGAGCAGCTGGAAATAGTGCCCGAAGCTCTTCTTGATCGAGCTTACAAACAGACCAGAAGGACTCAAATGTTGCAATACTTGGTCAAGTGGAAGCACTTACCAGTTGAAGATGCTACCTGGGTGATGAAGATAGACCTTGAGAAGCACTATCCGGACTTCATGCGGGAATCTCAGGGCCGCACCATCAACGATGCTATCAACCCCGCTCCCGGCGGTAAGCTTGAAGGCTTGATTTGCCGAGAATCATGTTCTAGAGGGGTAAATGCATTGTATTTTATAATAATAACCGATGACGAGATCACCTTTGTGTTCTCCAGGACGTGGTGTACTGTTGATGTTGACATGACCGCGCATTGCTTGAAAAGCATCTAGTAAATAGACTGCGTTCATTCCGGCTATACGGGGAATTGAACCATTCCTTATGCCGCAATGAATTGTAAGCCGTAGACATGATAGGTTCCCTTCTAGATACTTCTTCTTTATTTATAGGGGGTGGTCCCTTCAACCACAATTTAATCATATTATTAACCTACGGGTATATTGATGTGTGCAGGCCAGTGAACAGATCGTCACCTGCCTTGTATAGAGGGTTGCTGATGACCCAACTTTTTCCCGTATTGGTTTTGTCTACATGTGTGCTTTTTGTTGTCAGAATGTTTTAATCGGACTTCGGTCCTAAACTCCCTTGATGATAAGTTTGTATCAGGCACCTTGGTGCTTGTACTTTGATATTTTAACTTCAATGTATTACTGTCTGAAATACTATAATTTCAACGTATTAATGTTATATTCTTAACTCCATTTTTTTAATTAAGTGCTTCATGTATATGTATTCGATTAGCTAACCCCAATGCTGAGGACAGCATTATTTTTAAGGAGGGGAGAATGTGACGTTCCACGTATTTATACGGTCTACGTCACGTATTTATACGGGACATGTACAAATACAAGCACGTCACCCCCCTAAAGGTACGTCACCATGGTGGTATGGGAACTTAATGGTAACCTAGGGGGTTACTCTTAAGTGGATTAAATTAGCTATGCTAATTTAATACATTAAAGTAATAACTTAATTAGGCTAATTGCTGTTTGGGGAAGGCGCCACCTGCCCCAATCGATTGGGCAGCATGGGGGTTGCCAAGTTTGGATGCTAACTTGACCCCTATCCCTGGGATTGATTCCTGAAGATCGACCAAGGAAGGCCAGGAGCTGAGCGCCATCATACACCTGCAGAGAACCACCATACCAGTCGTCCCTGTGAAGCAACAGCTGAATTCTCAACTCCCAGAAGATGGAGGCGCCCCATGGAAACGAGTCCAGCCAGAATTCAGGTAGGTGGCTATGTGAATTCTAGATAACACTTGGTTGTGTCCGTCTCTCTGTTCTCTTTGTGATTCAATCATAGAAACTAACCCTTGATTGAGCAAGCAAGTTCTCTTTATATTCAATTCTGGTTCTTACTCTGAAAGGATGGATTGTTAGTTCTTTGTTTAATCGACTCAAACGGGGGATTACGGGGGGGTAGAGACCTCTGAACCGTGTATTGTAGTATGCTCCTAGATAGCGCCCTGTAGAGTCCCATTAATTGCGGCCTGTGCACAAGAGCCCACCGGTCCTAGATGCTATGGTCCGGCTTAGCACCGGACAAGGAACACAAGTGGTGACATGAGGGGTGGGGTCTTGCATGAGCATACAAGGCTCCCGAGACTCCCTACAGTGGGCTAGGCCCGACAGCCGGGCCACCGGAGAGGGCCGGGTATGGGTTTGACACTCCACGGGTGTAGAGGTGTGATCCCGTATGGAGCACCTTGCACTTTGAGTAGATTTAGGGTGAGTAAAGTCTGCACGGATGCGGGGGTCGCTGATGCGGCACGTATTCTCTAGCTCACCCATGGAACCACCGTGATTCGAAGGGGGACTTCCCCGACCTGCCTCATCGGACCAGGCGTCATGAACCTGGAGTAGGCTCAAAAGGTGATCCCTTGAACCTGCGTCTCCGGAAGGCTATAGCAAAGCCATAGCATGAATTGACCCATCTGCAAAGTGTGCACAGGAGGGGCGGATGGAGTGGACAACCCTAGCCGATGTTCTATGCCGATAACGCCATGCCAAGACTCGGTCTGCTGATCTCTTGAGGCCCCGGCCACGGTCGATCCTCACGGAGTCCGTAGGGTAGAACCCGGGTTTTGGGTGTTTTCTTAGGATTAGATGCATATTCTATGCCGTTGGTATTTTGGATGGACGCGCCACCCTTCGTGGTGGTTATTTATGTATATTCATGCTGTGTGCTAACCCTTGTATTCATGCTTCCGCGACGTAGGAGTCCCATCGAAGGCGTGGGCCGAATGACCCCTTCGTGTCCTTCTTTCAGGCCTCATTTTATAGATGGCCCGAAATAGGCGGAGAGGGCCCCGCTCATGGTGAGATGATTGCCATGGGAGGGGAAAGTCCCGTATGTATCGTCAGAGGGTCGTGATATATTAGGGAGCGTCACATTGGGATCCGCAAAGCAAAGCAGCCTTCAAGATCCGGGCGAAGGAAAGTAAAACAGAAGCGGTAGATCCGGCAAAGCAAAGGCAGGTTTCAAGATCCCAAAGCACAACAGGGGTTTCAAGATCCGGTAAGATTTCGCAGCGGATCAAAGCAAAGCTTCAAAACCGCCTGCTATGGCGAACGGATCAAACATTTAAAAATCGGAAGATTTATGCCTTTGCTTCTGTCTTACACCGGTGATTTGCAAGAAGAACAAGCTTCATCTGCTGCCATCTTCGATCTGCGCGAAGAAC
Organism: Isoetes taiwanensis; assembly: GCA_021234155.1. Lineage (NCBI taxonomy): Eukaryota > Viridiplantae > Streptophyta > Lycopodiopsida > Isoetales > Isoetaceae > Isoetes > Isoetes taiwanensis. The sequence continues at coordinate 395,461 of JAJEKV010000234.1, forward strand.
CGATGATCTGTATGCACCTGCTTTGTTGAAGAGCTGGCGGCGGCCCCTAAAAATGAAGAACCCTAAAACCAAAGTGAAGAACCATAACCTGCGCAGCCGGTCGGGTGGAATTCATTAACCCAACTTCCATTCCGCAGTATTGGGCTTTGCCACGTGGCGCCACGAAAATGCACGCTAGGAAAAAAAATGGACCCAACTTCTTTATTGTGATGGTGGAATCTTGTTCATATATTTGAGTTGTAAAGTATATTGTATTATTATGACACTATTGTACAAATGCCAAAATACTATTTTAACCAATGGTTGATGGTTTTCTAGTGGCCCCTTTAAAAGCGGGTCAACAGAGGCCACTTTTACCCGAGAAAGACCCCAAATGGCAAACAGGATCTCTGGAGGGGGGATATCCTACAAAATGTGCCACGATCCAAGGGCCCAGAAACAATAATACATGACTTTCGGCCGATTCATCCTTATTATAAAATCCTGGCCTACCTGAAATATTTAGCATAGCATATGCTCATAGTTATTTTATGCCTTTTTGGCTAACTTAACTAAACATATGCCAACGAACTTTCTGTTAAGTTAGCTTAGTTAAATTTTTTAACTACCGTTGGTCTAAAGACAATCACCCGGTTAGTGTTAACTTAACCGTCGAAAGCTGCTGAGAATAAGAAATTTGCAAGAGTACATTTTTTGATGAAGTTTAACGTTGATTCTTTGAGGACTCGTCTTTTTGGACTCAGTCATTAAAAGAAGACATGATGTTCATTAAAAGAAGGAGATGTGATGTTTTCCTCATATTATGCATGGAATAATTTAAGGGCTAATCTTATCTATTTGATGATTTTTTAGCACATTTCAAAAATATGTTCGTTAAAGTAAATAGGAAAAATTAGAAAAATAATAATAATAATTTTAGCTTAACTATTTTCGCGCATGCACTAATCTTCAAGCTTTTTAGCAAAATAGAAAGTAAAAAAGCAAAAATTTGTAATGTTTAGCGAAACGATGGAAAATTTTAAAATGAACTTCAGGCCAGTGTATAGTTCTATGTAAAAAGAAATATCTCATTAGTAATCTAATTTAAGGCTTAGGTTTAGCCAGCTGGCATTGTTTAGAAAATGTTTCTTGGTTCTATGACGGGGCTTAGTTCCACAGTTTCTGTTTGGGCTTCCGCCCTTTGTTATGTATCGTCCCATGGCGCGAGGGGATCTTCGTGAACGTAAACAATGTTATCTTATCTTATCTGATTGTAAGAAAATGATTAAACTAAATGGAAACAATTGGGTAAAAGTATAATAATTTTAATTTAATGCTTTCTCTGCCCACACACATAAGGTTTTGGGATGAACTTTGGGTTAGTTTAGCTAAACGCTAGAAAGTATGAGATGAAAATTTTGTAGAGTATATATAAGACAATTGCATCAAGGGCAGCGTGAATTAGAGCATTTTTTTGGCAGAGGAAAAGCGGTCCTAGCCCATGCGGCCCATCTCTTTTTCTGCCAGGGCATCGCCGAACTAGCAAGGGTCCAACCAAATTCTCTCTTCTATTTCCTTGGGTTTAATCTCGGCCGTTGGATTAATACACTTTGTATTTAAATGATGTATTTGATGCCTATATGGAACGTATAATATGGGCTAGTTTACGGCTGTAGCATCTGAACTGTGGGGACAATATCTTAACGGTTGGAAATTAGTTTGTATGTATGGTATTATAACAAAGCATTCTACGTGACGTGTACGTGAAACAGCCGTTGGATTTATTGGCACATACGCTGGGAGATTCTTTTTTAAGCGCTTCTTTTGTTTATAGGATTATCATCCAAGCAACCCCAAATCTTGGAGCCTGGCATATGGATTAAGTCATCTTCATCTTTTGCATACACACCTGCAGATGACAGGCCAAACAGATGAAAAGAGTTCGTTTTAGGCCCTTATAGAATAATGAAGTTGGTATTAATTATTTGTTCTGAACTTAGATTCTTTTGATTTCATACAAAACATCTTTCGTAACGAGTCGTTATGGTCAATATTCTTCTATCGTGCGGGCACTGAACACAAGACAAAAAAATGCAGGTTCAAATTCTGCATATTCTAGCATGTATAGACGCGTTGGGGAAGAGAAACGTAAAGTTTCTTGTAGATATCAATAAAATCGTATATAACTATAAAACAATTACAATGACAAGCTTGCAAATGATGCCTCATCCCTTTTATCTTGTTCAATGTCCTCCAACTCAATGTCACCAAGTCGTAGATGTAGTAGATGTTGGGGCACATTTTCAACTTCAACATTCTCGTCAATGGCATAATCTATAACGACGTGATTTGATGATTGCATTGGCGAAGGTAACACATCATTCTCAATTGGATCTTGATCATCTTCATATTGAGTCCTCTATATCTTATATTATAATGTTTTAGTGCAAGTAATGGACCACGCCCTAAATTCGACGGCCGAGATTTCATGATCCAATCTTAGGGCTAAAAAGTGGCGTAAAAAAAGGGCTAAAAAAGTGACGTCCAAAAAATATTAAAAAAAAGGCACGTAAACCCTAAGAATAGCCGATTAAGGAAAAAACGAAGGCAGATTTAGGGTGCTTGATCGAGGATCGGAGGAGCGAGAAGTGGAGACAGCAGCTGCCTCAGGTATACTATGTCCATATCACAGCTTATAATGTGGATGGCTTTATCATGATGCAAAATGGCATGGCACTGATGGTCAGGTAAATATCTTCGACAAGGGCCTAACTGTGGCGAATTTTGTTCAGGCCAAGACTGGCCGAAATGACTGAGCGAGCATTTTCTCATTCGCAGAGCTTTCATACCAGTGTCAAGATTCATTGACCGGTTTCAGAAAACCAGACATTGGTTGGGATTTTTCAAGACTGCAGAAGAAGTTGCCCAGCACTGCTTGCTTATTCATAAGGTTTTTGATTATAAGCATTCTGTGGATGATCTGTGGCTTGAGCTTCTTGAGCTCGGTTAGCTATGCACAATGGATCTTTTAGAGCCGGGTTAGTTATGATTTTCGCTGTTAACATTTCATCATGCCTGACAATGCTTGCAAATCCTAGAACGGCTTTGGCCCCATAAATCCATTCGATTTTTGTAACGTTCTGAAATCTGTATACAGATTTGATTAGAAGCCCCAAGTTTAAACCCAGCTTTGCATTTAAGGCTTAGATATAAGAAAAAAGGAAACATTCAGACTGCGTCCGGTTGTTCTGCTAATGCTGTCGCATGAATTCACAAAAGACTGCAACGGGTATAGAATACCCAAAAAAAATACCAGATTGTGGGCAAGCAATTGGAGCGTGCATAGCTTGGCCCACAGTTAAAGAAGCACCAAGGGAAAATTCTTTGCAGCCGGCGCATTTACTGGCACACACTGTTTTGCTACAGGAAGAAGTAATGGTATGGCTCAGAGTATGCGGAATGAAGCTGACCCTTTGAAAATTTGTACAGCAGCTATTTATATTTAAACACATTGCTATCCCGTTAAACCTTTGTTCTTCTGAAGATACCACAGAGTTTGTTATCACCAGATCTTGGGGTGATAAGGTCTTTAAGGAAGCCCACAATTCTAAGGCAAAGGTTATTTGGAGCGGAAAAGCTATCAAATAGACCAATATTTCAAGTGAATCGGATTTCTAGGTTTCTGCTGCTGCAAGGTATCTGCACATCTATGCCAATGAAACTATTTGTGGAGTTGACTTCAAGGATTATCCATAGGGATACAATTTTGGCTGCATATATGTCTTCAAATTTCTGTTCCGTTCTAGGCTGGTGGATGAATCAAAGTCTGGTATCCGTTATGCCGGTGTTCAGAACTATGTAAGGCCTTTTGGAGTAACAATTGCAATAGTGAGGAAAGATTTATAGGACATGCACAACCCATAACTCCTGTTATGCTTGATTAATTTACAAGATACATGCAGATATGTGGTCTGGTCTTTAAAGAGCTATTAGAACAAGGGGGCTTGGAAAGCACTGAAGAAGGAAAACTTGGAGAAGTCGAAGTTGCTGTATTATCCTATCGATGCCAGCAATGGCTTCTACAAATGCCCTGCTGAGAAATCAGTGAGATCCCTCATGAATGTGCCTTTCACTATGCCAACACCTGAACTCGAGGCTGCCTTCATCAAAGAAGCTGCATCTCGAAGTATGGTACAACACAAAGTTCATAGATCTGTTGATGGAGTCAGGTCCATTTACAATGCCATGCCTAAGGCTGAATTGGAGAAACTGGTCCGTTTGATGATAGATTTCCAATCTAAGCATTGATATCTTTGAAATTCAATTGTATGTGCTCGGCTGATCAAATATAATAAGATCACCATGATGTTTTCTTGAGATTTGTATTTAAACAGTTTACTTCTCCAGTATTTTTAAAGCACGTTAAGCAAGCAAGGTAGTTCATAGGACACTGGATTTGGATTTTTATTGGAGATCGAATATAGATTTTTATCGAGTTAGAAAAATGAGAACTGAAAAGATGTTGGATTGATTGTCGGTGGGATTTAGTCCCCTACATGAAGAGGTCATGCCTGATGTCAATTTAGAAGCTTCTTTTCCTCCTAATTGACATTCATTTTGCTCTTCATTTCATGTCACCATGATCCTTCAATGATCAGTTTGACAGACATGTTGAAAACGTTAAATATTTGTTTGTTGCAATTCATAGAGATGCAGGGTATATATTGCATGCCCCCTTCATGATATAACCAAATTGGATAGTCATAGTGTGTGAGAGGTGATAGAATTGGATGGAGGTTACACCAGACACAGTTCATGCACGTAAAAGGGACTACATGATCGAAACGGTTATGCCCAGCAATGCTGGGCACTATTACTAGTAGTATTCATGTCATGTTCTAAAAGATTTGTTTCATCATAGGTTACAACATCAGTCTCAAGTGTAGAAGAAGTTATATGGTTCGCTTCACGATGATAGGATTGATCATACAAAGTTAATGGATCAATCATACGACGAGATGTAGGAGTCGCGTGCACCACAATCCACCAATCATTTTCTTTCTGGTTCTTATGGAAAAAAACTTGTTCAACTTGCCTTGGAAAAACAAAAGGCTCGTCCATGTCCCTCAACAATTGCGTAGAGTTCACCTCATAAAAACCTGAAGGATGTTGCCTAATCGTGCGATTTCTTCCTCGATAAGATGCTTTGAACCACCTTGCCTTCAAAACATTCACCTTGAAGGAACGAAAATCAACTTCCATAATGTCTGTTATTTGACCAACATAATTGAGATCACTGTCTACTGATTGGTTGTCCCTTATAGAGGATTGACTCTTTTGCTCAAAACATGCTGCAATGCCACAATCATATGTAACCCTACCCCTGTCAATGCTCGCGACGCGAAAATGTTGGCCGTATGCCCTCATGGATGTATGGAATCTTGCCTGCAACATGTATTATATCATCATGATCAATAATAAAAAACATATTAATTTAGTGCAAAAGATAGCAATATACCTTTCTTGAACATCCAACTGCTACATTGTAACGAACCTAGTGGCCTTGTGGGCATGACGTTCGTAGATTACCTAAAAGTGGCTTACTTTGTCTCAGTATAAGATGGTGTAGATCATCTAACGACCTTGTTATGCGTCTATGGGTTATGCTAGTCGTGGCATTTAAAACTATCGAAATACATTAGCAAAGGTTACATAAGCAGAAGGAGTTCGATTAATGCGTATTGGACTTGTAAAATATGATAAGCATGCATTAGATTGCATGCACGTGCATGCACATGCGCATGCATGCATGTGATTAACACTTGTCTAGCATGCATATGCATTGAGATTTACTCATTGTATATATATATTGGATGTGAACAAAGGAGAGGGTGTCTTGGTTTGGTAAAGGATCTTGTTTATTGTTCTCCTCTACCTATTCTCTAGAGAAGGTGAGGCTGGTCGAATTGTAGAACAATAGCAGAAACCGGAAGGAGTTTGCAGATGGGAAGGTGATGAGGAAATAGAAGTAAGAAAGGCAAATCCAGTTGATAGAAAGCAGAATCAATCCGAGAAACTGAGGTGGGGATCTGATGCATGCTTGGGGATTTGATGAGTGCTTTGTTTTTTGTATTGCTTGGTGGTGCTTGCAATAGAACTGGCAGCTATGGCGAACCCAATCGGTTGTTTCAGCTAGAATGGATCTTCAATTTGGTTCTACGTCACACCCAAAGTATTCCTTATGAATTCTGGCCTGTTCTGCCTCCATCCCAGCTAGTTTTGATCTTGTTTGCCAATCTGGCAGTATCTCTGTGCGAAAGAGAGCCTCTAATATGTCTTTTTTGTTTCCAAGTCTCGTTCTTTATAATTATTTTGCCCCTTAAAGTTCATTGAAAGCCTTGTAGGTTAGTTGGTTAGCAGTTGAGCCTTTCAGGTTATAGACCTAGGTTCGAATCTAGCATAATGGATTAATGGATTAATGGAACAATAGGGTCCATTCTTTAGAGTTGTAGTCTTGCAGACATATTAGGCATAGTAATGGGAATCTTACGTGAATAAGTATTGATAGGTTCTAAGTTATTGAATCTAGTTTGTCTTACTATCCTAGGGTCTTGAAGCCCTACTTGATTCTCTATTTTAACTATCGAACTTGCTTTGAGTTATAGTTAGATGGTCGCCCAGCTACGTTGTTATATCTTGGAACGTTGTGATAGCCTTTGCGTTAAGTGTCCCTAGTTGCATTGCTGCTAGCCTAGATGGTCATTACTTGAGTTGAGGATTGTTAATTCTACGAATCTTAAGTATTGTGATTATAATTTGGGAGCCTAGAGTTTCCTTGGTAGAGTTATAATCTTGTATATGGGATATTCCATGCAACCTTTATGAATAGGGGCCAGCTTGATACCGTACCATAGAAGGATATATTGCCAGTACTTTTGATAGAGTAATGGGTGGATTCTATGATGCTAGATGGATGGAGTATGAGCGTTGCATTATATTTGCTAGGAATATCCTATGGCCTATCTAGTAGAGATTCTGAGTGGTAGTCCATCTCATGAGTTTAGACCTCAGGATGAAGTAGAATATGTGAATTGTCTCTAGGACATTAGTGTAATTATGGTATTACTTGATAGTTATGGTTGCTTATATGTTAAGGAAGTCATGTTCTTGCTTTGAGATGTGGCGATGAGATGTTGTCACTGGGTTATGAAATATCTTGGTATGAACCTCATTCTATTGTATTGCATTGTTTTGTGGTTGTTCTTGGAAGTAAGATGCATGAGGATTCTATGATATCTCGTACTGGATCAACCTGTAAGGTTATTGGTGATAATTCTATCTTGTAAAATCATGATAGATAATGTTGCATCTTGCATTGCAAACGGACCATCTTTGGAGGTGTGGAATAGCCGTGAGACTCCGCATCCGTTTTAGATGGCTAGACGGATGACATGTTGCATTTACGGCCGACCTTCGAAGGGGTGGGGTGGCCGTGTAACTCTGCATCCGAGCCAGATGGCCTGACGGATGAGTTAAACCCTGTACGTACAGATGGAGAGAGTGGTCTCCTTGGGGTCGCTACCCAAGGATTACGCTTGCCATATGTGCATACATACATACGATTGATGAGAATGTAAACATGCTTGTAGCTCGAGTTCTAACTAATGCAGGGGCGTAGTGGAGCAGGTAAAATTGTTGTTGTTCTTATCCTTGATGGGTATGCTAGATTACTTTGTGGATGATGTTATACGCTAGATTGCTTTGTGGTTGATGTTGTGGATGCTCCCGAAATGTTTCCTTCCCACTTAGTCCTTGTGGACTAACCCCCTTGTGTTGTTTGTGTATGTTTAAGACGGTACGTCCTGAGCTGAGAATGCAGTATTCAGATGGAGAGTCTAGGGATGAGGGTGCGACAGCAGGAGCATTTTTCATAGTCATTCTCGGTGACTTATAAGGAAGACTTGTTGAGCTAGTAGGAGTTGTTAGCATGCCAAACTTAGATGAGCTTGGTCTTGTATGTAATTACCTGATCAATGGGACTATACTTTATTGAGAAAGTATACGAGTATCTTGTTTAAACGTGTCGATGCAACGGCCTACGCCAAGGGGCTAGGGCCGTTTCAGTTGGTATCAGAGCAGAAAGTTTTGACACTTTCGGGCCGTGGGAATTAGGGGCTAAGAGTTCAAGAGATTCTACTATAAAGTAGAATGGTTGGTTGGTTGGTTGGTTGGTAAATGCACCAGCCAAGATAAGTTAAGATAAACAAGAAACGGACATAGGTCTAAGGGAGTGATAGTGTCTTATTTTTTTTATCATTATTCTGTATTATGTAAAGTAAAAAAAAGCTAACGGAATACAGTTCTTTATGGAGGTAAGCTCGGTTGAAAGTCGCAGAAAACATGACGAATGTTAAAAAAGGATGTTTTCTTGCGATGCAAGAACAACGGGCCATAAGGCATGTTCCTTCAAATTTCTATAACTGGTAGATTGTCTAATGGTGGACCATGTTGCCGCATTACTTGAAAGTAGATCATGTATAGGGAGTTGTAGTGCTTCAGCAAAATCAGTGCTAGGGTTGTAAGGGCCCATGAACAGTGCTTAAAGAGGTAAACTCAAGGGTTTGGGAAGTTGTTAGCTATGTTGAGTAGGTTCTTTTTGTGAGAAGTCACAGTAAACTATGTGCATAATCTTTTAGGTTCCCTTGAATTTACTTGCGGGTTGTATATCCATAAGATACATAGATGGGGGACGCGATTATGTTTTTATTTGTCACTCTTGGATTTGGCCACCCAAGATGTGTCATATGAATACGTATCTAGTCCGAGCTTAGTATCTCTCTTTCCATAGTGGGCTTAGTATTTCATAGTGCGCTATTTTATCCTTAATAGGAAAAAGTAGGTTAACCCTATGCAGATGTTTGCTAGGTTAGTTTGGACATGTATTGTAAATAATTTATACAAATTTCATTATTAGTCAGTCCCAAATTTTATACATGCTAGTGGCAAGGTTGATGCACTTAGTTGTATTTTGAGTAGGTGGTAGATTAAGTTGGGCTTGCACCAATTTGGACGCAAATAGTAGAGCTTAAGCCTATATGGGTTAATCAGAGATTTGTTGCATAATCTGGAAGGATATTGGGAATATCCATGTCCTATTGCTGTTGTGCCAGAAATGTGCAATCGAGGAGACTGCATCAAAGCATAGCAATGGCTCAAAATCACGAAAAGCCATATGTGGATGAGAGACGTAAAACCCTAGAGTTGGCTAAAGGTTAGCCTTTTGCATTTAAAAGTAATAGAGGAAATGTTAGACCGCATTCAAGCAGTGCCTTATGGAGTAAAGTTACGCCACATATAAGGTTGGAGAAGCATGTGTACCTCAAGTAACTCATGAGGACATGAGTTGAATTTTACAAGGGGAGAATGTAACGAACCTAGTGGCCTTGTGGGCATGACGTTCGTAGATTACCTGAAAGTGGCTTACTTTGTCTCAGTATAAGATGGTGTAGATCATCTAACGACCTTGTTATGCGTCTATGGGTTATGCTAGTAGTGGCATTTAAAACTATCGAAATACATTAGCAAAGGTTACATAAGCAGAAGGAGTTCGATTAATGCGTATTGGACTTGTAAAATATGATAAGCATGCATTAGATTGCATGCATATACATGCACATGCACATGCATGCATGTGATTGCATGCACAACACTTGTCTAGCATGCATATGCATTGAGATTTACTCATTGTATATATATATATTGGATGTGAACAAAGGAGAGGGTGTCTTGGTTTGGTGAAGGATCTTGTTTATTGTTCTCCTCTACCTATTCTCTATAGAAGGAGAGGCTGGCCTAATTGTAGAACTATAGCGTAAAACCGGAAGGAGTTTGGAGATGGGAAGGTGATGAGGAAATAGAAGTAAGAAAGGCAGATCCAGTCGATAGGAAGCAGAATCAATCCGAGAAACTGAGGTGGGGATCTGATGCGTGCTTGGGGATTTGATGAGTGCTTTGTTTTTTGTATTGCTTGGTGGTGCTTGCAGTAGAACCGGCAGCTATGGCGAACCCAATCGTTTGTTTCAGCTAGAATAGATCTTCAATTTGGTTCTACGTCACACTCAAAGTATTCCTTATGAATTTCGGCACATTCTCGCCTCCATCCCGGCCGCTTTTGATCTTGTTTGCCAATCTGGGCAAAGATCTCCGTCTTGAAAGAGAGCCTCTAATATGTCTTTTTTGTTTCCAAGTCTCGTTCTTTATCATTATTTTGCCCCTTAACTTCATTGAAAGCCTTGTAGGTTAGTTGGTTAGCAGTTGAGCCTTTTAGGCTATAGACCTAGGTTCTAATCTAGCATATATTTTGCACAAGTATTCCTTTTTTGAACTTAGGAATATAAGGGTCAAGTAAATCAGTATTAGTTGTTATCCTAGGGTTTCGACCATACCATAATATACCTTTATGTTTTAGAATATTGACTATGCATTAATGGAACAATAGGGTCCATTCTTTAGAGTTGTAGTCTTGCAGGACTTATTAGGCATAGTAATGGGAATCTTACGTGAATAATTATTGATAGGTTCTAAGTTATTGAGTCTAGTTTGTATTACTATCCTAGGGTCTTGAAGCCCTACTTGATTCTCTATTTTAACTATCGAACTTGCTTTAGGTTATAGTTAGATGGTCGCCCAGCTACGTTGTTATATCTTGGAACGTTGTGATAGCCGTTGCGTTAAGTGTCCCTAGTTGCATTGCGGCTAGCCTAGATGGTCATTACTTGAGTTGAGGATTGTTAATCCTACGAATCTTTTAAGTATTGTGATTATAATTTGGGAGCCTAGAGTTTCCTTGGTAGAGTTATAATCTTGTATGTGGGATATTCCATGCAACCTTTATGAATAGGGGCCAGCTTGATACCGTACCATAGAAGGATATATTGCCAGTACTTTGGATGGAGTATGAGCGTTGCATTATATTTGCTAGGAATATGCTATGGCCTATCTAGTAGAGATTCTGAGTGGTAGTCCATCTCATGAGTTTAGACCTCAGGATGAAGTAGAATATGTGAATTGTCTCTAGGACATTAGTGTAATTATGGTATTACTTGAAAGTTATGGTTGCTTATATGTTAAGGAAGTCATGTTCTTGCTTTGAGATGTGGCGATGAGATGTTGTCACTGGGTTATGAAATATCTTGGTATGAACCTCATTCTATTGTATTGCATTGTTTTGTGGTTGTTCTTGGAAGTAAGATGCATGAGGATTCTATGATATCTCGTACTGGATCAACCTGTAAGGTTATTGGTGATATTCTATCTTGTAAAATCATGATAGATAATGTTGCATCTTGCATTGCAAACAGACCATCTTCGGAGGGGTGGAATGGCCGTGAGACTCCGCATCCATTCTAGATGGCTAGACGGATGACATGTTGCATTTACGGCCCACCTTCGGAGGGGTGGGGTGGCCGTGTAACTCCTCGCGATCCGAGCAGATGATGGCCCTGACGGATGAGTTAAACCCCTGCGACGCATGGATGGAGAGAGTGGTCTCCTTGGGGACGCAACCCAAGGATTACGCTTGGCATATGTGCATACATACATACGATTGATGAGAATGTAAACATGCTTGTAGCCCGAGTTCTAACTAATGCAGGGGCGTAGTGGAGCAGGTAAAATTGTTGTTGTTCTTATCCTTGATGGGTATGCTAGATTACTTTGTGGATGATGTTATACGCTAGATTGCTTTGTGGTTGATGTTGTGGATGCTCCCGAAATGTTTTCTCCCCACTTAGTCTTTGTGGACTAACCTCCTTGTGTTGTTTGTGTATGTTTAAGGCAGTGCCCTGAATGAGAATGCAATATTCGGATGGAGAGTCTAGGGATGAGGGTGCGCCAGCAGGAGCATTTTCCAGAGTCATCCTCGGTGACTTATAAGGAGGACTTGTTGAGCTAGTAGGAGTTGTTAGCATGCCAAATTCAGAAGTATACGAGTATCTTGGATGTTTAACTTAGATGTTAAACGTGTCGGTGCAACGGCCTAGACCAAGGGGCTAGGCCCGTTTCAGTTGGTATCAGAGCGGAAAGTTCCGACACTTTCGGGCCGTGGGAATTAGTGGCTAAGAGTTCAAGAGATTCTACTATAAAGTAGAATGGTTGGTTGGTTGGTTGGTAAATGCACCAGCCAAGATAAGTTAAGAGCAACAAGAAACTGACATAGGTCTAAGGGAGTGATAGTGTCTTATTTTTTTTTATCATTATTCCTGATTATGTAAGCTAAAACAAGGTGCTGCGCACAGAGGGTTGCCTTCTACTTTCTAGTGGGTAAAGTAGCTTAAATCTAACCGTGTGGAATTCGAAGTCTCCACCATATCTCCCGACTCAATGTTTAAATTAAAGTAGATCCCTACCATGTTCTTAAAGGCCCGTCCACAAGTGCCCCTCGATCGAATTGTGTATGTAACTGAGTAGTTGAGTGTTGGTTTGAACACTAAGCATGCTCGATTACTATAGGCTTAAGAAGTAAATTTTTGAACATACCTACAATGGGGATGTGAAGATAAGTTTCCACGGATTTTTAGTCATGAAGCTAGAGGCTGAGTTGCCCTATCATCAAAATCACATGGGGTATACTACATCGACCTTGCAGCTGCATTTTGCGGGATCGTGACCTCACATTTTTGCCGGAGAGCTTGAGAAAATGCAAATTCTACAAGTCTACAAAAACTAATCTTTGTGAAAAGCACATGATAGATCCTAACTTGACCGTCCGCGGTATGCCATGCATAAACTCCCTACGGATAGATAGCACCACGGTGCTCATCCATTTTGTAGTATGTCCAGTGTTCATGACACCCCTACGTAATATAATCGGGCATCCTTTCACTAGTTAGATCGTTATTGCAGTATATGACACCGCCCCATACCGGTGCCACATACCATCTCACTAACACTAAGGATCCTTCACTCCAATAAGCCGTAGCTCATCATTAAGTTCTACCAAGAGAATACCAGGGAGAGAGGTTCAAGGTATATAAGGTTTTTGTTTGCTTGCTTATTATTTGCAATAGCAGACTCCACCTAAGATGCCAACAATCCAAATTTTAACCGCAAAGCATCTCGGTTTATCACAGAGATACACAAGGGGGGCACTAAGCTATTTCCAAGTGTTCATCAGAAGGGAGTTCTTGGGTAGCCTAATACTACCCAAGTGGAGACTAATTGACACTGAGAAGGATTCCTTCCTTGATCTTCCTTTAGTTCTAGAAGATAGAGCGACTATGGCATCCGCCACATCCATCTATCTCTAACTTACCAATTACTTTTGCTTCAGGAGCTAGGAGCTGTAGCAACTCCTAGCACAGTCGAAATCCCCAGCCCGATAATTTCTCTTGGAAGCCTTGCTCCTGCTCTGCAACCTCTACTCCCGCATCAGCCCTCTTGGCCTCTCACAGATTATGTCGCTTCCTAATCTTGATGAGCTCCCTGCCAGCATGGCAAGGCCACGTGGCTGCATCCTATCAGTTAGGTGTGACTACCGGAAGACCATCTAGCCTACTGCCAGCCAGAATCGGTAGCTCCCACTATTACAGGTCTTGTAGCTGAGCCACGATGGTGGCTGCCATTGATTAGGGGTGCTCACCTATTTATTCCAATAGTTTTATAACCATTAACTTTCAAACTAGAGTATTAACTTTAGTAAATGGCATTTAACCCATTATAAGGGGTTTTCTCTATTTGCCTTAGTTCTATGCATTATCGATGCAATGTCGCTATGTCCATCCATAGCGGCATTCTCCTAAGGCAACTCTTGCAACCATATTTATTTATTAAACACTCGATTGTGCCCCCTAGTCTAGGATCTACCAAGGTGCATACCCCTAGACTAGGGTAGGGAAACATGCGACCAATAATGCCACCGCATCAGATTATTATTATTAGCCCATAACAAACATGCATGCAATATTTACCACAATGGATAATATTAGGACATAACATTGTGGATACAATCTTTGATGACACGAGGAGGCGTAGACTATAGTATTGAGGAGATGAGATCCAACAAGTAAAACAAGAACAACTAATATGATGATTTCGATCAAGAGTATATATACATGGATGTAAGATACAACTAGAAGCCACAAAATATTTGTTCAAAAAAATAGAAAACAAGACAATTGTTGTTTCCCTTTATCTTTCTCCTTCTTGTTACCTTTGGGACCTCTTTAAAAAGCTAGAAATGGCAAACATGGAAAAAGCCAAAGTTCTTGCATGGTCATGAAGATCCACCATGCAATGTTTTGGCAAGTATTCACTATTGCATAAATAATGAGAAAATAACAAAGCAAAGCACCCAAACAAAATGGTTTTATCAAAATTGTCTGCATCGAGACTCAAATCCGCTGCCAAAGTACCAAAATCATGGCGACAAAGATAAAAATTACTTGCATACCAATTGTGCATGGGTATACACTGCAAATCTTGTCACTTGCAGTCTTTATGTGTGATCTCAAGTTGATAGGCAAAAAACATGGCGATATCAGTGCCGTTGTGCCAACTATGACCCACTTGAATATTTCAACTGGGACAACAGAAAGAAATTGCCACAACAAACATCAAACATCAAACATTTTTATAAGCATGAAACCTGAAGAAAAATAAAGGAGCACGATGCATACCGAGGCCGGAATGAATACTTAAGAGTGAATAACCATATAGACACTACAACAGATAAGGCTTATGGAAACGCCAAGGTATCTCAACAAAAAGTACAAAGCCAATGGAATAATCCCAACATATCCATAAAACAAGCCAGCCGACCAAGAGACCTTGTTGATATCATAATGCCAATGATCTGCCCCCTTAGAGCTTGTTTTAGTAGACAGATATGCTGCAAAATTCCCTAATGCAGCAGTGACAAAGATGAGTGTTGTGCAGATCCAAAAGGGTCCATATCTGAACATGAAAGAAAACAATCCATTACTCTTTGTTCCAAAAGTCACTTCCCTACATAGAAGAATATGGTGAGACCAGATGATATATTCTGCTTTTGACATTCTTTCAGCAAATATCCTTACTAGATGAAGCATCTCTAAAACATAATGATGCCTTTAAGATACCAAGCACACGAAATTTGGGCCCAGATCATTGTTGATACTCAACAAAGACTATTTGGATACTATTTGGTGTGATTCACCAAAAGTTCATTAACGAAATATGGAATGCCAATATCTAAACCGTTACTTGGTGTCAACAAAATATTGATGGCTCACATGTCTGGGTTGATACTTGTTGTTTTCTCCACGAAGTCTCCTCTCAGAAGGTAGAAATGAATCACTTAATCTTCTCTATGACATCCGAGGTGTCCACGTTGAAGTAAGGACGATATGAGACTATATTGAAATATCCTCTCGATTCTTCCGAGGAGTAGCGGCGCTTCTCGGGCCAGTTTTGAGAAGTTATCTGGTTTCAGCAAGTTATTTGATCAGAGACATTATTGCGTAAACAAAATACGTAAAGTTCGTGTATTTACTCCTTTCTATCTTCCATTTATAATATGACGAAAGCATAATAGAGGATGACCGCATACCATGCACATCCTGGCTGGAGGTTTGTAAGATCCAGTTAGTTTTCCTCACCGCTTCATTTGGTGGAAAAGTTTAAAGGTTAGATTCTACAAGCAAGATGCTGAAATTAGAATAATGATGATGTGTGCGCTTACAAAAATCTTGACACATCCATACAATCCACGTTTTCATCTTGAATCTCACCGAAGCTTCTCATAAGTATGACCCTTAAGGGCATTCTATTGCTCAATAATGCAATATATTTTGCCAACATATGAGTGCATAAAAACTAAACAAACATGCATCCATATAAGCAGGCCCTCTACTTTTTAGATAGTACTAAGCACATGTGCAATGCAATCATATTTTGACAAGTTTCCAAAATCAGAATACCTTGAGATTGAAGTACAAAATGGTTCGGACTCGAGCACCGCAGGATATTAAAAAATGATGCTATTAAGCAATTATTATACTCAATAGCAACTAAAAGATTTAGAATATACGGGCAAGCTACGCCTTGCAATTTCATCCAACAACGAGACCTAAAACCAAGATCCACTAAAATGCAAGGTATTTCTTTCGGAAGTTCAAGAAACCCAATATCTCCATGCCAGATCTGAGAACTAAATACTAAGATAAGCATAAAGAATGTGAAAAGTGATTTACCGGGACAGATCCAGAGACGTCAGTCCCAAGGCTAGTGTCGCCACTTGCCATGCCCTTGATATCGTAGATTCAACTGCTTGGTGTACCGATTATCGATTTGCAACTAAGGGGCAAGAAGATTATGTGTAGGCATCGATAACTCATCAGTCCACGGGCGCCAAACCATGTCCCGATGATTGTCCGTGTACTTGTCCTTTCGTAAAAGCTTGTTTGGTTATGCACCTCCTCAAGATTGGATTTATGGCATGCTTCTAAGTTTCCAACATCGAGAGAATATGATGTCATACTTGATTGCATGGAGTTCACTTCTTCTTTCTTAGCAGTACAGGTATCTGTGAAGATATGTGACAAAACACAGATTTAAAACACAACAAATTTATCGTAGTTATTCTAGATGTCAAAAGAAGCGCATCAGCAGAACTATTGTACATGCTCTTACTCTCAATAAAGTCCACAATGAATTCGTGTTTGAAACAACAGATGGAACATGATCACCTTCGAGCTTCTGCAATGAGGCAACTGTAGTATGCCATTGATCGCCAGTAAGTCGCCGTGGTCTTTCATTTGTATTGAAACACTAATAAAGGTGGTTCATTCAAATAATATCTACATTTTTAAAGCGCATAACATACCAATGTTGAAGCAATTCCTCCATGCGGCAATGCTTTGCAGCCAAAAAGGCTTAGAAGGCCTCTAGAGCATTTGCTTCTGCTTCATCATTGAATGCATGCAGCCGCTCTTGTGCTTTGCATATAACTTCATGGGCCTTTGTCATTCCTTGATGTAGGACTTTGGTCTCCTCTATTGAGCTGTCCCTTAAATTCTTCACTCTAGCGGCAATCTGAAAGTATTATAATGTAAGATATTGAGTGGATAAGATAAGATCAACAAACTCTCTTGTTTCATGCATAGTGCCTGCCAATAGATTTGCATCTCTGTCAATAAATCGTTCTCGTCTGATCCTATCATGAAAGAATATTAATATGTGTTCCATTTTTATGTAAATCTTATTCTTTACTCTAGCAATAGCAACCTCATAAGCTTGATGTAGATCAGCAAGAGATTGATCACGTGTCCTTTGGGAAGCATCCATCTATTGCCCCAACTCAGAAATATTTCCATCAAGGCTTACAAAGAAATCCTTCATGACAGTGAGAATCAAACCTGCAGCTTCTCTACTCTTAAATGCAACCTGGAAGGAGTACGATAAAAAATAAATAACCTAAAGAAGACGGAAAACATTCGTATACTTGTTCAACCAACCTTCGGTTGCTGCTGGGCAAATGCAGCCAATTCAGATTGCTGCTCTGCCATTACTGATTGAAACCAGTCAACAGCCTTTCGGCTTTTGATGCTGCAGACAGCAATAACTGCAACACCCAACCCACACTGTTGAGTGACACCATACATAAGCTGTTTTAACGTTCAAAATACAATCTTACATTGTTCATATCATTCATATTCTTAGCAGTTGTGGAAGCCTTAGACTCATGGTCAACCGTAACAGCTTGCATAATCTCAAACTGTGAAGCACATACTGCCTTCAAACATAAAATCCTCTCTTTTAACTCTTTTAAGCCTGCAATTACAAGTAGCTGAAAGAATAAGCAAGGAACACAAAAATATTTTTCCCACTAAAAATCTAAAACCGAATGCATAAGATGATAACCTTCTCTTTGGAAACATTGAAATTTTGTAACTTGATGCCTATGCTTTCAATCTGCTTCTGCTCATTGACAGTGCTGCTTGAATCTTCTTGTCTAAGTTCAGAACCAAGAAGATCCTTCCAGGCCTGCTTCAACTTATCTGACAAAAAGTTACGCCCTGTAATCTGCTCTACAATCCTCTCTAGCACGCTTAATCCATCACAGGCTCTTATTTTCAAATTTTCATCTTCAACTAGGCCAAAGTACTTCTTTGCAAGGTCTAAAACAACATTATCAATATCCCATGCCTCAATTTTAAAACCTTTGAAATGCCTACAAAGAAATGCTGGTAGTGCGCCGGAATCAAGCTACAAAGCAACTGCAAATAGTTATTTTACAATGGCCAGCTTCTGCCACTTCATATGCCCAAATCGATGGACCCATTTGATAAACCCAAAGATTGATCCCCTCAGAAGACCGCTCTTGCAATTTGTGCTGCCATATTCATCAAATCCGAGCTTCCATCTGCCCTCCCAGTTAACAGGGAACATCCGAAATTCAGAAGGCAGGTACTGCATCTAGCTATCTAGCTATGGCAGTGCCGGTTATCCAGTTTCCACACCGCCCACTGGAAACCGCCAGTTTACCTCCAACATTAGGTTTTTAGCAGTCATCAGCATATCCTAGGGATATTCTAGGATATACCTAGGATATGCCAAAAGCTCACATAAACAAGGGTTTGCCCCCCTAGGGGCAACCCAAAA
This sequence comes from Isoetes taiwanensis, assembly GCA_021234155.1. Taxonomy (NCBI): domain Eukaryota; kingdom Viridiplantae; phylum Streptophyta; class Lycopodiopsida; order Isoetales; family Isoetaceae; genus Isoetes; species Isoetes taiwanensis. The sequence goes on from JAJEKV010000234.1 coordinate 414,079, forward strand.
AGCTAACGGAATACAGTTTTTCATGGAGGTAAGCTCGGTTGAAAGTCGCATAAAACATAATGAATGTTAAAAATGGATGTTTTCTTGCGAGGCAGGAACAGCGGGCCATAAGTTATGTTCCTACAAATTTCTATAACTGGTAGATTGTCTAATGGTGGACCACGTTGCCGCATTACTTGAAAGTAGACCATGTATAGGGAGTTGTAGTGCTTCAACAAAATCAGTGCTAGGGTTGTAAGGACCCATGAACAGTGCTTAAAGAGGCAAACTCAAGGGTTTGGGAAGTTGTTAGCTATGTTGAGTAGGTTCTTTTTGTGAGAAGTCATAGTAAACTATGTTCATAATCTTTTAGGTTCCCTTGAATTTACTTGTGCGGGTTATATATCCATAAGAGGGAACGGGATTATGTTTTTATTTGTCACTCTTGGATTTGGCCACCCAAGATGTGTCATATGAATACGTATCTAGTCCGAGCTGAGTATCTCTCTTTCCATAGTGGGCTTAGTATTTCATAGTGCGCTATTTTATCCTTAATAGGAAAAAGTAGATTAACCCTATGCAGATGTTTGCTAGGTTAGCTTGGACATGTATTGTAAATAATTTATACAAACACTATAAGTTAGTCCCAAATTTTATACATGCTAGTGGCAAGGTTGATGCACTTAGTTGTATTTTGAGTAGGTGGTAGATTAAGTTGGGACTGCACCAATTTGGACGCAAATAGTAGAGCTTAAGCCTATATGGGTTAATCAGGGATTTGTTGCATAATCTGTAAGGATATTGGGAATACTCATGTCCTATTGTTTGTTGTTTTAAATGTGCAATCGAGGAGAGGCGCATCAAAGCATAGCAATGGCTCAAAATCACGAAAAGCCATATGTGGATGAGAGACGTAAAACCCTAGAGTTGGCTAAAGGTTAGCCTTTTGCATTTAAAAGTAATAGAGGAAATGTTAGACCGCATTCAAGCAGTGCCTTATGGAGTAAAGTTACGCCACATATAAGGTTGGAGAAGCATGTGTACCTCAAGTAACTCATGAGGACATGAGTTGAATTTTACAAGGGGAGAATGTAACGAACCTAGTGGCCTTGTGGGCATGACGTTCGTAGATTACCTGAAAGTGGCTTACTTTGTCTCAGTATAAGATGGTGTAGATCATCTAACGACCTTGTTATGCGTCTATGGGTTATGCTAGTAGTGGCATTTAAAACTATCGAAATACATTAGCAAAGGTTACATAAGCAGAAGGAGTTCGATTAATGCGTATTGGACTTGTAAAATATGATAAGCATGCATTAGATTGCATGCATATACATGCACATGCACATGCATGCATGTGATTGCATGCACAACACTTGTCTAGCATGCATATGCATTGAGATTTACTCATTGTATATATATATTGGATGTGAACAAAGGAGAGGGTGTCTTGGTTTGGTGAAGGATCTTGTTTATTGTTCTCCTCTACCTATTCTCTATAGAAGGAGAGGCTGGCCGAATTGTAGAACTATAGCAGAAACCGGAAGGAGTTTGCAGATGGGAAGGTGATGAGGAAATAGAAGTAAGAAAGGCAGATCCAGTCGATAGGAAGCAGAATCAATCCGAGAAACTGAGGTGGGGATCTGATGCGTGCTTGGGGATTTGATGAGTGCTTTGTTTTTTGTATTGCTTGGTGGTGCTTGCAGTAGAACCGGCAGCTATGGCGAACCCAATCGGCTGTTTCAGCTAGAATAGATCTTCAATTTGGTTCTACGTCACACTCAAAGTATTCCTTATGAATTCTGGCCTGTTCTGCCTCCATCCCAGCCAGTTTTGATCTTGTTTGCCAATCTGGCAGTATCTCTGTGCGAAAGAGAGCCTCTAATATGTCTTTTTTGTTTCCAAGTCTCGTTCTTTATCATTATTTTGCCCCTTAACTTCATTGAAAGCCTTGTAGGTTAGTTGGTTAGCAGTTGAGCCTTTTAGGCTATAGACCTAGGTTCTAATCTAGCATATATTTTGCACAAGTATTCCTTTTTTGAACTTAGGAATATAAGGGTCAAGTACATCATCCGTTTGTATTAGTTGTTATCCTAGGGTTTAGACCATACCATAATATACCTTTATGTTTTAGAATATTGACTATGCATTAATGGAACAATAGGGTCCATTCTTTAGAGTTGTAGTCTTGCTGGACTTATTAGGCATAGTAATGGGAATCTTACGTGAATAATTATTGATAGGTTCTAAGTTATTGAGTCTAGTTTGTATTACTATCCTAGGGTCTTGAAGCCCTACTTGATTCTCTATTTTAACTATCGAACTTGCTTTAGGTTATAGTTAGATGGTCGCCCAGCTACGTTGTTATATCTTGGAACGTTGTGATAGTCGTTGCGTTAAGTGTCCCTAGTTGCATTGCGGCTAGCCTAGATGGTCATTACTTGAGTTGAGGATTGTTAATCCTACGAATCTTTTAAGTATTGTGATTATAATTTGGGAGCCTAGAGTTTCCTTGGTAGAGTTATAATTTTGTATGTGGGATATTCCATGCAACCTTTATGAATAGGGGCCAGCTTGATACCGTACCATAGAAGGATATATTGCCAGTACTTTTGATAGAGTAATGGGTGGATTCTATGATGCTAGATGGATGGAGTATGAGCGTTGCATTATATTTGCTAGGAATATGCTATGGCCTATCTAGTAGAGATTCTGAGTGGTAGTCCATCTCATGAGTTTTGACCTCAGGATGAAGTAGAATATGTGAATTGTCTCTAGGACATTAGTGTAATTATGGTATTACCTGGAAGTTATGGTTGCTTATATGTTAAGGAAGTCATGTTCTTGCTTTGAGATGTGGCGATGGGGTTATGAAATATCTTGGTATGAACCTTTCTATTGTATTGCATTGTCTTGTGGTTGTTCTTGGAAGTAAGATGCATGAGGATTCTATGACATCTCGTACTAGATCAACCTGTGAGATTATTGGTGATATTCTAACTTGTAAAGTCATGATGGATGATGTTACATCTTGCATTGCAAACGGACCATCTTCGAAGGGGTGGAATGGCCGTGAGACTCCGCATCCGTTCTAGATGGCTAGACGGATGGCATGTTGCATTTACGGCCCACCTTCGGAGGGGTGGGGTGGCTGTGTAACTCCGCATCCGAGCCAGATGGCCTGACGGATGAGTTAAACCCTGTACGTACAGATGGAGAGAGTGGTCTCCTTGGGGCCGCAACCCAAGGATTACGCTTGGCATATGTGCATACATACATACGATTGATGAGAACGTAAACATGCTTGTAGCCCGAGTTCTAACTAATGCAGGGGCATAGTGGAGCAGGTAAAATTATTGTTGTTCTTATCCTTGATGGGTATGCTAGATTACTTTGTGGATGATGTTATACGCTAGATTGCTTTGTGGTTAATGTTGTGGATGCTCCCGAAATGTTTCCTACCCACTTAGTCTTTGTGGACTAACCCCCTTGTGTTGTTTGTGTATGTTTAAGACGGTACGTCCTGAGCTGAGAATGCAGCATTGGGATGGAGAGTCTAGGGATGAGGGTGCGACAGCAGGAGCGTTTTTCATAGTCATCCTCGGTGACTTATAAGGAAGACTTGTTGAGCTAGTAGGAGTTGTTAGCATGCCAAACTCAGATGAGCTTGGTCTTGTATGTAATTACCTGATCAATGGGACTATACTTTATTGAGAAAGTATACGAGTATCTTGGATGTTTAACTTAGATGTTAAACGTGTCGATGCAACGGCCTACGCCAAGGGGCTAGGGCCGTTTCAGTTGGTATCAGAGCAGAAAGTTTTGACACTTTTGGGCCGTGGGAATTAGGGGCTAAGAGTTCAAGAGATTCTACTATAAAGTAGAATGGTTGGTTGGTTGGTTGGTTGGTAAATGCACAAGCCAAGATAAGTTAAGATAAACAAGAAACGGACATAGGTCTAAGGGAGTGATAGTGTCTTATTTTTTTTTATCATTATTCTGTATTATGTAAAGTAAAAAAAAAGCTAACGGAATACAGTTCTTTATGGAGGTAAGCTCGGTTGAAAGTCGCAGAAAACATGACGAATGTTAAAAAAGGATGTTTTCTTGCGATGCAAGAACAACGGGCCATAAGGTATGTTCCTTCAAATTTCTATAACTGGTAGATTGTCTAATGGTGGACCACGTTGCCGCATTACTTGAAAGTAGACCATGTATAGGGAGTTGTAGTGCTTCAGCAAAATCAGTGCTAGGGTTGTAAGGGCCCATGAACAGTGCTTAAAGAGGTAAACTCAAGGGTTTGGGAAGTTGTTAGCTATGTTGAGTAGGTTCTTTTTGTGAGAAGTCACAGTAAACTATGTTCATAATCTTTTAGGTTCCCTTGAATTTACTTGCGGGTTGTATATCCATAAGATACATAGATGGGGGACGCGATTATGTTTTTATTTGTCACTCTTGGATTTGGCCACCCAAGATGTGTCATATGAACGTATCTAGTCCGAGCTTAGTATCTCTCTTTCCATAGTGGGCTTAGTATTTCATAGTGCGCTATTTTATCCTTAATAGGAAAAAGTAGATTAACCCTATGCAGATGTTTGCTAGGTTAGCTTGGACATGTATTGTAAATAATTTATACAAATTTCATTATTAGTCAGTCCCAAATTTTATACATGCTAGTGGCAAGGTTGATGCACTTAGTTGTATTTTGAGTAGGTGGTAGATTAAGTTGGGCTTGCACCAATTTGGACGCAAATAGTAGAGCTTAAGCCTATATGGGTTAATCAGAGATTTGTTGCATAATCTGGAAGGATATTGGGAATACCCATGTCCTATTCTTTGTTGTGCGTAAAATGTGCAATCGAGGAGACTGCATCAAAGCATAGCAATGGCTCAAAATCACGAAAAGCCATATGTGGATGAGAGACGTAAAACCCTAGAGTTGGCTAAAGGTTAGCCTTTTGCATTTAAAAGTAATAGAGGAAATGTTAGACCGCATTCAAGCAGTGCCTTATGGAGTAAAGTTATGCCACATATTAAGGTTGGAGAAGCATGTGTACCTCAAGTAACTCATGAGGACATGAGTTGAATTTTACAAGGGGAGAATGTAACGAACCTAGTGGCCTTGTGGGCATGACGTTCGTAGATTACCTGAAAGTGGCTTACTTTGTCTCAGTATAAGATGGTGTAGATCATCTATTGACCTTGTTATGCGTCTATGGGTTATGCTAGTAGTGGCATTTAAAACTATCGAAATACATTAGCAAAGGTTACATAAGCAGAAGGAGTTCGATTAATGCGTATTGGACTTGTAAAATATGATAAGCATGCATTAGATTGCATGCATGTACATGCACATGCACATGCATGCATGTGATTGCATGCACAACACTTGTCTAGCATGCATAATGCATTGAGATTTACTCATTGTATATATATATATTGGATGTGAACAAAGGAGAGGGTGTCTTGGTTTGGTGAAGGATCTTGTTTATTGTTCTCCTCTACCTATTCTCTATAGAAGGAGAGGCTGGTCAATTGTAGAACTATAGCGTAAAACAGGAAGGAGTTTGCAGATGGGAAGGTGATGAGGAAATAGAAGTAAGAAAGGCAGATCGGTCGATAGGAAGCAGAATCAATCCGAGAAACTGAGGTGGGGATCTGATGCGTGCTTGGGGATTTGATGAGTGCTTTGTTTTTTGTATTGCTTGGTGGTGCTTGCAGTAGAACCGGCAGCTATGGCGAACCCAATCGGCTGTTTCAGCTAGAATAGATCTTCAATTTGGTTCTACGTCACACTCAAAGTATTCCTTATGAATTCTGGCCTGTTCTGCCTCCATCCCAGCCAGTTTTGATCTTGTTTGCCAATCTGGCAGTATCTCTGTGCGAAAGAGAGCCTCTAATATGTCTTTTTTGTTTCCAAGTCTCGTTCTTTATCATTATTTTGCCCCTTAACTTCATTGAAAGCCTTGTAGGTTAGTTGGTTAGCAGTTGAGCCTTTTAGGCTATAGACCTAGGTTCTAATCTAGCATATATTTTGCACAAGTATTCCTTTTTTGAACTTAGGAATATAAGGGTCAAGTAAATCAGTATTAGTTGTTATCCTAGGGTTTCGACCATACCATAATATACCTTTATGTTTTAGAATATTGACTATGCATTAATGGAACAATAGGGTCCATTCTTTAGAGTTGTAGTCTTGCAGGACTTATTAGGCATAGTAATGGGAATCTTACGTGAATAATTATTGATAGGTTCTAAGTTATTGAGTCTAGTTTGTATTACTATCCTAGGGTCTTGAAGCCCTACTTGATTCTCTATTTTAACTATCGAACTTGCTTTAGGTTATAGTTAGATGGTCAGCCTGACCACGTTGTTATATCTTGGAACGTTGTGATAGCCGTTATGTTAAGTGTCCCTAGTTGCATTGCGGCTAGCCTAGATGGTCATTACTTGAGTTGAGGATTGTTAATCCTACTGAATCTTTTAAGTATTGTGATTATAATTTGGGAGCCTAGAGTTTCCTTGGTAGAGTTATAATCTTGTATGTGGGATATTCCATGCAACCTTTATGAATAGGGGCCAGCTTGATACCGTACCATAGAAGGATATATTGCCAGTACTTTGGATGGAGTATGAGCGTTGCATTATATTTGCTAGGAATATGCTATGGCCTATCTAGTAGAGATTCTGAGTGGTAGTCCATCTCATGAGTTTAGACCTCAGGATGAAGTAGAATATGTGAATTGTCTCTAGGACATTAGTGTAATTATGGTATTACTTGAAAGTTATGGTTGCTTATATGTTAAGGAAGTCATGTTCTTGCTTTGAGATGTGGCGATGAGATGTTGTCACTGGGTTATGAAATATCTTGGTATGAACCTCATTCTATTGTATTGCATTGTTTTGTGGTTGTTCTTGGAAGTAAGATGCATGAGGATTCTATGATATCTCGTCTTTGGATCAACTTTGTAAGGTTATTGGTGATATTCTATCTTGTAAAATCATGATAGATAATGTTGCATCTTGCATTGCAAAGCAGACCATCTTGGAGGGGTGGAATGGCGTGAGACTCCGCAGATCCATTCTAGATGGCTAGGCGGATGACATGTTGCATTTACGGCCCACCTTGCCGGAGGGGTGGGGTGGCCGTGTAACTCCAAGATCCCAGAGCGGATGGCGGCGGATGAGTTAAACCCCATGCGTCTACAGATGGAGAGAGTGGTCTCCTTGGGGGCGCAACCCAAGGATTACGCTGGCATATGTGCATACATACATACGATTGATGAGAATGTAAACATGCTTGTAGCCCGAAGTTCTAACTAATGCGGTGGGTAGTGGAGCGGTGTAAAATTGTTGTTGTTCTTATCCTTGATGGGTATGCTAGATTACTTTGTGGATGATGTTATACGCTAGATTGCTTTGTGGTTGATGTTGTGGATGCTCCCGAAATGTTTCCTCCCCACTTAGTCTTTGTGGACTAACCTCCTTGTGTTGTTTGTGTATGTTTAAGACGGTACGTCCTGAGCTGAGAATGCAATATTCGGATGGAGAGTCTAGGGATGAGGGTGCGCCAGCAGGAGCATTTTCCAGAGTCATCCTCGGTGACTTATAAGGAGGACTTGTTGAGCTAGTAGGAGTTGTTAGCATGCCAAATTCGGAAGTATACGAGTATCTTGGATGTTTAACTTAGATGTTAAACGTGTCGGTGCAACGGCCTAGACCAAGGGGCTAGGTCCGTTTCAGTTGGTATCAGAGCGGAAAGTTCCGACACTTTCGGGCCGTGGGAATTAGTGGCTAAGAGTTCAAGAGATTCTACTATAAAGTAGAATGGTTGGTTGGTTGGTTGGTAAATGCACCAGCCAAGATAAGTTAAGAGCAACAAGAAACTGACATAGGTCTAAGGGAGTGATAGTGTCTTATTTTTTTTTATCATTATTCTGTATTATGTAAGCTAAAAAAAGCTAACGGAATACAGTTTTTCATGGAGGTAAGCTCGGTTGAAAGTCGCATAAAACATAATGAATGTTAAAAATGGATGTTTTCTTGCGAGGCAGGAACAGCGGGCCATAAGTTATGTTCCTACAAATTTCTATAACTGCTAGATTGTCTAATGGTGGACCACGTTGCCGCATTACTTGAAAGTAGACCATGTATAGGGAGTTGTAGTGCTTCAGAAAAATCGATTGCTAGGGTTGTAAGGACCCATGAAGCGCTTAAAAAGAGGCAAACTCAAGGGTTTGGGAAGTTGTTAGCTATGTTGAGTAGGTTCTTTTTGTGAGAAGTCATAGTAAACTATGTTCATAATCTTTTAGGTTCCCTTGAATTTACTTGTGCGGGTTATATATCCATAAGATACACAGATGGGGAACGGGATTATGTTTTTATTTGTCACTCTTGGATTTGGCCACCCAAGATGTGTCATATGAATACGTATCTAGTCCGAGCTGAGTATCTCTCTTTCCATAGTGGGCTTAGTATTTCATAGTGCGCTATTTTATCCTTAATAGGAAAAAGTAGATTAACCCTATGCAGATGTTTGCTAGGTTAGCTTGGACATGTATTGTAAATAATTTATACAAACACTATAAGTTAGTCCCAAATTTTATACATGCTAGTGGCAAGGTTGATGCACTTAGTTGTATTTTGAGTAGGTGGTAGATTAAGTTGGGACTGCACCAATTTGGACGTAAATAGTAGAGCTTAAGCCTATATGGGTTAATCAGGGATTTGTTGCATAATCTGTAAGGATATTGGGAATACTCATGTCCTATTGTTGTTGTGCCAGAAATGTGCAATCGAGGAGACTGCATCAAAGCATAGCAATGGCTCAAAATCACGAAAAGCCATAAGTGGATGAGAGACGTAAAACCCTAGAGATGGCTAAAGGTTAGCCTTTTGCATTTAAAAGTAATAGAGGAAATGTTAGACCACATTCAAGCAGTGCCTTATGGAGTAGAGTTACGTCACATATTAAGGTTGGAGAATCATGTGTACCTCAAGTAACTCATGAGGACATGAGTTGAATTTTACAAGGGGAGAATGTAATGAACCTAGTGGCCTTGTGGGCATGACGTTCGTAGATTACCTGAAAGTGGCTTACTTCGTCTCAGTATAAGATGGTGTAGAGCATCTAACGACCTTGTTATGCGTCTATGGGTTATGCTAGTAGTGGCATTTAAAACTATCGAAATACATTAGCAAAGGTTACATAAGCAGAAGGAGTTCGATTAATGCGTATTGGACTTGTAAAATATGATAAGCAAAGCATCCATTAGATTGCATGCATGTACATGCACATGCGCATGCATGCATGTGATTGCATGCACAACACTTGTCTAGCATGCATATGCATTGAGATTTACTCATCGTATATATATATTGGATGTGAACAAAGGAGAGGGTGTCTTGGTTTAGTGAAGGATCTTGTTTATTGTTCTCCTCTACCTATTCTCTAGAGAAGGAGAGGCTGGCCGAATTGTAGAACTATAGCAGAAACCGGAAGGAGTTTGCAGATGGGAAGGTGATGAGAAAATAGAAGTAAGAAAGGCAGATCCAGTCGATAGGAAGCAGAATCAATCCGAGAAACTGAGGTGGGGATCTGATGTGTGCTTGGGGATTTGATGAGTGCTTTGTTTTTTGTATTGCTTGGTGGTGCTTGCAATAGAACCGGCAGCTATGGCAAACCCAATCGGCTTGTTTCAGCTAGAATAGATCTTCAATTTGGTTCTATGTCACACCCAAAGTCTTGCTTATGAATTCTGGCATGTTCTGCCTCCATCCCAGCCAGTTTTGATCTTGTTTGCCAATCTGGCAGTATCTCTGTGCGAAAGAGAGCCTCTAATATGTCTTTTTGATTTCCAAGTCTCGTTCTTTATAGTCATTTTGCCCTTTAAGCTCATTGAAAGCCTTGTAGGTTAGTTGTTTAGCAGTTGAGCCTTTCAGGCTATAGACCTAGGTTGAATCTAGCATATGTTTTGCACAAGTATTCCTTTTTTTTTGAACTTAGGAATATAAGGGTCAGGTAAATCATCCGTTTCTATTAGTTGTTTTAGACCATACCATAATATACCTTCATATTTTAGAATATTGACTATGCATTAATGGAACAATAGGGTCCATTCCTTAGAGTTGTAGTCTTGCAGGACTTATTAGGCATAGTAATGGGAATCTTACGTGAATAATTATTGATAGGTTCTAAGTTATTGAATCTAGTTTGTATTACTATCATAGGGTCTTGAAGTGATTCTCTATTTTAACTATCGAACTTGCTTTAGGTTATAGTTAGATGGTCGCCCAGCTACGTTGTTATATCTTGGAACGTTGTGATAGCCGTTGCATTAAGTGTCCCTAGTTGCATTGCTGCTAGCCTAGATGGTCATTACTTGAGTTGAGGATTGTTAATCCTACGAATCTTTTAAGTATTGTGGTTATAATTTGGGACCCTAGAGTTTCCTTGGTAGAGTTATAATCTTGTATGTGGGATATTCCATGCGACCTTTATGAATAGGGGCCAGCTTGATACCGTACCATAGAAGGATATATTGCCAGTACTTTTGATAGAGTAATGGGTGGATTCTATGATGCTAGATGGATGGAGTATGAGCGTTGCATTATATTTGCTAGGAATATGCTATGGCCTATCTAGTAGAGATTCTGAGTGGTAGTCCATCTCATGAGTTTTGACCTCAGGATGAAGTAGAATATGTGAATTGTCTCTAGGACATTAGTGTAATTATGGTATTACCTGGAAGTTATGGTTGCTTATATGTTAAGGAAGTCATGTTCTTGCTTTGAGATGTGGCGATGGGGTTATGAAATATCTTGGTATGAACCTTTCTATTGTATTGCATTGTCTTGTGGTTGTTCTTGGAAGTAAGATGCATGAGGATTCTATGACATCTCGTACTAGATCAACCTGTGAGATTATTGGTGATATTCTAACTTGTAAAGTCATGATGGATGATGTTACATCTTGCATTGCAAACGGACCATCTTCGAAGGGGTGGAATGGCCGTGAGACTCCGCATCCGTTCTAGATGGCTAGACGGATGGCATGTTGCATTTACGGCCCACCTTCGGAGGGGTGGGGTGGCTGTGTAACTCTGCATCCGAGCCAGATGGCCTGACGGATGAGTTAAACCCTGTACGTACAGATGGAGAGAGTGGTCTCCTTGGGGCCGCAACCCAAGGATTACGCTTGGCATATGTGCATACATACATACGATTGATGAGAACGTAAACATGCTTGTAGCCCGAGTTCTAACTAATGCAGGGGCATAGTGGAGCAGGTAAAATTATTGTTGTTCTTATCCTTGATGGGTATGCTAGATTACTTTGTGGATGATGCTATACGCTAGATTGCTTTGTGGTTAATGTTGTGGATGCTCCCGAAATGTTTCCTACCCACTTAGTCTTTGTGGACTAACCCCCTTGTGTTGTTTGTGTATGTTTAAGACGGTACGTCCTGAGCTGAGAATGCAGTATTGGGATGGAGAGTCTAGGGATGAGGGTGCGACACCAGGAGCGTTTTTCATAGTCATCCTCGGTGACTTATAAGGAAGACTTGTTGAGCTAGTAGGAGTTGTTAGCATGCCAAACTCAGATGAGCTTGGTCTTGTATGTAATTACCTGATCAATTGGACTATACTTTATTGAGAAAGTATACGAGTATCTTGGATGTTTAACTTAGATGTTAAACGTGTCGATGCAACTTGACCACGCCAAGGGGCTAGGGCCGTTTCAGTGGCTTATCGAGAGCGTAAAGTTTTGACACTTTCGGCCGTGGGAATTAGGGGCTAAGAGTTCAAGAGATTCTACTATAAAGTAGAATGGTTGGTTGGTTGGTTGGTTGGTAAATGCACAAGCCAAGATAAGTTAAGATAAACAAGAAACGGACATAGGTCTAAGGGAGTGATAGTGTCTTATTTTTTTATCATTATTCTGTATTATGTAAAGTAAAAAAAAGCTAACGGAATACGCTTCTTTATGGAGGTAAGCTCGGTTGAAAGTCGCAGAAAAACATGACGAATGTTAAAAGGATGTTTTCTTGCGATGCAAGAACAACGGGCCATAAGGTATGTTCCTTCAAATTTCTATAACCGGTAGATTGTCTAATGGTGGACCACGTTGCGCATTACTTGAAAGTAGACCATGTATAGGGAGTTGTAGTGCTTCAAACAAAAAAATTGCTAGGGTTGTAAGGGCCCATGAACAGTGCTTAAAGAGGTAAACTCAAGGGTTTGGGAAGTTGTTAGCTATGTTGAGTAGGTTCTTTTTGTGAGAAGTCACAGTAAACTATGTTCATAATCTTTTAGGTTCCCTTGAATTTACTTGCGGGTTGTATATCCATAAGATACATAGATGGGGACGCTGATTATGTTTTTATTTGTCACTCTTGGATTTGGCCACCCAAGATGTGTCATATGAACGATATCTAGTCCGGAGCTTAGTATCTCTCTTTCCATAGTGGGCTTAGTATTTCATAGCGCTTATTTTATCCTTAATAGAAAAAAAGTAGATTAACCCTATGCAGATGTTTGCTAGGTTAGCTTGGACATGTATTGTAAATAATTTATACAAATTTCATTATTAGTCAGTCCCAAATTTTATACATGCTAGTGGCAAGGTTGATGCACTTAGTTGTATTTTGAGTAGGTGGTAGATTAAGTTGGGCTTGCACCAATTTGGGACATAAATAGTAGAGCTTAAGCCTATATGGGTTAATCGGAGATTTGTTGCATAACGGAAGGATATTGGGAATACCCATGTCCTATTGCTGTTGTGCCAGAAATGTGCAATCGAGGAGACTGCATCAAAGCATAGCAATGGCTCAAAATCACGAAAAGCCATATGTGGATGAGAGACGTAAAACCCTAGAGTTGGCTAAAGGTTAGCCTTTTGCATTTAAAAGTAATAGAGGAAATGTTAGACCGCATTCAAGAAGTGCCTTATGGAGTAAAAGTTATGCCACATATTAAGGTTGGAGAAGCATGTGTACCTCAAGTAACTCATGAGGACATGAGTTGAATTTTACAAGGGGAGAATGTAACGAACCTAGTGGCCTTGTGGGCATGACGTTCGTAGATTACCTGAAAGTGGCTTACTTTGTCTCAGTATAAGATGGTGTAGATCATCTATTGACCTTGTTATCGCCTATGGGTTATGCTAGTAGTGGCATTTAAAACTATCGAAATACATTAGCAAAGGTTACATAAGCGTAAGGAGTTCGATTAATGCGTATTGGACTTGTAAAATATGATAAGCATGCATTAGATTGCATGCATGTACATGCACATGCACATGCATGCATGTGTTTGCATGCACAACACTTGTCTAGCATGCATAATGCATTGAGATTTACTCATTGTATATATATATATTGGATGTGAACAAAGGAGAGGGTGTCTTGGTTTGGTGAAGGATCTTGTTTATTGTTCTCCTCTACCTATTCTCTATAGAAGGAGAGGCTGGCCGAATTGTAGAACTATAGCAGAAACCCGGAAGGAGTTTGCAGATGGGAAGGTGATGAGGAAATAGAAGTAAGAAAAGGCAGATCCGGTCGATAGGGAAGCGTAATCAATCCGGAGAAACCGAGGTGGGGATCTGATGCGTGCTTGGGGATTTGATGAGTGCTTTGTTTTTTGTATTGCTTGGTGGTGCTTGCAGTAGAACCGGCAGCTATGGCGAACCCAATCGGCTGTTTCAGCTAGAATAGATCTTTAATTTGGTTCTACGTCACACTCAAAGTATTCCTTATGAATTCTGGCCTGTTCTGCCTCCATCCCAGCCAGTTTTGATCTTGTTTGCCAATCTGGCAGTATCTCTGTGCGAAAGAGAGCCTCTAATATGTCTTTTTTGTTTCCAAGTCTCGTTCTTTATCATTATTTTGCCCCTTAACTTCATTGAAAGCCTTGTAGGTTAGTTGGTTAGCAGTTGAGCCTTTTAGGCTATAGACCTAGGTTCTAATCTAGCATATATTTTGCACAAGTATTCCTTTTTTGAACTTAGGAATATAAGGGTCAAGTAAATCAGTATTAGTTGTTATCCTAGGGTTTCGACCATACCATAATATACCTTTATGTTTTAGAATATTGACTATGCATTAATGGAACAATAGGGTCCATTCTTTAGAGTTGTAGTCTTGCAGGACTTATTAGGCATAGTAATGGGAATCTTACGTGAATAATTATTGATAGGTTCTAAGTTATTGAGTCTAGTTTGTATTACTATCCTAGGGTCTTGAAGCCCTACTTGATTCTCTATTTTAACTATCGAACTTGCTTTAGGTTATAGTTAGATGGTCGCCCAGCTACGTTGTTATATCTTGGAACGTTGTGATAGCCGTTGCGTTAAGTGTTCCTAGTTGCATTGCGGCTAGCCTAGATGGTCATTACTTGAGTTGAGGATTGTTAATCCTACGAATCTTTTAAGTATTGTGATTATAATTTGGGAGCCTAGAGTTTCCTTGGTAGAGTTATAATCTTGTATGTGGGATATTCCATGCAACCTTTATGAATAGGGGCCAGCTTGATACCGTACCATAGAAGGATATATTGCCAGTACTTTGGATGGAGTATGAGCGTTGCATTATATTTGCTGGGAATATGCTATGGCCTATCTAGTAGAGATTCTGAGTGGTAGTCCATCTCATGAGTTTAGACCTCAGGATGAAGTAGAATATGTGAATTGTCTCTAGGACATTAGTGTAATTATGGTATTACTTGAAAGTTATGGTTGCTTATATGTTAAGGAAGTCATGTTCTTGCTTTGAGATGTGGCGATGAGATGTTGTCACTGGGTTATGAAATATCTTGGTATGAACCTCATTCTATTGTATTGCATTGTTTTGTGGTTGTTCTTGGAAGTAAGATGCATGAGGATTCTATGATATCTCGTACTGGATCAACCTGTAAGGTTATTGGTGATATTCTATCTTGTAAAATCATGATAGATAATGTTGCATCTTGCATTGCAAACAGACCATCTTCGGAGGGGTGGAATGGCCGTGAGACTCCGCATCCATTCTAGATGGCTAGACGGATGACATGTTGCATTTACGGCCCACCTTCGGAGGGGTGGGGTGGCCGTGTAACTCCGCATCCGAGCCAGATGGCCTGACGGATGAGTTAAACCCTGTACGTACAGATGGAGAGAGTGGTCTCCTTGGGGACGCAACCCAAGGATTACGCTTGGCATATGTGCATACATACATACGATTGATGAGAATGTAAACATGCTTGTAGCCCGAGTTCTAACTAATGCAGGGGCGTAGTGGAGCAGGTAAAATTGTTGTTGTTCTTATCCTTGATGGGTATGCTAGATTACTTTGTGGATGATGTTATACGCTAGATTGCTTTGTGGTTGATGTTGTGGATGCTCCCGAAATGTTTTCTCCCCACTTAGTCTTTGTGGACTAACCTCCTTGTGTTGTTTGTGTATGTTTAAGACGGTACGTCCTGAGCTGAGAATGCAATATTCGGATGGAGAGTCTAGGGATGAGGGTGCGCCAGCAGGAGCATTTTCCAGAGTCATCCTCGGTGACTTATAAGGAGGACTTGTTGAGCTAGTAGGAGTTGTTAGCATGCCAAATTCAGAAGTATACGAGTATCTTGGATGTTTAACTTAGATGTTAAACGTGTCGGTGCAACGGCCTAGACCAAGGGGCTAGGCCCGTTTCAGTTGGTATCAGAGCGGAAAGTTCCGACACTTTCGGGCCGTGGGAATTAGTGGCTAAGAGTTCAAGAGATTCTACTATAAAGTAGAATGGTTGGTTGGTTGGTTGGTAAATGCACCAGCCAAGATAAGTTAAGAGCAACAAGAAACTGACATAGGTCTAAGGGAGTGATAGTGTCTTATTTTTTTTTATCATTATTCTGTATTATGTAAGCTAAAACAAGGTGCTGCGCACAGAGGGTTGCCTTCTACTTTCTAGTGGGTAAAGTAGCTTAAATCTAACCGTGTGGAATTCGAAGTCTCCACCATATCTGCCGACTCAATGTTTAAATTAAAGTAGATCCCTACCATGTTCTTAAAGGCCCGTCCACAAGTGCCCCTCGATCGAATTGTGTATGTAACTGAGTAGTTGAGTGTTGGTTTGAACACTAAGCATGCTCGATTACTATAGGCGAAGAAGTAAATTTTTTTGAACATACCTACAATGTGCAGGGATGTGAAGATAAGTTTCCACGGATTTTTAGTCATGAAGCTAGAGGCTGAGTTGCCCTATCATCAAAATCACATGGGGTATACTACTGACCTTGCAGCTGCATTTGCAGGATCGTGACCTCACATTTTTGCTGGAGAGCGCAGAAAATGCAAATTCTACAAGTCTACAAAAACTAATCTTTGTGAAAAGCACATGATAGATCCTAACTTGACCGTCGCGGTATGCCATGCATAAACTCCCTACGGATAGCACCACAGGTGCTCATCCATTTTGTAGTATGTCCAGTGTTCATGACACCCTACAGAATATAATCAGGCATCCTTTCACTAGTTAGACTGTTACGAGTATATGACACCGTCCCATACTGGTGCCACATACCATCTCACTAACACTAAGGATCCTTCACTCCAATAAGCCGTAGCTCATCATTAAGTTCTACCAAGAGAATACCAGGGAGAGAGGTTCAAGGTATATAAGGTTTTTGTTTGCTTGCTTATTATTTGCAATAGCAGACTCCACCGGCATGCCAACAATCCAGCCCAACCGCAAGCATCTCGGTTTATCACAGAGATACACAAGGGGGGCACTAAGCTATTTCCAAGTGTTCATCAGAAGGGAGTTCTTGGGTAGCCTAATACTACCCAAGTGGAGACTAATTGACACTGAGAAGGATTCCTTCCTTGATCTTCCTTTAGTTCTAGAAGATAGAGCGACTATGGCATCTGCCACATCCATCTATCTCAGAACTTACCAATTACTTTTGCTTCAGGAGCTAGGAGCTGTAGCAACTCCTAGCACAGTCGAAATCCCCAGCCCGATAATTTCTCTTGGAAGCCTTGCTCCTGCTCTGCAACCTCTACTCCCGCATCAGCCCTCTTGGCCTCTCACAGATTATGTCGCTTCCTAATCTTGATGAGCTCCCTGCCAGCATGGCAAGGCCACGTGGCTGCATCCTATCAGTTAGGTGTGACTACCGGAAGACCATCTAGCCTACTGCCAGCCAGAATCGGTAGCTCCCACTATTACAGGTCTTGTAGCTGAGCCACGATGGTGGCTGCCATTGATTAGGGGTGCTCACCTATTTATTCCAATAGTTTTATAACCATTAACTTTCAAACTAGAGTATTAACTTTAGTAAATGGCATTTAACCCATTATAATGATGGGTATGCTAGATTACTTTGTGGATGATGTTATACGCTAGATTGCTTTGTGGTTGATGTTGTGGATGCTCCCGAAATGTTTCCTCCCCACTTAGTCTTTGTGGACTAACCTCCTTGTGTTGTTTGTGTATGTTTAAGACGGTACGTCCTGAGCTGAGAATGCAATATTCGGATGGAGAGTCTAGGGATGAGGGTGCGCCAGCAGGAGCATTTTCCAGAGTCATCCTCGGTGACTTATAAGGAGGACTTGTTGAGCTAGTAGGAGTTGTTAGCATGCCAAATTCGGAAGTATACGAGTATCTTGGATGTTTAACTTAGATGTTAACGTTAATGTGGGTGTAAACGGCCTAGACCAAGGGGCTAGGTCCGTTTGATTGGTATCGAGATGAAAGTTCCGGACACTTTTCGGGCCGTGGGAATTAGTGGCTAAGAGTTCAAGAGATTCTACTATAAAGTAGAATGGTTGGTTGGTTGGTTGGTAAATGCACCAGCCAAGATAAGTTAAGAGCAACAAGAAACTGACATAGGTCTAAGGGAGTGATAGTGTCTTATTTTTTTTTATCATTATTCTGTATTATGTAAGCTAAAAAAAGCTAACGGAATACAGTTTTTCATGGAGGTAAGCTCGGTTGAAAGTCGCATAAAACATAATGAATGTTAAAAATGGATGTTTTCTTGCGAGGCAGGAACAGCGGGCCATAAGTTATGTTCCTACAAATTTCTATAACTGCTAGATTGTCTAATGGTGGACCACGTTGCCGCATTACTTGAAAGTAGACCATGTATAGGGAGTTGTAGTGCTTCAGCAAAATCAGTGCTAGGGTTGTAAGGACCCATGAACAGTGCTTAAAGAGGCAAACTCAAGGGTTTGGGAAGTTGTTAGCTATGTTGAGTAGGTTCTTTTTGTGAGAAGTCATAGTAAACTATGTTCATAATCTTTTAGGTTCCCTTGAATTTACTTGTGCGGGTTATATATCCATAAGATACACAGATGGGGAACGGGATTATGTTTTTATTTGTCACTCTTGGATTTGGCCACCCAAGATGTGTCATATGAATACGTATCTAGTCCGAGCTGAGTATCTCTCTTTCCATAGTGGGCTTAGTATTTCATAGTGCGCTATTTTATCCTTAATAGGAAAAAGTAGATTAACCCTATGCAGATGTTTGCTAGGTTAGCTTGGACATGTATTGTAAATAATTTATACAAACACTATAAGTTAGTCCCAAATTTTATACATGCTAGTGGCAAGGTTGATGCACTTAGTTGTATTTTGAGTAGGTGGTAGATTAAGTTGGGACTGCACCAATTTGGACGCAAATAGTAGAGCTTAAGCCTATATGGGTTAATCAGGGATTTGTTGCATAATCTGTAAGGATATTGGGAATACTCATGTCCTATTGTTGTTGTGCCAGAAATGTGCAATCGAGGAGACTGCATCAAAGCATAGCAATGGCTCAAAATCACGAAAAGCCATAAGTGGATGAGAGACGTAAAACCCTAGAGATGGCTAAAGGTTAGCCTTTTGCATTTAAAAGTAATAGAGGAAATGTTAGACCACATTCAAGCAGTGCCTTATGGAGTAGAGTTACGTCACATATTAAGGTTGGAGAATCATGTGTACCTCAAGTAACTCATGAGGACATGAGTTGAATTTTACAAGGGGAGAATGTAATGAACCTAGTGGCCTTGTGGGCATGACGTTCGTAGATTACCTGAAAGTGGCTTACTTCGTCTCAGTATAAGATGGTGTAGAGCATCTAACGACCTTGTTATGCGTCTATGGGTTATGCTAGTAGTGGCATTTAAAACTATCGAAATACATTAGCAAAGGTTACATAAGCAAGAAGGAGTTCGATTAATGCGTATTGGACTTGTAAAATATGATAAGCAAAGCATCCATTAGATTGCATGCATGTACATGCACATGCGCATGCATGCATGTGATTGCATGCACAACACTTGTCTAGCATGCATATGCATTGAGATTTACTCATCGTGATATATATATTGGATGTGAACAAAGGAGAGGGTGTCTTGGTTTAGTGAAGGATCTTGTTTATTGTTCTCCTCTACCTATTCTCTAGAGAAGGAGAGGCTGGTCAATTGTAGAACTATAGCGTAAAACGGGAAGGAGTTTGCAGATGGGAAGGTGATGAGAAAATAGAAGTAAGAAAGGCAGATCCAGTCGATAGGAAGCAGAATCAATCCGAGAAACTGAGGTGGGGATCTGATGTGTGCTTGGGGATTTGATGAGTGCTTTGTTTTTTGTATTGCTTGGTGGTGCTTGCAATAGAACCGGCAGCTATGGCAAACCCAATCGGTTGTTTCAGCTAGAATAGATCTTCAATTTGGTTCTATGTCACACCCAAAGTCTTGCTTATGAATTCTGGCATGTTCTGCCTCCATCCCAGCCAGTTTTGATCTTGTTTGCCAATCTGGCAGTATCTCTGTGCGAAAGAGAGCCTCTAATATGTCTTTTTGATTTCCAAGTCTCGTTCTTTATAGTCATTTTGCCCTTTAAGCTCATTGAAAGCCTTGTAGGTTAGTTGTTTAGCAGTTGAGCCTTTCAGGCTATAGACCTAGGTTCGAATCTAGCATATGTTTTGCACAAGTATTCCTTTTTTGAACTTAGGAATATAAGGGTCAGGTAAATCATCCGTTTCTATTAGTTGTTTTAGACCATACCATAATATACCTTCATATTTTAGAATATTGACTATGCATTAATGGAACAATAGGGTCCATTCCTTAGAGTTGTAGTCTTGCAGGACTTATTAGGCATAGTAATGGGAATCTTACGTGAATAATTATTGATAGGTTCTAAGTTATTGAATCTAGTTTGTATTACTATCATAGGGTCTTGAAGTGATTCTCTATTTTAACTATCGAACTTGCTTTAGGTTATAGTTAGATGGTCGCCCAGCTACGTTGTTATATCTTGGAACGTTGTGATAGCCGTTGCATTAAGTGTCCCTAGTTGCATTGCTGCTAGCCTAGATGGTCATTACTTGAGTTGAGGATTGTTAATCCTACGAATCTTTTAAGTATTGTGGTTATAATCCATCAAAATGTTGTGATGTGCAGTATGAAGAGTATGCAGCAGAAATTAGATCCTGAGATGAGGTGAATTGGTCAAAGGATAATTGATAAGTAGAGATAGTCTTCCAAAAATGAGATAGTCTTCAAAAATGTGTAGAAATCACGACCCCAACCAGTAATTAAAGTTAAAACCTGAAAGTAACAGCAACCAAAATTCTGCAAGATTAGGAGATACCATTGAGCAATTAATGTCTTAGCAGACTTGGATAGGAAGCCAGATACAAGGATGAGGCTACTGGGTCTGAAGTGAGAGGGAGTCAAGTTTAGAGTTGAAAAAGGCATAGAAAGAGTCAGCAGATCCAAAAGTGTAACTACCAGTAGTCTGCTCAGCAATGCTATCCATGCAAGAGAGGTCGACATCTGATCCAAACAAAGCAAGGAGCCAAACAAATCAGCCAGCAGTCTGTGAGTATAGTACTGCTCTCTGAATCTTGAGAATTGTTCCTCAGTCATGTATCTGTGGTACATGGAGAGGAGATCAAACATAGTATAGACTTGCACCACTTCTCTGCAGAACATTCTTGCAATAGTCGTGTCCAGATTTTCTTCATTTTCAGAGAGTTTGCTGAAGAATATTTTTAGATCAAGATCAGCCTCCCTTTTGAGTAGATTGTCCTCCAATTCACCCATGCTCTTCTTGCATTTCTCCAAGTAGGCTAACATCATCACCAAAAGCAGAATTAGAGTTTATAACATTGAAGTTAGCTACAAATAAATCAAAAGACCCCCTGAAATGCCCAACCACATCCCATTTTCTGTCATATTTATCAGATTGCTTCCTTTTGTGAGCTGTAGCAGTAGACTGAACATCAAGTTGAAAATGCAATTTGATCCAAAAAATCGAGAAATTCTTTTTGCCATAGACTACTCTATTTCTTGCCTTCTAGATATTCCAAAGAGCAATAAACATGATAGTATTAGCAAAAGTACAATCATTTTGGACATAAGACAGCAAATTTCCAGGGATCCTGTTGGGAAAAAACTGACCCAGCTTATCATCAAACCAAGACCAAAAAGAATTAAGCTTAGGGCAGATAAAGATGTGTTCGAGATCTTCCTCCAAATTACAATGAAGCTGACACAAGGCTGAGATGTTGCCATTCCTGAGGGAGAGAAGATGTAAATTAGGAATGCTTTTATTGGCTAGCAACCAAATAAAGAAATTGACCTTGGGGAAGCAATAAGAGTTCCAAACATTATGAAATAGAGATTTGGCCTCCTCCATAGTGATAGACCATTTGAGACCAGCTTTGGAAGGATTGTCAAAGTTGCTAATAGCAGAATAGATTTGACTGACCTTATATAAACACTTACCTGCAATGCTCCAATTGGTTGCCTTTGGGACAACATTATTTAACCAAGTCTGAGGAAGGATAGACTTAATATGCAAATAGATCTTTTTATCACTAGAAGTGCCATGAACTAAGTTTTTCAGATTGGTCCAAGAGATGAGTTTATTGTTCATATATAGGTCACCAAGGAATAAGAGGCCATAGTCAGACCATTTCTTGTAAATTCTTGGATGTCTCAAGGCAAGAGTCTTACTAGGATGATTCCTCTAATTGGATTCCGAAAAAATAGTCATTTGCAAGTTAAGATCTTGAGGATCATCATATACATAGGGCATTGCACCTTATTCCAAGCCATAATGAAGTTTCTCATAAGAGGGGAAGTATTTGCACCAGCCTGAAGAACATTAAAACAAGAGTCAGGTAAAATATGCTCAATTGTAGGATGGCCAACCAGGTGAGAGCAAGAGAGCCAGTATCTGATAAAATGAGAGGATGGACCAGCACTATTCATGAAGGATTTCCAAATGTATTTGCCGGCCCAGAGCACAAGGCTTTGAGATAAAGATCCTTGCAGACCAAGACCACCATGTTTTTAGGCCCGGAAACATAATTCCACCCAACTAGATGGGAGCCTTTCCAAATGAACTTTTCGATAATCTTTTCAATCTCGGAATAGATTGACTTAGGGGGCCACTAAAGCGAGAGGAAAAGTAAATGTGAGTCTTTGGCGGAGACGAGTTTGCAATAATCGATCTACCAGCAAAGGACAATCCACCTCTGAAATTATT
Organism: Isoetes taiwanensis; assembly: GCA_021234155.1. Classification (NCBI taxonomy): domain Eukaryota; kingdom Viridiplantae; phylum Streptophyta; class Lycopodiopsida; order Isoetales; family Isoetaceae; genus Isoetes; species Isoetes taiwanensis. Next base: position 436,568 of record JAJEKV010000234.1, read on the forward strand.
TAGCTTTTTCTTTATTCTGTCAATTATAGGCTGCCAAAGGCCTTTAAGATTAGGATTGAGAGACAATGGCATACCTAATAGAGTGGAGGCATGATGAGTATTGACAACCTTAAGATTAGCAAAGTTTGACTGGATGTTATCACCAATGATCACACATTTAGCCAAGTTTAGGTGGACCCCAGAAGCAGCTGAGAATTGCTTGATAATGTCAAGAAAGAATTCGATGTTAGATATATCAGCATCTAAAAAGGCAAAGGTATCATCAGCATATTGAGATAGGGTTAGGGTCTCATCACTATTTGGCAACTTAAGACCTTTAATCATCCCAAGCTCCTTGAAATGAAGAACAGCCTTTGTGAGCATTTCAGCTACTATCAAGAATAAGTAGGGGGCTAGGGGGCAACCTTGTCTGACTCCTCTAGATAGTGGAAAGAATTGGGAGGGGGAGCCATTGATAATGACAGCAGAATGAGAGAAAGTATTCAAACCATGAATTAGAAGCCTTAATTTTGGGTGAAACCCAAATTTTGAGAGAGCAAGATCAAGAAAATCCCATCTCACTGTATCAAAGGCTCTCTTAAATCAAGTTTAAGGAGCACACAATTTTGTTTGGAGATGCTATTCCAGTGAAGACCTTCCATAGCAGTGATATAGTTGTCCAAGATAAATCTATTAGGAAGAAAGGCTGACTGATAGAGAGATATGTTCTTCTGCAGAAATGCATTGATTCTATTTGCAATTATCTTGGCACAGATCTTATAAGAGGTATTGGTTAATGAGATCGGTCTCCAATCTGAGAAAGTAGATGGGTTATCCACTTTAGGAATGAGGGAAATAAAACCAGCAGAGATTGAAGGATGTAAAAAATTGGCCCCCCAAAAACCTGAAACCATGGAAATGATGTCATGTTTAAGAATATCCCAAAAGTGAACATAGAATTCACTGGGAAGGCCATCAGGACCAGGGGACTTGCCTCTGCCAAAGGATTTGAGAACCTTGAGAATCCCATCTTCTCCAGGGGGAGTCACAATAGAATCATCCATATTATCCATAGTAGATGGAATGATCACATCCAGCAAGTCAAGAAATTTTCTTTCCTTGACAAGGTCAATTTGCTGGGCTGGAGTTTTGGAAAAAAGGGTGGCATAGTTCTCTTGGAAGAAAGACTTAATAAGCTTGGAGTCATTCAGGGATATACCAGTGTCAGTCTGAACTTGAGTGATAGCATTTCTAAGAAGTCTGACTTTAGCCATTTTGAAGAAAAAACTGGAGCTACCATAGTCCATGACCTTATTGAATTTTATCTTACATTTGATAGAAGAACTTTTGGCCTCAACTTCCTCAACACTTTTTAGGTAATTTTCAAGAAGTTCCTCACCAATATGAAGGTTAAGATTGAGAGGATCTCCTTGGAGGAGAGATCTAATATCCCTCATCTTGGCAAGCAATTGCTCTTTTTCACTAATTTTAGCCAAATGTTTGCTTTTAGACCAACCTTTAATCCAACTCTTGACCTTCTTGATTTTGCTATAAAATCTTTTCATTGACTGCTGATTACCTTCATCAGTGATATTGAGATAGAAATCTTTGAAGTCTCTAACAAAGGAGTCATTTTCTAGAAGAGCACAGTTAAATTTATAAGATACATTACCATCCCTGGGAGTTTGAGTCAGTTGCTTAGTACATAAAAATTGAGGCTGATGGTCTGACACAATATTTCCTTCATCACTGGAGACATAGCAATTATCCCAAAGGGATGAGGTTGGACTACACACATAAAATCTGTCCAGGGTACAATAAACTCTTTTGTCACCTTTTTGCTTATTAGACCAAGTAAAAGAAGCAGTAGAGGAAGGAACATAAACCAAGGAAGTGTCAGAGATAAAAGAGTCCCAATTAGATCTCTCCAATGTAGACATATTGAGATGGTTTCCAAGTTTCATATTCCAAGAGGGAGTATTATTAAAGTCCCCCCCTATAATCCAGTCCAATATAGGATTATCATGCATCCAATCTTTAATTTCAGACCAAAGAACTTCTCTTTCTTTTGGGTTGGTGGAGGCATAGACATTGATAACTCCAAATGTGGAATCTTGTAACTGAAAAATGACAGCTTGCCACATTTTAGAGGGGGAGTTATAGAAAGAGAGATGTTTCAGATTTTTCCATATCATGATAATACCTCCACTTCTACCAGAGGCCTCAATTCAGGTGGAAGAGGCTCCAGGGTAAATCCAATCTCCAAGATTGGAGATTTCAAATTTGGGAACCTTAACTTCCTGCAGCAGAATTATATCAGAGTTATAATTCCTAAGCTGGGAGATGGCTCGTCTCCTTTTGATTGGGCCTTTAATACCCCTAACATTCCATGAGATGATCTTCATGGGCAACTCAAAAGATCAGAAGAAAAGAAACTAGGAAAAAGATTAATATCTTTTCTTTTTCCCTTTCCCTTTTCTAACTTTACTTCTAGTGTTGGCAGCAGGTGTATTATGCAAGTTTATGAGCTCAGACAGGGGAGTATCATACTTTTTAGCTTTAGCCAGTTTTTTCTCTCGAGCAGAGGTATGTCTAGAAGTATCTTCTTTATGAGGACACTCAGCTAGGTATTTATCTCCCTCCCAGTTTTCCTTATCAATTTCCATGTCACTGACATCAGAAGCCCCCCCAGGGATGAATTCAAACATTTCATTTATACTAGCAGGAAGATCACAATTAAAATTAGGAGTCTCCAAATGAATATGACAAGGAGGAGAGAGAACCTGACCTGAAAGTTCAGCAGCCACCTCATGAGTAACCATTTTGCTGGAGTCCTCTCTCTTGTAACCTTCTTCATAATTATCCTGATCATTCACCAGCTCTCTTTCTAGAGTATCTTGCACAATCTCTTCCTCCAAAATATGGCATGCTTGTTGTGATTGAGAGCAAAGACCCTCTTGCAAGGAAGCTAATTGCTCAGCAATACTACTATCTATGAGGGATGGTGGAGGGAGAAAGGGATCAGAGGCTGGAGAGAGATCAATAAAAGGAGATTGGGAATGGTTGAATGGATCAATATGGGAATTGCCCAATAGTACATCCAAATCTATCTCAGAATTAAGGTTAGCCAATACCTGAAATTGATTGGTGTTACCATTTAGATTTTTGATGTTGTCACTTGAGTTTTCAATATTGCATAATACCATGGTCCTCTCCTTTGATTTAGAAAGATCTTCACTTGCAGAAGCAGAGATTGGAGCAGGCACCATTTCAACCAAAGTATCCTTCGGATCAATTACCTCACAAAGGAGCTGATCATTGGTCAGAGAGACCTGTTTTAAGACCCTTTCATGACTGTCTTTCCTGATTAATGAACTACTCTTACCCCTGTTAGAGTTCAAAGAATGCAAACTCTTCTTGTTGGTGTTTAGGTTTTTGGCATCCAGAATGATTTTGTTCAAAGTATCATGTAGACTGTTGACCTTGTTGATGCCATTAGCTGATGGCCCAGCATTGTAGAGCACCTTTACTTGCTGAGGAACCTTTTCAGGAGTTCCTTTCTGAGCTTGATTTCTAATAGGAGGAGCATCCCCAGTCATATCAATTTGAGACTGTGAGTCTTTCAAATTTTTCTTTCTCTGGATCCTTTTATAACTACCATTGACTTTGGTCCACTGAAAGACTTTGTCCTTGGATAAGATGATTGAAGGACCAATGTCCCTATTGTTATTCAGAGAGTCAAAATTAGAAACTGGTGCACCAGGTAATTGCATTTTGTGCTGACCCTCAACTGTCCTGTTGTTGTTTTCTTTGTGATTGACTTGCTGGCTGACTTGCTGTTTGACTTGCTGATTGACTTCCTTATCATCAGTCTGATAGCTCATATTCATTTCTGTGGAAGGTGAAATCTCCTTGCAAGAATCATACCAGAAGTGCCTGGCCCTACAGTTTTGACAATGAGGAGGCAGGCCAGCCCATCTAAGAGAGAGGGAGGCTTTTTGACCAAAAACATCAAGGAAAGAAATTTGGAGGGGGACATCTTTGGATATATCAATTTGGACAAAAGATTTGGGAGGTCTATATGGCGAAAATTCAGTGCAAATGTAAGATCCAATGGAGCCAAAAAGCAGTTTGAGACAGTCCTCATTCCAGTAGATAGGATTCAACCCATGAAGCGTGGTGGAGGCTACACAAAGATTATCCAAATTGGCAACTTCAAATTTAGGATCCCACTTTAGAAAGGTGAGTTGAAAGGACTCCAGAGTTAAAGGACCTCGATTTAGTAAAAGGTTGGCAGATCTTTTGTTACCACATTCGATCATAACATATGGGGATTGTAACCAATAAACAGCATTGATAAATTTCTTTGTGAAGGTTCAAACAAAAGGCCCAGAGTTTATCAAGTTTAATACCATGCTTATTGATTTTGACAATAACAGCCGAGTCATGAAAAGAAATCAGTTTTGCATGAACAGAAGGAAGGTCCAAAGAAATACCTTTAAAAGTAACTGATTTCATGGCTTTGAAAGCAGGATTGAAGGATCGAATTGTTCCGAGAGCATTTGTGAAGAATTTGTCTGGAAATTTTTGCTGTTCCGGCCGTTTATCACCATAGGGTAGAGGAACTTGACTGACCGGATCCATGCATGGTAATTGGCCTCTATAGTCGGGGTCCTTGGATAAATTATCCCAGCATGGCACTTTGGAAGACAAAGGATCCATGGAAGACTGTTCAATTAAGGAGTTAGCAAAATCACCAAAGAAAATTACATTTTTTGGGTTTTCTTGAAAGGACCTTAGTTGCTTGAGAAGATCGGAGCGGTCAGAGGGCTCAAGATCGGCAAATGCGTGAAGGATAGAAAGGAATTTAGGGTAATTTTTGTTTATAAGAGCCATCTAGAAAGAATCAGGTAGAAACTACAAAAGCAGATTGAACATGTGCGAAATAACAGGAGGGAACAACAAAGGGCAAAAAGAAACAGGGAAACGAGCAGAATTAAAATTACAGAAGGCGGAAAGCCACACTCAAAGCCAAAAATAAGGGGAACCACACTAAAGGATGAATCATTGCTCGGAATACACCTTAACCACAATTTTCGAATCACTCCACCCACAATGCACATGAAAGATCCCAGTAGCAGAGATTTCTTTTTTCCCCACGAATTCCTGAAGCCAAGAGTCCACAATTTCTACCTCAAATTCCACTGAGCTTGGTACAAACGAGTATTCAGCAACGAAAAGATCTTCTGGGAAATACTGTTCCGAGACCAAAGAATTCCACAGAGCCACCGGAGATCCTTTCAAAAAACCACAAGTTAATCTTGCATTATGCTTGATAATTGCAAAAATTCTAGTATCCATCTGTAGGGAAAATTAAGGGGAAACATGAGAGAGGTAGCCCCTACAAGGCTGGCAATCTTAAACCAGCAATTGCTTCAGATAGGAGTACAGATTAGCACAAACATATCAAGAAATTAGTTTGAATCTAATAAGACAAAAGATTCAAGAAAAATGGCGCACAAAGCTGACGTGTACATCCTCCTACCACATCGGTTATGAAATATCTTGGTATGAACCTTTCTATTGTATTGCATTGTCTTGTGGTTGTTCTTGGAAGTAAGATGCATGAGGATTCTATGACATCTCGTACTAGATCAATCTGTGAGATTATTGGTGATATTCTAACTTGTAAAGTCATGATGGATGTTTAAGACGGTACGTCCTGAGCTGAGAATGCAGTATTGGGATGGAGAGTCTAGGGATGAGGGTGCGACAGCAGGAGCGTTTTCCAGAGTCATCCTCGGTGACTTATAAGGAGGACTTGTTGGGCTAGTAGAAGTTGTTAGCATGCCAAACTCAGATGAGCTTGGTCTTGTATGTAATTACCTGATCAATGGGACTATACTTTATTGAGAAAGTATACGAGGATCTTGGATGTTTAACTTAGATGTTAAACGTGTCGGTGCAACGGCCTAGGCCAAGGGGCTAGTCTGTTTCAGTTGGTATCAGAGAGGAAAATTCTGACACTTTCGGGCCGTGGGAATTAGGGGCTAAGAGTTCAAGAGATTCTACTATAAAGTAGAATGGTTGATTGGTTGGTTGGTTGGTAAATGCATCAGCCAAGATAAGTTAAGAGCAACAAGAAACAGACATAGGTCTAAGGGAGTGATAGTGTCTTATTTTTTTTATCATTATTCTGTATTAAGGTAAAAAAAGCTAATGGAATACAGTTCTTCATGGAAAAACCCTAGAGTTGGCTAAAGGTTAGCGTTTTGCATTTAAAAGTAATAGAGGAAATGTTAGTCCGCATTCAAGCAGTGCCTTACGGAGCAGAGTTACGCCATATATTAAGGTTGGAGAAGCATGTGTACCTCAAGTAACTCATGAGGACATGAGTTGAATTTTACAAGGGGAGAATGTAACGAACCTAGTGGCCTTGTGGGCATGCCGTTCGTAGATTACCTGAAAGTGGCTTACTTTGTCTCAGTATAAGATGGTGTAGATCATCTAACGACCTTGTTATGCGTCTATGGATTATGCTAGTAGTGGCATTTAAAACTATCAAAATACATTAGCAAAGGTTACATAAGCAGAAGGAGTTCGATTAATGCGTATTGGACTTGTAAAATATGATAAGCATGCATTAGATTGCATGCATGTACATGCACATGCGCATGCATGCATGTGATTGCATGCACAACACTTGTCTGTAATGGGCCCATGGTAGACCGCTCGAGTATTCGAACCTTGAATGTGCCTGTGGGGCGTTCCCGAGACACCGGCATAAATGGGTAGAAGCGACTACTCATAAACGTCTAGACGATTTTGCCCAGTTGGCTGAGGGCATGTCGGTTAGGAACGTTACATTGTCTAGCATGCATATGCATTGAGATTTACTCATTGTATATATATATTGGATGTGAACAAAGGAGAGGGTGTCTTGGTTTGGTGAAGGATCTTGTTTATTGTTATCCTCTACCTATTTTGTAGAGAAAGAGAGGTTGGCCGAATTGTAGAACAATAGCAGAAACCGAAAGGAGTTTGCAGATGGGAAGCTGATGAGGAAATAGAAGTAAGAAAGGCATATCCAGTCGATAGGAAGCAGAATCAATCCGAGAAACTGAGGTGCGGATCTGATGCGTGCTTGGGGATTTGATGAGTGCTTTGTTTTTTGTATTGCTTGGTGGTGCTTGCAATAGAACCGGCAGCTATGGTGAACCCAATCGGCTGTTTCAACTAGAATAGATCTTCAATTTTGTTCTATGTCACACCCAAAGTCCATCCCAACAGTTTTGATCTTGTTTGCCAATCTAGCAGTATCTCTGTGCGAAAGAGAGCCTCTAATATGTCTTTTTTGTTTCCAAGTCTCGTTCTTTATAATTATCTTGCTTTTTAAGTTCTTTGAAAGCCTTGTAGGTTAGTTAGTTAGCAGTTGAGCCTTTTAGGCTATAGACCTAGGTTCGAATCTAGCATATGTTTTGCACAAGTATTCCTTTTTTGAACTTAGGAATATAAGGGTTAGGTAAATCATCCGTTTATCTAGACTATCACAATTTGCCAATACAAACTTGTTTATTTGCATATATGTCTCATCGTCAATGCTGCGTTCAACCCCAAGGCCTTCAAGAACTCCTCCTATATTCTCTACACGTTCCTCTTTCTTCCATATATGTGGAGCATGGTGGCATCAGCCACGAAGAAAAGAATCTCCTGCACCAAATGTCCTTCTGCCATACATCCTTCTGGTCTAGCCATTTGACGAACAAAACCTTTTAAAACTTTCATATATCGTTCCAAAAAGAATATCCAACGTCCAGGAGCTAGTCGCACCAAACTAATCTCCTCTGGAAGATGTATTAGAAGATGTACTTGAAGATCAAAGAATCTAGTAGGAAAATCTCGCTCTAAGATGCATAATAACTCAACAACTTCAATCTCCATCTTTGATATGTCTGAGACATTAATTTCCTTCAATGAAACCCACCTAGATGGGAAATTTTATAAACGAGAGTGTCATTAATACAATTTTTTATAAGGAACCTAAAAACCATAGGTTTTGTTTTACCTTGCTACTTTTCCCAACCGATAAATGGCATCTCGTATTCTTGTTGTCAAGCAATTATCTATTGCGCATGGTAGAATATGCTAAAAAAGAAAGAAATTTGTTGGTAAAATGAAAATATAATGAAATGCTATTAGGAAAATCAAATGCTTACTTGTAGAAACCAAGGGGGAGTCACTCAGAAGAACCCCCCAAACCACGTGCGTAAACATGAAGGGGTTACTTTTGTGGGTTCTTAGTATATATACCTACGGTACAATGTACTTTTTTTTTTTCAATTCTTCGTACACTAACGGAGAGGGGTGCTCCGTGGCAGGGAACCGAACATGGTATGATATCGGAGAGGGCTTAGTGATTCGGCAGCCTATTCGTAGAGGCATCTAAGATTACTGGTAATGTGTTTTATTTTGTTCTACTTGTTTTTTTCCTTGGATGGGATTACGATTTGGCTTCCTCTTGAGATTTTTTTCATCTTGTTTGGAGGATGGGTCACAAATGCTGAAACGATTTGGCTGCCACAGGTTGCAGATGTACCAGCTGTCTATTGCTAGTTCTGTATTGTTGTGGCGTACAAGATTCAATTCAAGCTTAATGATGAATGCAGTGTTGCTCTAATTGTTCTAAAGGTATGTGCAAGTACCATGCTTACTACATTTAGGCATTAAGTATTAATCAGAAGAATTTTTGTTCATGAGTGATTATAATGATCTTCCATACATGATAGAAAACGGATGTCTTTGTGAGAAAAGGGCTTTCGATCTATAAAGGAGACAATTCAAATTACAAAAAAACAGAGGTCTCTTATTCTAGTTAGAAGCGCAGACCATTTGACATCTCTAAGATTGATGTTGTTCTAAATACAAAGCCACATCCTCTTTCTTAATTGGAAACCCAGGGAAGATGGAACAGTTCTATTGAAAACCTAAGGAAGGTTTTGTTATAATTGCAGTTAAACCCCATCTGAATCTTATTGAATCTTAGCATAGCTCAGTCGATTCTTATGATAAGGAATAAAGGACTCACTTATATCTGCAAAAGGATGCACAGACTCGGACATTCTTTCTATGTATTGCCCAATGTAGGAGAGGACGCAACTATATAGAAGGCGAGGTGCGTTGTGATGTCAAGTGTTCAGAGCAGGAATAGTATCCCATTGCTGTTGGATATTAGTATCAAATTGATTACTGTATAGCTCAGTTTTAACACATGTTTGTTACCCAACAACTACCTTCTTATGGGCTTTGAAAAGGGAACAGGAGTTTGTTTCCAATTAGTTAAGCACTATTAGATAACCAAATTCCGCTCTGGCTATCAAACCAACTACAGAAAAATTGGGGGCTATTTAATCCATTTCCTTGGTTGCACAATCCCTGAATCGCCTGTTTTGATATTGAATTTGAATAAGAAGGACGAACTATTGCTGAATTCCTTCTCTGGTTCCATTTTCATAACAGAAATTGGGTGTGATGTAACATATTTTAATAAATGGAAATTGTAATTAAGCAACGAGAGGGAAAAAAGCTGGTGCAGTCAATAACAAACCAGTTGACTGAATTTACTCTGCACTTCTACTCATGCTAATACTGTACTGCCCTTTTTTTTTTCCTGGATCAAATTCAGCCTTGGCTTTAAAACATTTTTCCAGGTGTTTTGGAAAATCCTCTATCATACTCTTGCAGTTTTTTACCTCACTTTCTGAGGGCATAGGTTGGATATAACACAGAGCTTGCAAAGTGTAGCAATTTGCAGGTTCTTGATTGGCAGATAATAACTTGATAGGAAGCATTCCAGCAGAATTTGGAGATCTGCAGGAATTGCAAATGCTGCTGTTATATCAGAACATCTTGACAGGTGAAATTCCTTCACAAATTTCCAATTGCAAGAATCTAACAGCAGTGAATTTGTCGTACAATTGCCTTCGCGGTACTATTCCTGAGTTTGGGAAATGGGGAAGATTGCTACTACTAGATCTATCCAGCAATCAATTGGTTGGCAGAATTCCTAGCACTTTAGGGCAATCCAAAGGCCTATGGAGGTTGAGATTAGAAAGCAACATGCTTAGTGGTAATATTCCACCTGAATTAGGTTCCATAGCATCTCTTTCTCTCCTAGATCTCAGCTCCAATAATCTAACAGGAAAAATTCCAGCAGAATTAGGTAGATGCACCAATCTTTCTTCAAGAGCAGGGAATAACACTGTTTTGCCCAAGGATTATCGGTTTTCAGAAGAGGATAATTTGGTTGCAATAAGAAAGGCTTAACCAGACAGCTGCAAGGCATTTCCAGATGACACTATCATATGTTTGATAAGAACAATGTTTGAAAGATTGGATTCTTGGTCTGCACATACTGAAACCATGCCAAAAGACTCCTGATGTGGGCAGTGTAACTTCAATAGCATCATAGCAGATGTGGGGCAATGATTACACAATTCCATTGAACAAGTACAGTCCAAGCTGCCAGCATTGTCAGCATATCGGTTCTCTGTCATCAAATCTGTGCTCACAAATTCTAGCTTTCTCACTGGCAATGCTCCAACATTCTGGCTTTTCCTCAGGATTGCGGTGTGTAGTGCTCATACTTACAAGCTATGCAATGCTTTGACCTCATTGCTTGTTCTTTTGACCGCCTCCATGGGTTCTTCATACATCTAAACTGCTCGTAGAAGTTGCAGTGCTTGTTTCTTCTAACAAGGCATTGAAACTGTAGAATCACAATCCGCCAACACAATTTAAACCCAACCAGAATTGGTCCTCATGGCATTGTTAGTCTACAGTCTTGGACAATGAGATGTGTCAGCAAGTTATTACAGCCTGTTACTGTTACTATTAAATAGTTAGACTATTAGATTAGTACTGCTTTTAAAGCTTGTTAAAGTGATACAATTTTTGTTGTAAATTTCCAAGTTTTAACACCATGTTTTACATTTTGTTTGCTTTTTATGGGTAGGTTTATATGGCAGACCCAAGAACATTCTTCATCCTCCTTGACGAAGGCAATGGCAAGTCAAAGGAGATTGGTTATATGAATGCAAGGGCTTCTTGCACATATGCTGAATTGCGCAAGGAGATCGATTGTGATGGGTTGGAGGCTTTAGTTGATCATGCATATGTGTTTTTAGGAGAACATACTCTATCATTGTCACAGCGGCAAGAGCAGCGCCATAAACCAAAGGATAACGATGTCTTAGTAAGAATTATTGAGGACCATGCAGCAAAGAAGCCAAGGATTAGTGCAGATGAGGACGACATGTTAAGCATTGATATGACAACCCTATGTGGTAAGGATGCAGAAGTGGGACCTGTGCAAGATGAGCTGACTTGCATTTCCAGCTCTGAAAATCGTTTAAGGTTAAAATTGGCAACCAAAGGGGAAGTTCGCAAATGGACCAAGAATGTTATGAATACTAAGGCAAAGCTGAAAAATATGGGTAGATCAGACCGTTTTGAGTTAATGTCATGCGATGAGAATGGAAAAGCTATTTTCTACCTTTGGTGCAATGAGTGCAATTGCAAATATGGCAGAGGAGGACCTGACACATTGGGTAATTTTATGCGTGCTCACTGTAAAAGCAAACTTCATGAAGAGAAATATCAGTGAAATTTGAGAGAGCAAAGTCAAGAAATTGCTAACCCTGAGGATATGGTTGAGCGACATAAAGCTCTAGTTGAAGAATGCTTGATGAATGAGGTTGCAGCATTTGAGTTGTATGAACCAAGTGTTGCAAGCTACTCTAACCTGAACAATATCTGTATTGTTTGTCTTCCTTGTAAAAAGACAAAAAAAACTATTTCCATCAACTGGATCACTTGCAACAAATATGAGAGAACATGTTCTTGGTAAAACAAGGCCGGTCGTCCACCTGCTATTGAAGATCCACGCCAACGTAGTCTTCTTCCTTTCGTGACAAGAGGCAAGGATCTCATGTTTTCGTATTCTTTATTTGTTCATGTTATTCTATTTAATTGTTTAACATAGTTTAACAAAAGGTAAGGATCACATGTTTTTTCATTCTTTAAAACTACTTTAATTGTTTGACACTATGATATGCAACTTGCAGCTATAACCTCGGGAACAAAGGATCCAAGTACATCTGCCATTTCTCGTGAGTATCATATAATCTATGTCAATATACCTTTAATTTTTTGTTCTTATGCTATAGTTCTAGCCTCCGCCATCTCAACTGCAGGAAGTACGTCATTGGCATGCTTATGTTGGGGATATTGGCAAATGCAATATCATTACAAATCTGGCATTAAAAAGCTTAGGCCATTCTTGGATGACTGCAAAAGTGGAGCGAATTGGTATTGCGAACCAAAGCTGGTTATAGAATTTAGCAATGTTGAAGAGCACACTAGTGTCAATGGAACGTTTTTTTTTAAGGTAAGAGATGTTTTTTCCATTAATTAATTAAACCCATACAATAGTCTTACTAATGGGAGTAAAAACTGCCACATTAGTTACAGCCTAATTATAGTGATCCTTGAGCAGAAAGAAATTCAAAGTTGCAATGAATTTAGCAACAACTTCAAAATAGCAAAGCAGACCAGTAATGTAGTCAATGTTTATCCAAAAATACTGCTTTGCCATTATGTCCATCCAAGTACATGAGCATAAAGTTAAACAAGAGGAAGACAAGTTATTGAGCATTAGCAATTCACAAAGGTTCAAGATGTGAAGGCAAATGATAGGAAGATAGGATGAAGTATGGGAAGTTTAGGCATGTAAGTTGCAAGAGGATTTGTCTTGATGGTAGTGCATTTCCTAATTACCAGTGCTCTTTATGTGCATCAATACCCAAAGAGATGGACTTCAGAGCAAGAGTTCGTCGTCGAACAGATGACAAGACACCTAGAGGGTTTAGGACAACAGAAACATGGATCCGAGTTGATTATTTAACGCATAAAGAAACATTAGAGATTGCACAGTCTGCAAGACTAGAGAGACGGAAGATGAAAAGGGAATTGTTATTTAGCAAAGTAAGAATTGTTGCACTTTCAGTAAGAGCAAGATCCTTACGTGACACCCTAGCAGAATCTATGAACCGCAAGGACGTGAGAAAGTTTTGTTCTGATATAGCCGAGGCACACTCGCAAGGAAAGTTTGATGGAAAACCAGCACTATGGGATTTCTTGACAGACATTGCACAAAACATCATAAGACCTGGAAATAAAAGACGGTACAAAGAAACCACGAAGCAGCTAAATGCTAGTGGTAACATTTATGGTTTACATGATCCAAATTTTATCCATAATGGAAAGAAGCTAATTAACCCATTGGATAATGCATCGAGAAGGTTGTATTTGGGCAATGAGCTTGTCACTTTAAATGATATTTGGCATGTCTATAAGATATGTGAAGGACATGGCTTGGAAATTGGAGATGTCGAGCGGAATGATAGACAAAATTGGAGGTCAGCCCAAAGATTAGCATGACGAAAGGTTCAAACTTGCTTGAAGGACATTAGGGAAGGAAAATATGGCTTGCCAATGCGAACAATTGGAACTGAAATATACTTGTCCATTGTTGCGATATACATTGACATTTTTCTATCTCCACACATGGATTTATATTCGCGCATCAAATCTGCCTCAACTATATCCTTCTTCTTGTGCAAGTTTTTTAGATACATCTTGTTTTAGTAATCCTTTACTCTTAGAGTGTGTAATTGACATAATCATATGATTTTAGATTGTGGAGGTTGTGGATTTTGAGACATGGCACATACAATTTGAGCAAGAACTTTATTTATCAGTCGCGAGACGTTTATAGATGTACAACTTTCATGCCACTATGTCGTGCTGCTTGCAGAGTATTTCAGAGATAATTGTGATTACTTATCACTTCCACTAGATCATACTGGATCAGATGCATGTGAGAATTTTTTCTCTAAAGTTAGTGGAATGGTTAGAAATGAAAGATCATACGATGGCACAGATTTGTTAGAAATTGCAAGTGCATTAAACCGAGTGGCTGAATTTGAAGCTTTATCAAATTTGATTTTTCCTCCTACACATGCCAAGCAAGAAAATATATGGCATAAATTGGAGAGACGTGTTGGAGATGATGGGAAGGATATAAAATCTGATCTCTCAGACTATACTTTGGTCAAAACGGATGATCAAATAATTGTGGCACTGAAAGAAGGTTTTTTATATGCCAAAGAATTGTGTGCCATTGTAGGTATTGGTTATGATGAAACGGATATGACTTGGTGGGAGAAACCATGGGCTTTAGAGGACTTTTTTCACAAGGATTACTTCAAGCAAATGCATGTTGATAATTTTGAAGACGAGAGTGACATTATCAATGAAGGGGCCATTGATAATATTGGGCATGATCTAGAAGAAGATGGTACAATTTGTTCACAGTTAGAAATGCAACATGTGTTTGATGATATGCTAGATGAAAGGGAATTTGGAAAGAATACTAAAGTTGACAGGAATGTGGTAGTGGATGGTAAGATAATTTGCAAGGCAACTTTGGCCAGCCGCTTGAATGGTAGCCCTTGGCTTTCAAAGGATAGGTTGACCAAGGTGAAGAATCAAGTGTATGAAACTATGAACAAAAAGTTAAATGCTGTGACTACACTTGGGATTGGATCCGATTGTGCAGTGTATTTTGAACTTGAAGTTGAACCTAAAGGCAATGGTAAAAGAAAAAGGATCTCAAGGAAACAAAAGCTGTTTGGTATGCAGGTAGAGTTTTGAGTATGAGACGAAAAGTTGGTAAGTCATGGAAAGAAAGTAGAGAGCCAATTGACTTAAGCAATCGACCTACATGTCCTATGGAGATTAACCTTGCTTGGTACAATTTTCACGAGGATGCAAAAAACAAGCTTCAATGGTTTACCTATGATCTATCTGATAACCAGCCCATTTCACTTGATTCAATAATTTCACTCGCGTGCTTAACTTATGATGCACAAACAAATAGATATAGTTTAGAAAGAGAAAAAGTGCTTTTTGATAGCTTTGTGGCCAATCAAATAAAAGGTTTGTTTTTATATTTATTTTAATAGTTTCTTTAATCTTTAATATATTGATTAACTTGGTGTGTTTTTTTATTTTTGCAGGTGACTAAGGGAAGAACAAGGTTGCTTAGTCTTTGGCCAAGTATAAACAGCCTTGGATTATGCCATGTTGTGTGCATGTTATCTATTGTTTCATGCTACCTCAATGCCACTTTAGTTGGATGTCATGATTTTCTTGGGTTGTAAAAACTATGGTTTTGAGTGAATCACCTGATATTTGCATATGATTACTAAAGCTTAATGTTTGAGATGTGAAGGAGAATGCGAGACTCATATGAGCAAACATTATCAAACATGATAGTTCAATTCAGTTTCAACCTCAATCTTCTAGTAACTATACATACTTAAAGAAAGTTACGTATACATATTGGGGGTATATGTAATGTTCACAGAAGGTCATATACGAGGGGTTTTTTAATTGATAAATGAGGTATAAAATTGGGAGGGGGTATATGCATGCAAAATTTGAAAATTGTATGGTAGGGGTTTTTGATTAAAAAAGTGTCGTATATAGGGTTTTTTTACAACCCTATGTATGCAAGTGGCATATCCCCTATAGGATAGGTGCACCCCCCGGGGTAGAAACTTGTGCCAATCATGTGTCTTCAATCCTTTAAGCTCGCCATCTTTGGTGAATGCCTTGCGCAAGGATGCACCATAACCTGTAGTTATTCTCATACTAGAAATCGCATGTTTGACTTGCTTCTCCTCTTGCCTGCTTAGTACCCAAGGTGCACTTTTGCACTTTTGCCCATTTTGTGGTGGCCATAATTGGGGCATTATATTTTTATCCTTCAAATCATTTCTACTAGTCAGAGTATCACAATCACCAACTAGGTGTCTCCATAATGAGTTGCCAGCATTTTTAAAGATGTGCATAGGGTCGAGCAAGTGTGCAATTTTTAGTTCTGACCAATATTCAAGACGATAGAATATAGAAAGTCGTTTCATACCAGGGGGAGGAACTACCAAACTATAATCAGTCACGTTTTGAGATGCACATGCTTCTAGCCAAGTCTCTAACCAATCATGAGGAGTTCTTCTTCTTGGTTTTTCATCATTTATGCGTCCATGCATATGATGTGCAGGTGGTAAAAACTTTTATGGCCATGATATACTTGCTTAGATAGATGCTTCGAGCGATAGCATGGCAACTCAACTCCACATGAAGGGCATCCGAACTTTCCACTTGTTTGCAAACCTATGCATTAAGAAATAAAGATGTGAAACGCTTTACAATTATAAAAGAAGCTACAATATACAATACATACGTACCTGATGCATAACCAAATCCCTGGTAGTCATGAATGGTGAAACAACATCTAGCATGAAAAGTAAATGCCTGAGGTGACCTAGTTATATCATGCATTTGAATCCCTTTCCATAGTATTTGCAATTCTTCAATGAGTGGCTCCAGGTATACATCTATATTTTTTACTTGATACTTGCCTAATTTGAAAGTAGTTAGAAGATATACGTTGCTACTACATATATTTAATTTAAATTGGGACTTTTGTACATACCTGGAACTATAAGTGTCAACATGAGGTGCCCTGCTTTTGTCGCCAACCAAGGAGGGATGTTATAATTCACTACCACAACAGGCCACACACTATGACTTGAGGACATGTGACCGAAATGACAAACTCCATCTAAACCAATGGCAAGACGCAAGTTCCTTGGTTCTGTTTTAAACATTGGCCACTTGTCCTCAATATGTTTCATTGCTTCACCATCAACAGTTAGTCGAAAACTCCATCTGTGCTCCGATGCTTGGAATGAAACTCCATAAGTGCACTAAGTGATGGGCATCGAAACACCCTTTGCAATCTCGGTATCAATGGCATATGTCGCAAGACCTTTCTTGGGACTCCTGCAGTTTTCATCTTGACATCATATCTAGGCTCATTACATTTTGGGCATGTGTCCAACTCTGCATAGTTATTGCGATAGAGAATACAATCATTGGGGCATGCATGAATGGAGTTATACTGAAGTCCTGATTGACTCAAACATCTAAATGCCTCTCGTCTATCCCTCGGAAGGCAATGCCCATCTGATAGAATATCCCCCAGCAAACTACAAAAAAAAAAATCAAATTCACATGTTGGTATTTATAAATGCATAATAAAAACAACACGAAGCAATCTCTTACTTGAATAGTTGTGAAACGCTATTATTGCTCCATCTGCACTTGTGTTGGAGATTTATTATTAATAGACATGTAGCCAAACAACGAGAGATTTTAGCATTTGGATATAATAGTTTATGTAGCTCGAAATCGAACGGCTCATCCATGAATTGGTTGCTATTGTCTTGGGCTTCATTGCCTTTGGTTTCTTTCGTCGGAAAAAAGTTGTTAATTGCTTCGGCTAGACTCGGGAACAAAATCCCCATCCAATGAATAGAATAGAATAGAATAGAATAGAATAGAATAGAATAGAATAGTTTTTTTAACGTCCTTGGAGACCAATAGGTCATGGGACCCATACAATGGGCTAGTACAATCATTACAACTAGGATTAAAAAACCCCTGCTCGAAAGGTTTTCAAGGGAAAAACCTTTGCAGTAATGATGATACTAGACAAGCGGAGATAATGACTACTGAGGGCTCAGTAATTGCAGACGTTTATCTAGAACCTCAAGTATGTATAATGCCAAGTCATGCACAGATGGTGCTCTAAGAAGTTGTGGAAGCGTGGAATGGAATGCTAAGGTCAAAAAATGATTCCGGACTATCTCAAAAGTAGGGCAACTCAGAAGAGTATGGCTTTCATCTTCAATAACCTGTAACTGGCAACAGGCACATAGTCTCGCTTCTCGCGGCAATTGCGGCCGCTCCCATCTACCTGTCTCAATCCGTAGCCTGTGGGACCCCGTGCGAATTGATGCAATAGCTACAAGCTTGTTCCTGGACAATGAAGCAAGCAAATAAGCTTGGGGCCCTGGTGCCAAGATGGGATTTATGTGTGCATGATAATGACCAGTTTTCACTTGGGCTAATTCTTTCTAAAATATAAAGCTATATGATGTTAGAAAATATTACGTACCTCATCTCGTCCTCCACTTTCAGTTGTTTGAATGGGCGCATTCGGGCATAATCCATAAGCGAACCTATGTTGCTCTCGAGTGTCAAATGTTTTTTGCCTGCTACCAGCACATTTTTTACGCCAACAAAGTGCCACTTCATCAAAAACAGTGCCGCATGGATCAATCGTAGAAGGTGATGGTGATGAATAACCCCCCTACCTACAATGTGGAAAAACATTTGTTGCTACACGTTGTAAAAAATCTCAAATGGAAAAGGGCATCTTTACCCTAAAATGATGAGAACTAGTGAATTTTGGGAAACCCTAGGCGCACAACGCTAGGGCGGCGGCGGTGGCCACCCGATTCTTGCAGGACAAAGAAGCATGGATCGAGCTGGAAGAGCAGCGATCTAGCTGCTGCTGCCGCTTCTCAGCATCCACGGCAGTGCCTAATATGGCTTCTCTTGCTAGTCTCTTGGGGATCATTTGCAACAGGGAAGGTCGGCTGGAGTATGGCCGCTATTTCTGCTAACTAGCTCTCTTGAATGGTCGTGACAGTGTAAGAAATGGTATTTTAGGTGCTGCTTGAGGTCTGGGTAGCGTAAGCGCCCAATACAGCTTAGAATCATCCTTAGTTTCAGATGTAAGTCTGGAGCTTTTATGTTGTTCTCTCTGCTTCCATCGGGTATATGAGGTTGTTTTTCGTTGGTGAATATGCCTTTAGTTTGACAGCTACTACATGGCATTTCGTTCTTTGGTCTATGGTGCATTACTTATGGTTGCAACAGTGTCTCTTGAGGTGAAGTTGCCAATGCTGATGAGCTATACCTGGATGCGAGCTACCTTGTGGTATGCCTTCCTTTTTCTTGTGTAGACATCGGGCCAGCAGGGGCTTCCAGATAGACAGGTTCTTGGGTACTTGGATGGGTGCACTTACTGTGGTCATGTTAGGGATGGTTGCACTCACTGCACCTTAAGAATTTACTGCACTTATTGCAGTAAGACTTTTCTGCACTCACTG
Organism: Isoetes taiwanensis; assembly: GCA_021234155.1. Classification (NCBI taxonomy): domain Eukaryota; kingdom Viridiplantae; phylum Streptophyta; class Lycopodiopsida; order Isoetales; family Isoetaceae; genus Isoetes; species Isoetes taiwanensis. Next base: position 455,692 of record JAJEKV010000234.1, read on the forward strand.
CAGGGGATACGCTTTCTTGATAAACTCTGGCTTTTTGTTGTCATTAGAAAGGCTAAGTGTATATCTACAACTATTGCCCTCGTATTTTTAGACATGGAAGAAGCTTTGTCCTCTCAAGGTCTAGGTGTTATTGCTCAAAGTTCTATGTGGATGAGCATGACAAGGCCATTGCAATTTGATAACTTGAGCTGCTTCACTTGGTCATGTTTCAGAATACAATCCTAGTTGCTCCGGTTGTTAGTAGTTGTGGTGGCAGGAAGAGTGCTCTGGATTTATTTAGCTGGCATCTTGGGTACTTCAATGTTGCTGCTTCTATCCAATGGTTAGGAAGATTTGGAATGTAGTGGTTTCCTTTGTTTTGAGCGGTCTACTTTGTGTGAAACATTTCGGGGAAGAAAGCAAAGGTGCATTGAGTAGACTGCAAGAAACAATGATGACCTTTGTTTGCAGCATCTAGGAGAAGTGGTAAGCCGCAAGTGTGTTGATTTGTAGTATCTTTATCGTCTTGCTTTCTTGTGGGATTCTTCGTCTTGCTTTCTTGTGGATTTTGCGAGAGACTTGTTATTTCATGCGCCTTCTCCTATTCCAGCTATGAGATGATGTAGGATTTAGTGAAAGCATAGTAAAAGGAGGTCAGGAAGAGGCAGGATGTCTATTTGTCACTTGGTATGGGAGGATTGAGTGCCATAGCTGTTAAGAGTATAAGGGAGACGAGCAACCGCAAAGAATGTGGACCACCCACTGGGGGAGGGCCTTAAGACACATGTGTTGGAGAAGAAGGCGAGGGCTTTACACTTAGTACTATTTGGAAAAGCATAGTGCCATCCTGTAGTACCTTCGAACCGCAGTATAAGTTCCAACACTCATCCAAGCATACTAGGTATCCCACAAGAGGGATGCCTGGTATGCTTAGGGGCCGAAGCCCACTAACAAACACAAGTTAGTCCCATTATTTTAATACATAATTCTGTTAACCAAGCCTCCTCACAGTTATTCAATATATTATAAGCATTTCCCACAACGACCTAGCACAGACATAAATTAGTACCATCACTTTAACAATCTAGTTCATCACAGGGTCCCCTTAACCAATTTTAGCTTCTTGACAATTATGAATAAGCATTTCTCAGAACCAACAGACCATACCTATTATAAATCAACCAATTTCAACCTCCTCACAATCATGAATAACCATTTCCCATAGCCAACAAACATACCTATACATTAACAAGTCAAAAGAAAGTTCACAATGTTGAAGGACACTCAACCACATCAGCCAACAGCCATGGTACGATCACCCTTGTGCACAGGGATGTAATCTACACCAGGCTCAAGTATCACAACATCAGCACTGTCTGCACTATAAGAAGCATCATGAATATCCTCGAAGTTATTATCTTGCTCATCAGCAGGAATAGCATCATCCCAATACCGCCTCTGCCCACCCCCATTCCTTTCCACATGTACAAAACCTGCTGGCAGGCCAAACAAGATGGTTCTCATATCTGACGGCATGCAGTGACTAGGATTGAGTAGGACTTTCCATGCAGCCCAGACACGGTGCTCATTGATATGGGCAGTGTTAGAAGGGATAATCCAAGAACTAGACAAGGTAAATTTTCCAGAACGAATCATCCAGGACAACGTATACAACAAACTAGCAGTCAATCTACGGTTCCCATGGTAATTCACAAAATGGGTAGCTCGATTCAACATGTTCTTGTTATCAAGCACAACTAAATTTTTCGTACCACCACAGCTTCCCATCTCAAATACAAATCATTACATTTCTCGATAGCAGCCTCACTCACATTATGAAGATGACAGATATAATGAACTTTTCCCACATCCTTCATACAGTACCCAATCATACCCTCAAAACAATGAAGGCGAGTATTTTTAAGGGCTTTGCATACCAATATCACACCAGGAGGCTTAAAAACCCAATTGAAATCTCTTTTTTATGGCATTATTCATGGCCCCAGGACTCTTGCACCAGGCTCTAAAGACAGCCTGACAATGCAAGTGATCTACAGTTGCAGCACGCTCCATGGCCACAGCTCCAGCCACATACCTCCAATTGCAAAACCCTACAAGACCATCATAAAAACTCATGGGCACATCTTGCCCAGACAGACATAAGGTCACACTCACGTCTATAGCATTCCAGTCCTGCCCAACAGAACAACCACCATATCCCCCGGTCTCACGCTCTTGGGAATCAGAAGAACTCAGGTTTATAATGTGGCTTAGAGAACCAGGGACAGAGCAACCAATACTCTTCCCTTTCCTCGCTGCCTTCTTCAGAGACATAATTTATAGACAAAACAAGAAGAACACAGCCAGCTTACCTCAGACAGAAATCCCCTTGCACAAGACTCCAGCTCCGCTCCCGACCCCTCCTTATCCTAAACCCGAAAACAGAAAGAATCCCACGGCCAAGACACATAACAGCCGCCGCCCTCACCATCTCCGCCATCTCTGGAGCACACCATGTGAGGACTACCACTTCCGGCCAATCGAGCAACAGATGGTCGCCCTAGATTCCAGGGTTTGGAATCCACAGTGCCACCATCACCAACATACCCTTCTTCCATACGAATATTTATTCTCACCATTCAAAACCTTAGGTTAGAAATATATGTTTCCAAATTTCGGCACATTATCTTTTAGTAGTGGGTCCTATGCCTCGTCCTCTGAAGTGGTGTTCAGGTTTCAGCACTTCAGCACCTTCAAAAACCAGGCCACGAGACAAAAACAAGCATCTTTGACAAAATGTGACATTTTAGCACTTCACCACTTTAGTATTTGAAGGAAGTTGTGTCATAAGCAGTTGAAAAAAATGACAATCAGCACCTCAGCACCTGACTAGAATAAATAAACTCTAAAATGCCAAAAGCTCCTCCTCAAATGGACGATTCAATTTATGCCTTAGCTCCATCCCCGCGGCAAAATTCCGCACCGTTGTTGGCATTTGCTTTGGGTATGGTTAGTAGCTTAAATTCGTGCCCAAATGTAAACTATTTCATCTCTGTAAACTTCAGGATTTTACCAATTTCTGGCCACAATCAACTGTGTCGGAGTTCCAGCAGGTTTGGTTCTATATTTAACAGTCGATCTCAATCTGAGCTACCAAGATGCACTCATAATCTCAACTTTATGGTCAGGCACTGCAAATATAGCAACGCGAATGGTGAAGGCATTCATTAAACTATTTGGGCTTTGGTTTTATTGCATTTTGTAAATCTACTGGTAGGTAAATTTTCTTCGGTGGGCATTGTGCATTTGCAAATGATGAGCAAAATTGAAATTCGGTTCGTGACAGGGCACATTACTTCTCTGGGTTCCATGGGTTTCAGGGCACAAAAAATCGTCTGATTTTGATTTCATTGGTTGCAAACCATGGAATAATTTAAGGGCTAAACTTAGTTATTTGGCAATTTTTTGGCACATTTTCAAAACAAATTGGCTAAAGTAAATTGAAAAAATTGGGGAAAAAACAATAATTTTAGCTTAACTTTTTTCGGGACTGCACCAACCCTGGAGCTCTTTAGGCAAACGCTATAAAGTAACAGAGTGAAATTTTGTATTGTTTAGCTAAGCCATAGAAACTTTTAGAATGAATTTTGGGCTAGTTTAGCTAACATCATTCTAGTTTATATGAAATATATGATTAGTAGTTTAGTTTCTAGCATTATGAATTAATTTGAGTCCTAGACTTTGCTAGTTCGCATTATTTTAGAATATTTTCACAAAGAAAATGACTAAAATAAGTGGAATATATTGAAAAAAAGTATCGTAATTTGGCTTCATATTTTCTGTTGGCCACACCATAGAAATTTTTGGGATGATGTTTGTGTTAGTTTAGCTAAACGCTAGAAAGTATGAGAGGAAAAATGTGTACATCTAAACCACAGAAAGTTTTGGGATTCATATCGAGCAAGTTTAGCTAAAGGCATTCTGGCTAATAAGAAATATGCGATTAGTAATTTATTCCCTGTTGCAAACCATCGCTTCCATTATTATGTCTGTTTCTGCTTATATGTGCTCTTGGAAGAAGCAGATATCATAAATCTTCTCCAATTCCGTAGCGGCGCAAGAAATTGGAAGACAAATTGGAAAACTGTTTCTCTGTGCCATTATTCCGACTACATCGATGATAACGGTTCTCCAAATCTGCACTGGAGCCACTGCTGCAGGCTACATTCTGCTGTATTTTTCTAAGTATTCTATAGGCTCAGCTCTACTGTACTTTCGTCAGGATTCTACGGCCTCCAATACTCCCCCGGATATGAATAACATAAGGTAGTGTATTTCTATTTTAGTTGCCTTGGATATTGCTAATACTGACCCTTGTTGTTGCATTAGATGCCTTGGATATTCCTTTTGGCAACACATATTCATTCCTATATGCTCTCTGCACATGGCTATGTCTCTCGTCTGGAATATATTTTTACAACAAGGGTCTCTCATGCATGCAAATATAGGCTCCATTACATTTGCACCACAATCTCTGCTCAGATTTTGCCTCATCTTCTCAATTTTAACTACCATAATAGTACGGCAGCACAGACTTGGATTTGTGGAAGGTAGAGAGATGCCATTTAGGTGGGGGCTTTCTCTACTTGCCATAGCCTCTGGACTTATTCTTCAGATTCCAGAGTTGTTCCCCATTGGAAGGTTATCAATATGGTGGAATACCTCAGTATTCTATCGCATGCAACAGCAATGCAAGCAATCTATGTAGAGGAATGTGGAAGGAGACCTCCTGCTTGCTTACATCAAATTTCAATAATGGTCAGTCATATTCCTCAAAAAGAGCATAAAGATCAGTTACAGCTGGTGCATCAGTGCCCATCCACCAATCTTCCCTCGCAGATTCAGGTGATTTTCCAACATCTGAAGGCCCTGACGTCACTGTTGTATCAGTGTCCATATCCATTACTTCATGTCTCAGGATGCTTGCTGTTGAACTCCTAAGGGCTAACCAGTTCTCAAATGTTCCGACTCTACGTTGACCTCGTGTTACTGCTGGTCCTCTCGCCATTCTCCCTCTAGATTGCACCCTTCTCCTTTGAGGAGGACTTTGCCCAACATCCATGGAAGGTCTAGATAATCTGCTTGCTTCCCTTGATGCATCCACAATCAACCATGTATGTAGAACATGAGCGCGCTTAGAAATGAGACGAATCAGTGCAGACAATGGAATGTTGTCCAAGACAACTATTTAACTGTCCTTAACCAGCTCATTGTGTTCACTAGAGCTCGATTCAACTTCAGAAGGCACTGACGAAGTAGAAGCATCCAAAGAGCCCCGGAGACAGGCACACTCAGAACGCTTGATATTCATAAGACTCGTCTGTAGATGTAGCTCCAGCCACAAGTAATGGATGGACATTTGCCATCTGGGTTTCTAAAAGGTTTCTAAAACACGGGCAGATACCCATTCATCATTTTCTTCTTCAACATGGATATTCATTATCCAGCGCTGAGGATGCATGCCCTGAATATAAGCTAGAAACAGTAACCATGCCCTGCATAAATCAAGACGTTCAAAAGCTACATATCTAGCCACCTTTGGGTGGTTCATCACATAATGTATATCATCCACAGGTTCTGTTAACAATGTGCATAATTGGTGTAAACAAAAGTGTTGTCCCCTTGAGACCTGCAACAGAGTGAGGGAATCAATGGTATGCAAAAAGTACAGAGCAATATCCTGTTAATTTAGAATGGTGATATAACGTGAAATGCCCATCTTCATCAGCACATAATAAAAATAATTCTTTTAGAATATCAAACAGCATGTCGAGCAATCCACTTTCAAACACCAGGCGATGGGTGATAGTTGGAATAGTAAAGATCTGAACTGAGAAATTGCTAAGCTGTGAATCTTGGCGTGAACAAACCTACTGCTAGCACAGACCTGCAAAATATATTTTACAGCATAGAATAATCTATTTTTCAGTTGAGAGACAAAATCATTTGTCTTTCTGTTCTTCCAAACAAAAAAGCTAGAAGGAATGGAGCCTTGATAATGACCAAGAACCAACCTAGGTCCAATATGATGCCCATGTACAGAAAGCCGTTTCTTCTTCTTTTTCGGCTTCAAGCTGTGGAACATCACTCTGTCAAGAGCTCCAGATCAGAAGATGCTACGGGAACCAGTATTTGTATCAGGTCTCATACGGAGATGGATCTTTCACAGTGGGGGAGTTTTCAACAGCAGAAAATGACATAAGTGGCTCTATTCCTTTTTGTATCACAAAAAATGGAGTGTTATTAAGCTTAATAATGAAATTAGGAGGAAGAATCTGACAAACCAAGGCTTATAAGACGATCCTCGACATGGTCAGGGCAAGAAATTCCGCAAGATCCTTGAATCGCACAGCCGAGGTGGCCTTGTAGCAGAGATGCAATGCCGAGGCGCAGATCCGGCACTAGATGAGCTGAAGATTGAAACAATTTTTTGAAGCTTAGAAGATGGAACCTGTCGCCATAGCCAGACCGAGCCTGCCGCCATAGCCATAGCCAGACGGAGTTGTCTTGAATCCGTCAGCAAAGCTGTCCTGTTACATGGCTACCCTTTGTACCATGCCAGAAAGAACAATAGTCAGAGAGATGCAACACAGAAACACAAATTTTTTTACTACCTGGGTTATGGCGGCGGTGAAAGCAGAGCTCGCCACCCGGAATGAAGCAAACGAACTGGCAGGAAGAGCACTTGACGGAGCAAAGTCCTCCAGAAGCAGATAAGATCAACGACGTGGCCTCCCTCGAAATTTTCACCTAATTATTTTTTCCTTCCTAATTTTTCCCCCACCCGAGAATCTAAGCATCAAAGGAATCGAATCTTGGTGAGAATCGATTATATAAGTGTAGATAATTTCTTTTATACTCTTTATCTATGGGAGCAAACCATTACCCCAAACAACGCCTGCTTCAGTTGTCGGTCCTCCTTATGATGTGGCTCCTTCAGCTTCCCCTCATAGTATATCTCTGTGCATTTCCCAATCTGTCTTTTCGCCATTTACACCCCTTGATATGGTGTCACTTGTTCCCCATGTTGATTTGTCCGTTCCTATGCAGTGCAAGGTAGAGGTTATGGAGCCTTCTTCTGATCTGGTTGTGCATGGAGCACCACCAGATGTGGTTCCTCCTGTTCCAGATGTAGAGATGTCTCAATGTGCGATTGCGCCTTTTGTTTTGAATTCTGGTTCCCTTCAATAGCCTAAGAGTATCACTAGTCTGGAGGATGGTTGGTAACGTGTCTCCCTTAAGAAGGCAGCTCGAACAGAAACGACCTCGAGCAATTCATATTGGTGATTTGGAATCTGATGCTTAATTCTCTAAGGCTACCAGGTAGCTTTGCACAGAGAGACTATTTTCCGTCTGAGTTTTAAACATGTATCTCAGTCCCATGTACTTGTTTTCATGATTTAATGATGAATATATCTGTCGTCCTGTCAAAAAAAAAAAAAAAAGGGGCGCCCAAACACATTATGAGGAAGCATATCCTCATGAAGATGAAGTGATGGAAATGATGGGGGCAGTGTGTGATGTTTGTAAAATCACCTCCCTCACTTAAAACGGGTGTGACACTATGTTATATTTTGCAACCTTGAAGAATAATTAAGTATTGGAATATATGAAAAATGATTGCATATGGCATTTATGAAAGTGTAACTAAGTTCAGGGTCGCTTCTAGAGTTGTTTTAATAGCAAGCTGAAGGCCTTTTTTTCCAATAGAAATTAAAAATAATAATAGCAAGCTAAAGTTGCTTAGGTTGTATGGTGAGTGATATAGAGCACTACATTTAGGGAATCGAGTCTGATGTAAGTAACCAAAATAATTAACGATCCAAGTAAAGGTTACAAACACTAAAAACTCTTTAAGATATATGTAATTTCTTTTGACGCTAACTAAAAATGAGTTGATTATGATTCATATGACAAGTTAGGTACCATTGCATATCGAGGGATGCTAGAGACCTTAATTAGTTAATTTAGCTTACATTGAAGTAATATAGGCCTTAACTTCATTTTTATTGCCCATAAAATTTTATCGCCCGCTGGGGGGTGGGGGGATTTAAGATCATCATGTGACAAACCATGTGCTAAGATAGCCCTAAGATAGCTCGATGTGGCATTGAAGTGCTTAGAAAATCAAAATCGTTAAGGTGCTTAGAATGTTGAAGTGCTTTAGAAAGTATGGATATGTAGAGGATATGTTCGTTCGCAGAAACACCTTATAAGTTGAGGTGGCATGATTTTTTTATGGAGAGGCCCTCCTACACCCTAACTAAAAAAAATAGTGTCTATGTCTATCTATCTATCTTAAGCACTTTAGCACTTCAATATTTTAGAAGTCAGAATTTCAATGTTATGGCATTTGCTTAGAAGCTACAAAGAGCGGCCTTAAAGAGCAGCCTTAATTGCAAGTCGAGTATTATTTTGCAAAGCACCATGTCCTAAGGTACTTTGGTGCAACGTTGAAGTGCTTAGAATGTTGAAGTGTTGAAGTGCTTAGGAAGTGTGAACATGGCTATTGTTTTTATAAAAGATATTAGTAGGAAGGTGGACCCACTAGGTGCCTACTTCGTCTTTTTCGATCCATCAATTTATAGAGTGTTAGTACTTGCAATCATATATCAAATAGGAGGATCCTTGGCAGAAAATGTTTTTTCTTATTTTTATCTATTTATTATAATAAAGAAATAGCGTCCGTGAGTGAGTTAGTCTGTCTGTGAGTAACTCCACCCCCATCGACGGTAAAGGAGGCGCCACGTGGCGCGATCTCGGCCGTCCGTGGGCCTTGGCCCCTCAAAAGCTCCCAAGTTTGGTGGACAAAATGTTTTTGGTTTACCACGGACTCGAACCCTGGACATTGCCCCCCAAACCCCCCACCCTTACCACTAGACCAACCAGTCTTTTCTTGAAAGAATAGGAACTCCATGCTTAGTTAAGGCTGGGGCCTAATTAATTCAAGGATACTCTAGGATGTTCTAGAATGTTCTAGAATCTTTTGGAATGTCCTAGAATGTTCCAGATGCTCATGAGTAAGCACCTCAGCCTAAAAATAGAAAGTTTCAGTCTAAAAATAGAAGTTTTTTTTGAAACTTTGCAAATGCTCAAAATAGAATGTTGTGGAATGTTCCAGGTGCTTATGGGTAGGCACCTCAGTCTAAAAATATCATGGGTAAGCACCTCAGTCTAAAAATAGAAAGTTTTTTGAAACTTTGCAAATACTCAAAATAGAATATTGTGGAATGTTCCAGGTGCTCCCCACCCTTTATAAAAAATGAAAGTTCTCACATAGTTAAGGGTGAGGGCTAAATAATTCAAGGATGGCCTAGGATGTTCTAGAATGTTCTAGGTGGCTCTAGAAGCTTCTAGAATGTCCTAGAATCTTCTAGAATGTCTAAAAATAGAAGTTTTTTAAAACTTTGCAAATGGTCAAGATACAATGTTGTGAAATGTTTTAGATGCTCACGGATCAGCACCTCAATAAAAAAATAGAAAGTACCATGGTCTAAAAATAGAAAGTTGTCTAAAAGTTTGTAGGAACTCAAAATAGAATGTTTGGAATGTTCCAGGTGCTCATGGGCAAGCAGCTCAGTCTAAAAATAGAAAGTTTTTTGAAACTTTGCAAATGCTGAAAATAGAATGTTATAGAATAAAGCAAGAGAGAGAAGAGAGAAAGACGGAGGAGGAGAGAGAGGAGAGGGGAGAGAGAGGAGAGAGGAGAGAGAGGGAGAAGATAGAGGAGAGGGAACCTTCTAGATGGCTCTATAACCTTTGCAAATGTTCAAAATAGAATGTTTTGGAGTGTTCCAGATACTCATGGGTAAGCACTGATCTGAAAATAAAAAGTATGAAGTCTAAAAATAGAAAGTTTTTTGAGAGTTTGCAAAAACTCATAATAGAATGTTCTAGAATGTTCCAGATGCTCAGAAAGTGTTGTGGAACTTTACAAACAATTCAAGAATGCTCTGGGATCTTTTAGATAGCTCAAAACACAATGTTTTAGAGTGTTCTAACTGCTCATAAACAGCACCTCAGTCTAAAAATAGAAAGTACCATGGTCGTTCCAGATGCCAATGGACAAGCATCTGAGAGAGAGAAGACGAAGAGAGAGAGAGAGAGAGAGAGAGAGAGAGAGAGAGAGAGAGAGAGAGAGAGAGAGAGAGAGAGAGAGAGAGAGAGAGAGAGAGAGAGAGAGAGAGACGGAGAGAGAGGGAGAAGGGAAAGGGGAGAGAGGGGAGAGAAGAGAGAGAGCGAACAGGAGAGAGGAGAGAGGGAGAAGAGGGAAGAGAGAGGAGAGAGACAGAAGAGAGGAGAAAAGAAAGAGAGAGAGGAGTAGAAAAGAGACAGAATCTGGAACATTCCACCACATTCTATTTTGAGCATTTGCAAAGTTTCAAAAAACTTTCTCTCACGGATAAGCAGCTCAGTCAAAAAATAAAAAATGCCATGGTCTAAAAATAGAAAGTTGTCTAAAAGTTTGTAGGAATTCAAGATAGAATATTCGGAATGTTCCAGGTGCTCATGGGCAAGCACCTCAGTCTAAAAATAGAAAGTTTTTTGAAACTTTGCAAATGCTGAAAAATAGAATGTTATAAAATAAAGCAAGAGAGAGAAGAGAAAAAGATAGAGGGGGAGAGAGAGGAAAGCGGAGAGAGAAGAGAGAGGAGAAAAAGGGAGAAGATAGAAGAGAGGGAACCTTCTACATGGCTCTATAACCTTTGCAAATGTTCAAAATAGAATGTTCTGGAGTGTTCCAGATACTCATGGGTAAGCACTGATCTGAAAATAAAGAGTATGAAGTCTAAAAATAGAAAGTTTTTTGAGAGTTTGCAAGAACTCATAATAGAATGTTCTAGAATGTTCTAGATGCTCAGAAAGTGTTGTGGAACTTTACAAACAATCCAAGAATTTTAGACTGAAACTTTCTATTTTTAGACTAAAGTGCTTACCCATGAACATCTATAACATTCTAGGATATTCTAGAAGATTGAGAGAGAGAGAGAGAGAGAGAGAGAGAGAGAGAGAGAGAGAGAGAGAGAGAGAGAGAGAGAGAGAGAGAGAGAGAGAGAGAGAGAGAGAGAGAGAGAGAGAGAGAGAGAGAGAGAGAGAGAAGAGAGCAAGAGAGAGAGAGAGAGAGAGAGAGAGAGTGAGACTAATAGGACAGCACTCCAGTCTAAAGATAGCAATTATAGAAGCTCCTAGACTTCTGGAATCTTCTAAAATGTTCTTAGCCCTTTTCAAAAATTTCCCTATTTTGTGGAGGACTCGAACCCTGCTCATTCACCCCCAAACCCTCCATCCTTACCACTAGACTAAGCATCAATTTGTTAAACAATTGGAACTTCACAAATAGTTAAGGTTGGGTGGGGGGGGCCTACTTTTCTATAAGAAAGTGTGGGGTGACATTCACAAGCCCTGCGGGATAGTAGAAGGGAACGCGTTGGTTGAACCAAAAGTGTAGAGGGCATTTCCAAGTATTGGGATTTAGCAAACAAACTCCCAGAGGTGCTCCATTTGACACTTTAGTTCTGTGACGCCCGTCCCACTAACAATTAACGGTTAGTGCCCCGTACAGTGATACTAAGGCCCAAAACCCAAAAAGAAAGTTTTAGAGACTAAAGCCCAAAATAGAAAGTTTTAGTATGTAGTGTGTTAATGTTTTGCAGCGTTTTGAATGATCATAGATAGATGGAATGTTCAGAAATAGACACTTTTTTAGAGTATGCGATATTGTTAGAATAAGCACTTTGTAAGGCTTTATAGTATTTTCCTTGATACTTTGCAAATGGGGCCCAAAATAGAAGGTTTTAGGCCCCGATATTTGTTAGAGTTGGTTTCAATGGTCATAGATAGATGTCATACTTAGAATAGAAATAATATTTTGATTAGTGCGTCGTTGCTGGATAAAGGCCTAAAGATAGACCCAAAATAGAAAGTTTTAGTGATGTTGTATAAGGCCCAAAATAGAAAGTTTTAGATTTATGCAAACATAGAATTTCTTGATGTTTTGTAGTTTAAAATGAATAATGAGATAGATAGGTTTAAACCCCTTTTTTATATATTGTTCATGGTAACATATGGTTGATATAAAAAAGCAAAAAATAAAACAATGCCAATGAAAAGAAAAAAAAAGAGGAGACATTAGAGGAGAAGAAGAAGAAGAAGAGCCGCCCGGATAGAGAAAGATACCAAAATAGAAAACAACGCATTGCTCGAAAATGTAGACATGTGAAGAACGCAAACAAGGGTTTATGAGAAAAATAGAAAGTTTTTGAGAGTTTGCAAAAACTCATAAAAGAAGATTCTTAGAATAAAGAAAAATAGAAAAGAGGAGGGAACTTTACAAATTGCCCCAAGAGCCCTTCAGGATCTTAAGATAGCTCAAAACAGGTCAATGTTTTAAAGTTCCAAGGCCTAAAATAGAACTGACCAAGCTAAGTTTCTTATAAAAAATGAAAAATGCAGCAAAGGGCATAAAATAGGTTGAACAAGGAGGAAGGAGGAATGTTCTGCAGGCATAGATAGATTTAAATGGAGAATCTTCGAGAAGTTCCAAAAATAGCGAAAACTTTGCAAATGGTCAAAATAGAATGTTGTGAAATGTTTTAGATAACAATGGATAAGCACCTCAATCAAAAAATAGAAAGATATAGAATGGTCTAAAAATAGAAAGTTGTCTAAAAGTTTCTAGGAACTCAAAATAGAATGTTTGAATGTTGAAGTGCTCATGGGCCAAGCATAGAAAATTTAAAAAAAGAAAGTTTTGGGAAAGGTCCAAATGGCACAAATAGAAGGAGTCCATACAAGAAGGGAGAAGAGAGATGAGATGGAGAGGCCGGAGGACGAGAGAGACGGAAAAGCCGCCAAAGAGGCTCATGGCATGGCGGGGGAGAACGGAGGAGGAACAATATTGAAAGGTTAGTTATAGAGGCTCAACAAAGACGTGCAAACCGAGATAATCCTTCAACTTATAGAATAGCCCGAACCGACCATTCAATGCACGCCGAACCCCATCATCATTGCGGAGAATCGGACCGGAGTGCAAGCACCGCCATGCTCTAGCATTTAAGAACGATGATACGAAGTGTTGTTATGATGGCAAAGTTAGCCTCCCCTCTGATAACAATGCCGCGGTTGCTATACCAGCTGCTCATTGGAGATCATCCAAAAAGCAAAGAGTTCAAGTCCCATATCAGGATTTACAATAATGCATTGGCATTTGTATCATTCGGAGCAGACATACAACAGTTCAGCACACCAGGCCCATATTGCTTTAAAATTCACGGCCAGGTGTACCATAGATCTGGGCCTGCTCACCCCGATGACAATGTGCCGCCAAGATATGCTCAATTGTATATCCTAGACATGGAGTACGCGAACGAAGAACGTGCACAAAACGTGCACAATGCAGAGTGTGACATGGACCTTATGAGGCAACTTGACTTACAAATAAGGACCGTGAACCCGTTTGCCCAGGCCCTACATATGATGCATGAGGTGGAAGAAAATGCACGTCGACTGAATGAGCATGCAGAAGTGCGGATGTATTTCAGTGATGACAGAACGGAACTGGACCTTCGAAGATATAATGCTCCATTCGCTAATGAGGTCGCTGTGATATTCGTAAATCCAGATGGCGAGCCACCTTTCAACAGGGATATATGCATCCATCAGAGAGGCGGCGGCTTAAGAAATATTGCCATCACCGATCCATACATTGATGCTCTTACTTACCCGTTGTTAATGCCCTCCGGTGACAAGGGGTGGGAAATGAACATGAAAAATCAGGCGGGTGCTTCGTCGAGCCGATCGAGGCAAAATGTGTCCATGTTACAGTACTATTTGTATAGACTAAGCACACGGACGAACACAGAAAGAACCGATGGACTTAAGTTTGCTTTCAACCCCCTATTAAGCGGAGGAAGATTGACACAACAATTCATAGTCGATGCCTACGCAAGGATAGAGGCCAACACCTTGAACTTCTACAGACTCAACCAAAAGAAATTACGAGCTGAGATGTATGATGGCTTGATCGACTATGTAAACCATGAGGCGGAGGCACAGGGCTTAAGGTCTGGGAGGTTGGTCATCTTACCGTCATCGTTCATTGGTGGCAAGCGAGCCATGGAACAAAACTATCAAGACTCTATGGCACTGGTGAGGAGATTTGGGAAGGCTGACATATTTGTTACAATTACATGTAATGCAAGTTGGCCTGAGATCAGAGACAACTTAGAAAGAGGCCAATCACCAGAGGACAGACCAGACGTGGTCGCCCGCGTATACCACATGAAGTTGACGGCAATCCTCTATGATATTTTAGAACGAGATATTCTTGGAAAAGTTAAAGCCTATACATACACGATCGAGTATCAAAAGCGAGGTTTGCCACACTGCCATATGCTCCTAATAATGGAACAGGCAGATAAAATACGTGATAGTGATGACATTGATAAGATCACAAGCGCAGAGATACCAGACCCATTACAAAACCCTGAGTTGCACGAGATTGTGAAGAAGTGCATGGTGCATGGACCATGTGGTCCACGGTGCATGAAACTAAATGAAAAAACTGGAATGACGGAATGTTCCAAAGGTTTCCCAAAGCCTTTTGCTGAAACCACGTCGATTAGAGAGAATGGGTATCCAGAATATAGGCGACGCGTTGGCATGCAATATGAGCAAGGGAATCGAACGATAGACAACAGCATGGTTGTTCCATACAATCCCTACCTCCTGCAGAAATACGACTGCCATATAAATGTGGAGCAGTGCTTTAGTGTTGCAAGCATAAAATATATTTTCAAATACATTCATAAAGGTCACGATAGAGCAAGCATTAAGTTGACTGCTCACCCTGATGCAAACACACCGCCCGCATACAATTGGGATGAGGTACAGGAATTCCTCGATACCAGATACATTTCTGCACCAGAGGCAATGTGGAGAACCTATGGTTATAAAATGCACCATACTTCCCACACTATACATAGACTACCTGTTCACTTGCCTAACAGACAAATGGTATACTATGAAGAAGGTCAAGAACAGATTGCCTTGGAACGTGCTGCAACGAAACACACGATGCTCACTGCTTGGTTTGAGCTGAATAAAGTGGATGCGGCCGCTCGGCAATACACATATCCGGAAATCGCTCACCATTATACATTCGTAAAAGGCGAGGGCATTTGGAAAACAAGAGAGGGCAAATATAAGCTGATTTCGAGGATGTATAATGTGAGCCCAAAGGACATGGAAAGATATTACTTGCGCCTGTTGCTGCTACACAGAAAAGGTGTTACCAGCTTCGAAGACATGAAGAATGTCGATGGAAAGCAATGCAATACATTTCACGAGACGGCAAAGGAACTGGGGCTATTGGCAGATGATGCAGAATGGGAAAGAACACTTGATGATGCAGTTGCTTTTCAAATGCCTACGCAACTGCGACAAACATTTGCCTTTATCTGCATATATGGACCTCCCTCGGATCCACTTAATCTATGGGAGAAGTTCAAACACCATTTAGCAGAAGATTATGCCCGTGATATGCCAGAAGAAGATGCATACAATGCAGCATTGCTATCCATGAATGAAATCTTCCTTGCAAATGGAACTAGCTGTCAGTTGAATCAGCTTCCAGAACCAAGGCTGACCAGGTACCATAAACCAACAGTTGGCCAGTCATTCGATGTCGCCTTTGAAAAGGCTAATGGGGATGAGCGATATACGAAATTTACTCCAGACCAAAAAGAAATAGCTGATGCTATTCTCCTTGCCATTGACGGAGCGCAAGGATCGAGTCCATGCATAAATGTAGATGGTCCTGGAGGGTCCGGAAAAACGTTCGTCTTCAATACGGTTATCAGCATGTTAAGGGGAAGAGAACTCGGAGTTATTGCAGTTGCATGGACGGGCATAGCGAGCCTTTTGCTCAAGGGAGCTCAAACAGTACACTCTACATTCAAGCTCCCACTAAATCTAACACCTGAGGCAACATCTGACTTGCGTCCTACAAGCAAGCAGGCAGATAAACTAAGAAAAGCAACGCTTCTGGTGTGGGATGAATTGAGCATGACGCATTCCGATGCACTCACAGCAGTAGACACTGTCTTGAAGGAAATACGGCGGGACCCTAGACCATTTGGAGGAATGATAGTATTAGCTGGTGGTGATTTCAGGCAACAATTGCCTGTAGTCAAACGAGCTAAGAAGATGGAGATTCTTTCGAAATGCGTCAAGAGTAACCCCCTGTGGAAGAACTTTAAGACTTTTAAATTGACAACGAACTTGCGTGTCCACAAGGGTGAAAAGGAATGGTCTGAGTACTTGCTAAAGCTTGGAGACGGAGAACGTATGAATGACGACCCTACGCTCCCTGCAGACACTGTTGAGCTACCAAGCAAGTGTATTGAACGAAATAATATTATAGATAAGGTGTTTGGAACAAGTATTGACCCAGCAAACATGGAACATCTCTTTGAGAAGTCTATACTATCGCCAAAAAATGAGGATACACTGAACCTTAGTGACAAGACTTTGCAAAGGTTGCACGGAGACTTGCACCTATATATTAGTATTGATACTCTCGACATGGAAGACGAAGAGGACATCCGGAATTTTCCGATTGAATTCATCAATCACCTCACACCTTCCGGACTGCCACCTCACAAACTCAATATTAAGGTGGGGGCAATAGTAATGCTACTTAGGAACATGTATCCTCAAGGTGGTCTATGCAACGGAACACGCCTGCGCATCACACACGCAACGCAGAGA